>JAYXIM010020330.1:600000-972125 GCA_037575425.1 Anastrepha fraterculus | reverse complement strand
TTTTGTCTATTTTGGAGATTGGGATGATTAATTTTTTTTGCCTATTTTGGAGATTTGGATGATTACTTTTTTTTCTATTTTGGCGAAGGTATGGGAACCTTTTTAATTAAAAAAAAATTTTTTTTTTGCTCGAAAATAATTTTCAATTTTCTTTTTTTACTCGAAAAGTAATTATTTTTTATTTCCTTTATTCCTAAATTTTTTGTTTTTCTGTTTCAAATCGGCGCTTTTGTACTACTTGAACCATTTACCTACCTAAGTTAAAATTAATTTTTGGTTTTATTCTCTATGTACATATTTTTTAACTCAAAATATTCCTGTCATATTTTTTTTAATCTTTCTACCCAAATTTTAAATATATTTTAACTCAAAAATAGTGATTTTTTTTTTTTTTTTAATTTGTTTCACTTCTTAATTTAAATTTTTTTCGGCTCTAAAGTTGTAACCGCCTTTTTTATCTTTTATTTATTAATTTTTTTCTCCTTTTTTTATTTTCTTTACTCAAATTTTATTTAATTTTAACTTAAAAATAGTGATTATTCTTTTTTTTAATTTTTTTTAATTTGTTTCAATTCTTAATTTTTTATTTTTTTTCGGCTCTGAAGTTGTAACCGCCTTTTTTATCTTCTATTTATTTATTTTTTTCTTTTTTTATATTTTCTTTACCCAAATTTTAAATATTTTTTAACTCAAAAATAGTGATTATTCTTTTTTTTAATTTTTTTAAATTTGCTTCACTTTTTTTGAAATAAATAAGCGATTATGGTAAATATTTAGTTAGTTGTTAGATTTTTTTGGTCTCAAAAATTGCAAATTTTCATTTCCCAATTTATTTTAGCAAACGAAGTCTAGACTTAAAATATGATATAACCGAGCATAGCCTTTATGGTCACCACCAAGTATAACATTTCATATGCAGCCAAAAAAAGAAAACAAGTAAAAGCATTCAAAAAATTAAGTAAAAGCATTCAAATTTTCATATCAAATTATTTGTATTTAAAAATTAACAAATTCAATTTATTTCTTTTATTATAAAATAAAAATTAAAATCTTTACTTTTCTTGTTAAAAGCAATAAGCATAAAAGTTAATTATCAAATCTTGAGCAAAAAAAAAACTTAATTCAAATTAAAAAGTTAGTTGTTATTATTTGTAAGCAAAAAAATAAATATCGTTGCATGTTTCAGTAGGATTGTGATATGTATGTATATGTAGTCGTGTAATAGTAGTTTTGCAAATTTTAGCACATTTTCATTCTTTTATAAATAAGAAATAATTCTTCATTCTTAAGAAATAATTATTATTTTCCGTCCCTGACTGCCGCGCAAAACTGTGTATCGAAAACCCCAAGTGCCACTAACACTTTTCAAACTTATCGCAGTTCAAATATTTGAGCAGCTTCAAAGCACTTTTTTAACAATGCCAGTGACGTGAGAGCATTTGGCATACTTTTGTTGGTGCTTCTCAGCTCGCTCAATGAGGATATTCACCGCAGGCAACTGTAGATATGACATTAACAGCGCTTAAGTTAAAAGTTATACCAGAGAATGTTAATGACTTGACATCAATTCTCGGCGCCAAAATTTTTTTCCAAATTTTTTTTTTTAATTTATTCTTTTTTTAATGTAATCGAAAACAATTTTGTGTAATAACTTTTACGTATTCGCTTATTATTTCAAAAGTAACAAAATAGTAAAAAAATAGGCAGTCGCAAAAATGAACGCACCGCGTATTTTTCCTCGCCACATGTTAGACTCGATATTAATTCCCGGCGGCAAGTTTTAAAAAAATTTTTTTTTTAATTTTTTTTAATATTTTTCTTTTTTAAATAAACGAAAAAAATTTTGTGTAATAAATTTTACGTATTCGCTTATAATTTCAAAAATACGAAAATAGTAAAAATTTAATTGGTTTAATGTCGAGGTGAGAAATGTGTTGTGTGTTGAGATGAAAGATGTGTGGTGTTTTCAATTTTTGTGTGGGCAAAACTCAGTGTGGTGTCTATAAAGTCGATGTTCCAAAATCCTTTACTACAAATCTTTCAAATCTCAATTGTACTAAAAAAAGTTAACAGTAACATTTGCACCTTCCCATTCCATTAACATGCTCTGGTACTACCTAGCAGACCATATCTATCAGCCTTGTGTACGAGTACGAGCCAAAGAGAGAGTGGCTATTCCCCTTTTATGCAAGCCACCTTTACGCTGATACTTACCGATTTTTTAGTTTCGGAATTGAATTTCTTTCAACAACGAGGGATGGCTTGTTTTTCATTGGGGCCTATGCACAGCGAAATTCATAATGATTACCACCACCAGCCTATTTACTACTTACTCAAGCTGCTTCCAATGCAGTTACTCGCTGTTTTCATTTCAAAGTTTACTTGCTTTGTGTTTTGCTTCTATAGATTATAGTAACGGAAGGCAAATAAAAGAGCGCAATAAAGCTTGTGGGTTATCATATAATTTCAAGTATGACAAAAAATGCAAGGAAAACTTGCTAGTGATGTTAGATGATGAGCTGAATTCCTTGAATGCCTTAAGTGAAACGCAAAAAAATTACTAAAAATATTTAATTGCAAACTTTAGAATACCGAACTCCTCACTTTGTTTTTGAAAAATATCAACTTTTTTAAACACTTCAGCCAACTCATGTATGAAGGTGTGTGCTCGATTAAAAGCTAGCCTGGGATTTGCTGTGTTTTTAAGGCGCATATGCATTTGCGCTACAATTGAATACAAAAAAAAATGCTCATTCGTAAATGCCTTTATAGGAAGGCAACGAAAAAGTGAAATTATGCGCAAATATTTTTCATAGCCACTAAAAAAAAGGTGAAATTATGCGCAACTACTTTTCATAACCAATAAAAAAAAGGTATATTTTTGTCCAATTATTTTTCATAAGCGCAGATGCATGTAAACTGCGCCTCAGACAAATTAGCAGCGCAAGTGCATGCGCGCGTAAAAAAACACAGCCACTTGGGTATATTTACTTCTCAAGCCTATTTGCAGAAATCGCATGATATTTAAGAAAACTTTGTTTTAACTTTAACTCCACTCAAACATTTTGAAACTCCCGCCTAATTCTTAAACTGTTGTTTGCGCACACTCTGCGTAAACAGGCGCAGCTTTCAAAAGCAAAACAAAAAACAAAAAAGAAAAAAACCAAATACTTAATAACTTTTTCACATGTCCAGCTCAACTAATATCACCCCAAATATGTATCTAATCTTATCTCTACGAATGTGGTATCATTTCAAAGGATTATGTGAATGCCGTTGATTTCAAATCGCAAAGATTTCAAAGCTGTTTTTCAGCTAACCGTTAGTAGTGTAGTTAATTTACTTTAAACATTTTTTTTTTAAATAACTGATTTCATTATGATGAATTTGATCACTTTGAAGTCAAATTTGTATATTTTTTATTATTGTAAAGCATTCATTTGTTGGTGTAGTAGCTACATGAATTTTAGTTGAATAGTATGCCTACCTACCTTACTATTTTTACAAGCTTAACAAAATAAATTTAAAATAATTTGTATTTTAGACCCAATTAAAAAACACTTAAAAAATCATAAAAGTTTACATAAAATTTATATAAGTTTGCTTAAGTTTTGAATAAATTCGGATTTTCAAAGTTAAAATATAAATAATTTTCACTTTCTTTTGTCATCTGCTTCGTTTATTTGCATATGAAACTACTTTTAATAAAATTTAAAAAAAAAAATAATTAAATAAATAAATAAATAAGTAATGCAAAAAAACGCAGTTATGTTATTCAAGTTTTTTAGTTTCTAAGTTAATTACTGTAAAAAAAAAATATTCGATTATTTATTTTATAGAAAATTGTAAAATAGTGTTTGATTAATATTATTATTTACAAGGTTCGCATTGTACTAAAATGAAAAAAAAAATAAAATAAAATAAATAAACTGGATAGCGCAGTTAGCACTTTTTGTTGCCCACAAACTGTAAGAAAAAAAGATGAATTACATTTGAGAGAAATAAAAGCACTTTTAATTGAGTAAAAAAAAAGTTTAGTTTTTTTATTATTTTTTCTGTTCCGAAAACAGCCGCATGCAACAACAGCGCCGATTCTTTGCTTTCATTTAGTTTGTTGATGTATTTTTTTTTTATTATTTCATACTTCAGATTTCAGATCTTTTTTCTTTGCAACAAAAGTTTTTTTAGTTGCATGAGAACTATCGATACCGTTAACAATGATTTGACAGAGGAGAATGACAAGAAAGTTAAGGGTGAACGATATGAAGTGTTACCTATTCAAAACACCATAACTTTTTTGTGTGAAATTACGAGGGCGGGTCAATAAGTCCGTGACTTTTTGTATTTCTGACTTCTTTACTGAAAAAGAAATACTGCTCCTGTCAACAGGCATCTGTCAGTTGACTCCTGTCAAAAATTGAACATGCTGCGTGAGTTAGTTTGTGTTTTACAGCTACCTTTATCAGACTACCCAGTAGTTCACAGTCGACCACAAACGCAATCGTGTAACAACTTCACAGGAAGGTTTGGCGTTGATTAACCGCAATATGGAGGAGTTTTTGCGCCGTTTTGTAACCGTGGACGAAACATGGATCCATCACCACACACCAGAGACCAAACAACAGTCGAAACAGTGGGTTTCTAAGGGTGAATCGGCTTAATAAGCACACGAAATTCAGTTTTTTCCATTTTCTCCTCAAATTACTGGGTAGTCTGATAAAGGTAGCTATAAAACACAAACTAACTCACGCAGCACGTTCAAATTTTGACAGGAGTCAACTGACAGATGTCTGTTAACAGGAGCAGTATTTCTTTTCCAGTAAAGTGGTCAGAAATACAAAAAGTCTCGGGCTTATTGACTCGCCCTCGTAGTTTTTATTGATTTCAAAGACAAAATTGTTCAAAAATAATTACAATTTTAAAATATATTCACTTTAGCTCGATATGACCACCTTTTGCCTTGCCTATAACCTTCAAACGGTCAAAAAATGAGTTGCATGCTGCACGAATGAGATCTTCAGGTATTTTGGCCCATTCTCGTACGATCGCTTTTTTCAGCGCATACATACTGGCATATTTTTTAGTCCTCACCTTGTTCTCCAAAATGGACCAGATGGATTTGCGTCTGGCGAATTCGAAAGCCAGTGTGTGGACGAAATGAAGTGTGGAACATGATTTTTTAACCATTCTTGGTTCACACGAGCTTTATGAGACGGTGCCCAGTCCTGTTGGAACGTCAATGGTCTACGACCGAAATGTTTGCGTGTGCACAACTTTCTTAACAGAACACGCATTTTTATAATAAAATTCAATGATTGCAAGCGTAAGACGATTCATGGTTAAATTATAGACCAAACTGAAGATGTTTGACAGTGAAAAAAAAACACGAAACGTGCGTCAGCTGCTTAAACCAACTGTTTAAAAAAGATAATAGCTAAAAGATCACCCGTTATATGAACGTTTTGTGATCGCATTCAATTTGAACTTGGAAGTCGTGCTAGTCGGAATTAGTTTATTTTGAAAGTGGATGGTGATAAGCAAGATTTATTAATTTTATAAATAAATAGGAAAAAAAATTATTAAGATTCCTTGCTGTGGTGGCTGAGTGTAGACATACAACCGCAAAGCGTAAAAGTGAGATCCATGAAATTCAATGCTGACCTTATTTGATAATTTTTGTTTATTTTCTTTTAGTTTGCTTTATATGGAAATCCATGGCAGGTGGCAGATCAGTGGAAAAGGGCAGGAAAATCTGATTTTTCACCAAAATGACAAAAACAAAAAAAGAGGAAAATGGAAAGGAAATGGGAAATGGCAGAAAAATCTGGTTTTTCACCAAAACGACAAAAACAAAAAAAATATAATAAACATTACCCCACCCAATTCGAGCCAAATGCATATATAAATTTTTTTTTTTAATTCTCCGTAGAAGATGTACATCAATGCAGCAAGAATATTGAAAATTTGCCGTAAAAATACATAAAATATATACACACACTGAAAATATTGATGATCTCAGCTAAGTTTATACAAAATAGAGTAGATAACAAACGGAAAAATCCAAATAAAGTCAAAAAAAAAAAAAAAAAATATTTATAAAAAATACTAAGCCAAAATCGCACAGCACACTAAATATGTGCTTGTATTGTAGTTAGATTATGCAACCTACGATATCCTACCCACACCGCTAACAGACCACCTAGAAAATTGACTTACAAACACACACACACACTCACATCCACATAACTATAACTTGTCTATAAACTAAGCACCTTCCGCCTATTGATGTCCGCGCGGAACCTTAGAATATTTTGGCTTGTTATACATACAATTAAAAAACAAAATTAAATGAAAAAAAAAATGTAATAAAAATAAGTAAATAACGAGTAACAGAAATGTGAACTGTCAGTCAGCAAGCACGGAAGTGAGTCAACTACAGCAAAAGTATATTGCAAATGTAAAAAAAAATTGTTTTAAAGCAAATGAATTTTAATTTAGAGCAAAGCATTCAAAGCATGCAAAGCAAAAAAGGCAGAATTAATACCCGAATTCTTAAAAATTAAGTAGGAATTGCAAAAATTGTAAGGTACAACAAAATTAATTTCCATATTTTTTCTGCTTAAAATGCATTCTTTTATTAGTTTGGCGGTACCGAGGCCTCTCCATATAGCAAAAGTTTTGCTAGAACAAAAAACTAAGTAGTACTATTATGCGATACATTTGCTAAAAATGCAAAATGGGTAACTTTTTTCAAAACGAGTATGAAGTATAAGAAATTTTTTAATCTTAAACATTATTATTATTATTATTTATTGGGGATATATACATACAATAAAACCCTAACTTAAAATCTTAAATATAAAAAATATAATTTGTTTAAACCAACGTAGCTACAGACGTTCACACCTACCAGTGCAAATAGTGAAAATGGCAGGGCAACCCAGGTCAGTTAAGTGCAAACAGTTTGACATCAAGCTATGATAGGAAATTTATACAATTTGTTATTGTGCTGCCACGGTAATTCGCAAATACGATGATGCCAGACCGTTGGCACTTAAATCTGAACTGCCCTAATAATTTCTCAGCAGCTGATATTTGTTTATCCTTTCAGCGTTTGTGTTTTTTTTTTTTGTTATCTCCTAAATTTCGCAGACCGCTGAGTACACTAAGGCGAATCTATTGCAGGTGATATCAGTAGATCAGCTGATATTTTTTAATTTCTTTCGCCGTGTACACGCGGCTGTCAGCACAAAATGAAATGATGAAAAGGCATTACATTCGCACCAACGTTGTATGCTTCTACCCTCCAACCAGAGACATTAAGACAACATTAACGTAAACAGTTAACAGTCATTGTTAGTGCGGTGTCACACTGTGCGTTTTCACCGGAGCGTTGAAAACGCTCCGGCGCGAAAGGATGGCAATGACGAACGCGTTTGTATGATAGTTGTCACACTATGCGTTGTCGCCGCACCTACCGGACGGTTGCCGCAACTTGCTGCGGCGATGCGGCTCGACCGCAAGACCGGAAGACATCGACGACACAAGTATTCTTACGAATACCGTCACACTGTGCAGTTCAAACGCAGCGTTTTGCAATCATGTTCGATACGGATAAATTTATAACTTGCATTCAAGAAAAGCCGGCCCTTTGGGATAAAAGTGCAAAAGAATATAGTGATAAGAATGCAAGAGAAAAAGCGTGGATAGAAGTTGGCGAATATTTTCGAAAAACCGTCGAAATTTCTCAGTTGATTCACGATGAGAAAAGAATGGATGGACCCAGTGTTGGCGATTCACTGGCTCTCTCAATAATCCTTCCGCTTCCAATAGCGAAATTGCAATTATTTTTTTCTCAAAACGCTGACTGACCGTACAGTGTGACATGTCGATCCGGTGCGGTGAAAACGCATGCGTTTCAACCGCTCCGGTGAAAACGCACAGTGTGACTCCGCAGTTAGTGGAACAAGTTAGTGGAACATTAACTGTTAACTGTTTACTGTTAATGTTCCACTGACATACTCTGTTCTTCTTCTTCTTAATTGGTGCGATAACCGCTTACGCGATTTTGGCGGAGTTTAACAAAGCGCGCCAGACGTTTCTTTCGCGTGCTAACCGGCGCCAATTGGACACACCAAGGGAAGCCAAGTCCTTCTCCACCTGATCTTTCTAACGCAGAGAAGGCCTTCCTCTTCATTTGCTACCACCAGCTGGTGTCGCATTGAATAATTTCAGAGCCGGAGCGTTTGTATCCATTCAGACGACATGACCCGGAGAACGAAGCCGCTGGACCTTTATTCGCTGCACTATGTCTATGTCGTCGTAAAGCTCATACAGCTCATCGTTCCATCGCCTGCGATATTCGCCGTTGCCAACGTGCAAAGGTCCAAAAATCTTACGGAGAATATTTCTCTCAAACTCTCCAAGCGTCGCTTCATCGGATGTTGTCATCGTCCACGCTTCTGCGCCATACGTTAGGACGGGCATGATGAGAGTCTTGTAGAGTGTTAGTTTTGTTCGTCGAGAGAGGGCTTTACTGCTCAGTTGCCTACTTAGTCCAAAGTTGCACTTGTTGGCAAGAGAGATTCTAAGTTGGATTTCAAGGCTGCCGTTAGTATCGGTGTTAATGCTGGTTCCTAAATAGACGAAGTCTTTTACAACCTCGAAATTATAACTGTCTATAGTGACGTGGGTGCCGATACGCGAGTGCGCCGACTGTTTGTTTGAAGACAGGAGGTACTTCGTTTTGTCCTCGTTCACCACCAGACCCATTCGCTTTGCCTCTTTATCCAGTTTGTAGAAGGCAGAACTAACAACGCGGTTGTTAAGGCCGATGATGTCAATATCATCGGCATACGCCAACAATTGTACGCTCTTATAAAATATTGTGCCTGAGCGATTAAGTTCTGCGGCTCGTACGATGCTTTCCAACATCAGGTTAAAGAAGTCACACGAAACCTCATTTGGTATCAAACGGCTCGGAGAGGTCCTTCCCAATTCTGACGGCGCTTCTGGTGTTGAGCAACGTCATCTAACATAGCCGTATTAGTTTTGCGGGGATACCAAATTGAGACATCGCGGCATACAAGTAACTCCTTTGCGTACTGTGGAATGCAGCTTTAAAGTCGACGAAAAGATGGTGTGTGTCGATTCTCCTCGTATGGGTCTTGTCCAAGATTTGGCGTTTTGTAAATATTTGGTCGATGGTAGACTTTTCATGTCTAAAGCCACACTGATAAGGTCCAATCAGTTGGTTGACGGTGGGCTTCAGGCTTTCTCTGTTAGTACACGAAAAAAATATTATTTAACATTTGCGCCTCCTCATTCCATTAACGTTCTCAGCTCCAACTGCATGTCGGCTTTTTAACGCCGTGCGTCTTTTCCGTTTCTTGTATACTTTCGTTTTTTTTTTATTTATTTATTTATTTTGTTGTTGTTGTTGGCAACCACCTCTAATGAGTACGCCTTGTGAGTAACCCTAAGATCCCTATCGCGGCATAACAAAGATTAATTGCATCTTCTCAACACCCCAGCCCAACAAAAATCGGGCAGGTGCAGAAAAATTCCCTGTTTGGGTTTTCCTCTCCATGCAAGGGCTACATGTACGGGCGTATATATGTATGTATGTGGATCTGCCATATACCAACTCTATGAATTGAGGCGTATAATCAGTATAATCAGTTTTCTATCCTAACTCTTTCCTTCTTTGCTTAATAAGCTTGCTTTTGTCACTACTTTCGGTAGACATAATAGCCTGATACTAACATGGGTCCCGGGACACGTGGGTATGGTGGGTAACGAGACCTCTGAGTCTTTAGCTAGTACAGGCTCTGGACCAATTTGTTTGACCCGGATCCTGTTCTGCCACTCACTTCTGCAGTCGTCAAAACCATGGTTAGCCAAGCGAGCTTGGCAGGCTGAAAGAGGCTGCAGATGGACAAACTGATGTGACCTGTCATGTCCGACCAACCTGTCTTCATGCAGAAGAGTCTGCAGATAGCTGGTTGAACTGACGGACCGCTTTCTGGGGCCTCTGTGTACTCTGCCCAGCTGATGAAGTGGAGGATGAGAAGGCGGACCACGTGGACGAGATCCAGGATAAAACGGACAGACCACTCCAGGATCAGACAGTATACAGACAGGCAATTAACGACATTCATCGGGAGACCCTTACCACCTTCCTAAGCTCCCGACCCCCGAATGCCGTTATCGGAGTCCAACCACCACCTATCGCAGACGAAGAGCTCCAGCTTCCTCGAGAGTCCCGCGTAATCTTGGCGCAATTACGTTCTGGATATTGTAGCAGGTTAAACTCCTGCCTATCCAGAATCGACCCCGGCATACTAAACATATGTCCAGCATGTGAAGGTACCCCGCACGGCACTAACCACCTCTTCACATGCCCCATCAAACCCACTCATCTAACACCTCTCTCCCTCTGGACCCAACTCGTCGAAACTGCCAGTTTCCTGGGCCTACCGTTAGATGAGCTAGACGAAGACGACCGGTAATTACACTACACTGACAGGGCGAAGATACTGCTACAACAACAACAACAAGGCGGACCACTTCCAAACCAATCATTTCAATGTAGGTCAAGTAAAGTTTTCAAATCAATCCAACCCATAATCTATCCGTATCTATCTACGTCGCGTTTTACTCACTTTTTTTAGCTCTCTCCACCTCTAAAGGACGCTTATATCGTTTGGTTCGATTAGAAACAGAGGTTTTGTTGTTGTCGGAAATTCGATTTTGTTTTTTTTGCATTTTTTGAGTTCGATCCAGTGAGGCTTGCTACGAATTATGCTAGTTCAACCCTTTTTTCGATTTGCATACGTCACTGCCCATAGAAACGAAATCGTCATCGCTTAATTCGGTTGCATGAAACTCTTTCCATACTTTTTACTAAAAGCGATCTCTGCAGCGCGTTTTAGTTTAAAATAAACAATGCTTTAGTATACCTATTTATTTGCCTTTGTTTTAAAAAAGTGTCTCCTAATTTTGAGAAATTTAATTGAATTGATTTTTACTGTCACTGTTTATTTTTCTTGCTACTAACCAAGGCACATTGAACAGATAGTCGCAGTAGGGCAGCTGATTTTATTTTACTTTTTTAATTTATTTGCGCCCAAATTGTCTACCTTCTGTAATGTCTTAAAACCAGTGCTGGCCAAAACTCACACAATCACAATTTTCAATTTTGCTAAATGATGAGAGAATGAAGCGAACAACTCGCCCACACGTCTGATGCAAGCAGAGTTGCCAACGCATTTAAAAAATTATAAAGAAAAGAGAATGTTTAATATTAATGCTGAAAACAGTGAACGCCGTAAACGCAGTCCCCTGTCAGCTGTTACTATCAAACTAATGAGAACCCCATGTAAATGAAAAATTCCCTCCTTCCGTATCGTAGTATCGTAGATTTTATTTCATGATTTTTGAAAATTCCCGTAGAACCCTGTGAGCTGATTGCTCTCTCACCACACAGTGTTGCCAAGCAGTGCATTTCGAAATCATTTACAAAATAAACTTAGAAAAACTATAATTTTTATTAAAATAACTTAAAATGACTGTTGACTAATGTTAATTATAGGTAAATGAACTATTTGCATTTGTTGGTTTTTGGCTTTGGTTTATTAAACAATGAAAAATTGTAACTGATAACGCGGATGTGTGAAAAAGTGTGTAAGCCAAAATATCAATGGCAACATTGTGTAGATACAATCAAGCACATACACACACAAACCGATGTATTTTGTAAATACAGGGTGGGTCAAATAGTGTTTGCTTTTTGAACCACCTATTTTTTTGCGAATGGTAACACAAATGACATGCCAAATGTGTTCATAATTTACTTAAAGGTTTGACATGTAGGAAATGGCGACATGGACGACATTTGGTTTCAACAGGGCGGGGCAACTTGTCACACTGCCAAAGTTACACTCGAACTTTTGGCTACCGTTTTTGAAAACCGAATAATCAACCGAAATTCCGACATGAATTGGCCGCCTCGGAGCTGTGATTTAAGCCCGTTGGACTATTTTTTGTGGGGAGCCGTTAAGGACAAATGCTATGCGAAGCATCCAGAGACGATTGATGCTTTAAAACACGAAATCGAAGTTGCCATTCATGAAATTGGAGCCCAAACAATCGAAAATGTGCTTAAAAATTGGGTTGATCGAAGCCTACTGTAAAGCCAGTCGTGGCAGTTATTTGAACGATATTATTTTTCATTTATAAATGACAATGTTCAATCTTCAAAATAAAATAAAAAGTTTAAAAAAATATTGATTAGTTTTTTTTTATAGCCGATTCAAAAAGCAAATTTTACATGGCCCACCCTATATGTAATTAAAAGAACGCAATTGTTCTCTACGGGAAGTGTTTTGCTCAGTTTTGTGCTCGTTAGGGGCTGCGGTAAGGGATTGCGTACGTCGGTCACTGTATTCAGCATAAGAGATGCTGTAGGTTCTCATCCGTCAGACTGTTGCTGCGTTTTGTTTGCTTCAAGTTTATGTATGTATCGATGACCACGATTTCAGCGAGATAATAGCGTTGGCATCACTGCTTCATAGATTACACGAATGTGCGTGTGTGTGAAGGCAGCGCAGTTTTCGTCATATACGTGTGAGAGCAGAAGAGAAACATTTGGCACGTGTGCCTATGAAATGACCAGCTCTGCTTTACACTGTAATTTTTTGTTTAACGATTTTGAAAGCAAAAACAAAAAACATTGCTTTTGTTATTTTTGCGCTACTGTTAGTGACTATGCACTGTGCCTTGGCCACCAATTCCTGTTTCCTAATGAACTTTGTGGGCTTTGTGAACTGCCTAAAAATATGCAAAGAAGTTAAAACATGGAAGAAATTAGTGTTGGTTGAGTTATTGGATATCATTTCACATTTGCTTTTTGTTTTTTTAGCAAAGTTCGCAAATCATTAGCGTTTTTAAGTAAAAATTTTCCTCTATGTATGTATGCAATAAATTAAAGCATGCGAATTAAAATTGTTAAATTATATAAATTATTATGAAATAATTCATATTAGATCTAATTGCCTTATTGTAGTTGGTTTATCCTTAACGACACAGTATTAAAAAAAAAAATTAGTAACTAAAATAAGTAACAATTAATGAACTAACAACGAGTGAATACAAAAGTTTATAATTCAGAATTTATTTACGTAGATTTTATTTACTTAGGAAATGTTCAATTCAAGTAATATGAATTAAGAAGTATTAAAACAAAAATAATGTTCCACTAAAGTAAAGCAGTAGACTTAGTATAGAAACGATAAAACTGATCACATTACAAGACGATGGTAAATATTATATATTTAAAAAAAAAATACCATTAAATACCAAAATAAAATAATTTCGTAAGCTATTAAACGTGAAAAATTAAATTTTTTTAACAATATAACTGCATATAGAACAGTAAATATATACCAGAGTACGGTTAATTTTGTTAAATAAAAATCCAAGACGCTGCAGAAAGTAGAAATCGCAGAAATTATTTATATTAACTGAAGTACACAGCAAAGAAGTAGACAAGTAGTGACGTATGCATGCGTAAAGTAGATGAACCGCAGCTGCAACTAGGCAAATGTCGAGCGAAGTACGTAGATGCATCTGATTTAATGGAGTATTGCAAAACAAATACGTATGGAATTACAAATGCATGCATTATTTTGTAGGTATATACATACATACATACATATATTTCATTATTGTAGATGTTTTAACTTTTTTCGGGGAACGGAGGGGAGCGACAAAACATTAAAGAACTGTGTGAGTGAATGAAACGAAGGGGGGCGGGGAGGGAATAGAAGTAGTTGACAATGGGATTGCACAGTAAATTGCAATGAAATACAGGGAATTATATGAAAATGGCCATATGTACATATTAGGGATGTCAATCTGCGGCGCTCGTGATCGTGTAATTCTAAATTTTAATTAAAAAATCTCAACTTTATTTGATATGAATTCTGAATAATTAATGAAGCGAATTCCGAGACCTTGAAACAATTCTGAATAATTTATTAAGTTAATCCCGATTTTGCAATCCCGAAATTGCGGAATTTTTCATTACTAAAGTTCTCAACTTTATTTGATTTGAATTCTGAATAATTTATGAAGCGAATTCCGAAATCGTGAAACAATTCTGAATCATTTTTTAAGTTAATCCCGATTTCACAATGCCAAAATCCCGGAATTTTTCATTACTAAAAATCTGATATGAATTCTGAATAATATATTAAGTTAAATTTTAACTTTATTTCAAATTAACTCTGAATAATTTATGTAGCGAGTTCCGAGATCCTGAAACAATTCTGCTTAAATTATTAATTTAATCCCGAGAACCCGATACTGAAATAGTTCCGAAAATCGCGATGTTAGTTCATTTGAGTACGTGAATAATTTATTAAGGGGGAGCCTGCTTTAGAGGATTAAAAAAATCGATTTTTTTTTGCATAAATGTCTTCCCAAACTCTCCAAGAATGTGTTCTCAAAATTTCAGAAGCAAATTGAAAATATTTTCGGAGTTACAGAAGAAATTGTGAGCAAGCGTCGAGCAGGCATACGAGCGGCCGGATCGCCCGAAGTACGATTTCTCGGTTTTTTATTTTTACGATTTTATCTAATTGGCGGGAAAGATAGGGAAAAAGTTAAACGTCCTATCGAAACGAGATCACATTGATTGGTTTTGGAATTAAATTCACTTCTATTTAGTTGAACCTAAAAAACCTTAGGAACGTTATGATTGACCCACTTTTTAAACAATTGTCAGAACTTACCACTTCGGTTGTTGTAAATAAGGTATGTAGGTATGTGTGTGTTTGACTTTTTCTTCACTTTTTATTTTGATTTATTGAAATTAGTTTCTATAGCTGCCAATGAAGGCATTACAATTTTTTACAATAGTGATTTGCATTCTGGCAGGAGTTCATGCAATTAGGCACACGCACGCAAGGCCAGCAACGAGTGAGATGCCGCACGCTTTTCGTTAACTCTCTCTTCAACAGCTTCCTCAGATTGTAGGGTTGCATTTTTATGTATGTGACACAATCTAAAGTGAATTTGTTTTTCCAAAAAATTATTTTTTTTTAATTAGCGAAAAATTGTTGAAAAAATTGAAACCTGCGGTAACACCCCAGCAGGAACTGCTTGCTGAGCAATTTGTTGTGCTCCGCAACTGGGAGCATTTGTGCCTCGTTGTGTAGATGTTGGATGGGTGACATCAGGATACACCCGGTCGCTGTCCGAATGGCGGTATTTTGACATGTCTGAAGCTTTGTCCACTGCGAATCACTAGTTCCAGGCGACCAGACAGGCGCAGCATACTTTAGAACCGGCCGGCCAATTGCCTTAAATGTCGAAAGCAACAGTTCTTTGTCTTTGCCCCAAGTGCTGCCGGCCAGCGATTTGAGGACCTTGTTGCGATTTTGGACTTTTGTGGCAATTGCGGTTGTATGCGCAGAGAAGGAGAGCAAGCTGTCAAAGGTTACAACCAAAATTTTGGGGTTATTCACAGTCGGAATTGGTGTGTCGTCGACTTTTACCTTAAGGGACAGCTTGACCTCCTTTGTCCAGGTGGTGAAAAGGGTCGCCGTGGACTTGGTGGGGGAAAGTTGGAGATTCCTCGCAGTGAAAAGGCGAGAAAGGTCGGTGAGGTAGTTGTTCACTTTGGAACACCGGCCATCGATGTCATTGCCCGACGCCATTATCGTGCAATCGTCAGCGTATGAGATTAGGGAAACTCCCGCTGGTGGTTGGGGGAGCTTCGAGATGTAGAAGTTAAAAAGCAAGGGTGAAAGGACACCACCCTTGCGTGTTCCACCTTAGTGTTGGTTTTGCCATGTAGCTGTTTCCGTTGCGTAGTGTGTGTCCGATCCATTGCCATTTTCGCTTCTTGATTTCATTGCTTGAACATATTTCTTTCCCTTTCATTCATTTGATTAGCTTTGTATGTTGAAAAGTTGATACTTTTTATTTTTATTTATTTATATATTTATAATTCTGTTTTTATTTTTTTTTATTTTTTTATTTTATTTATTTTTTTTGTTAATTTTTTTTTTGGAGAAAAGTTGAGTTCCGACGCGTATCACGAAATCCCTGTGATATTGGCATCCCTAGTATTTACATATCTATGCAACTGTAATGGAATTCTGCAAGGGAAACGAAAGATTTAAGCAACGAACTCATGACTCATGACGAACTCGCTGCTCAAGAAGCGTATAAACAGAAACGATACTTGTGCACATCCCATATGTGGAAGGAGAACCCTAATAAAATGTAACCTAATGGACTGAACGAAAGAATGGACTGTGAAGATGTGAAGTGATGTTGGTGGTGTTGACCGGGGTGAGTTGTGAGCTGGTGAATTGAGAATAAGGTACTGTTATTCCGTGCTACTTTAAATGTGAGAATTTTTTTCATTAGGTTAAACACCCCAAGATTTTGTGGTTTAAAGTTGAAGATAGATGCATTTAGGGCGTAAAGGGGTAATACACTAAGTAAAGGGCGACACTAGTGAAATATGAACTCAAACAGGAACTTCCCTTTGTCAGGAAATCGGGCAATCGTCTAGCACTTTACAGTAACACTTAATCGATTAAAAATCATTTTTTGTTTGGGGGTTCGATGATTTTTTGTTATGTAACTTTTGAAAAAGCAGCTTCTTTCGGAGTCTTAATTTTTTTTATGGCGAAAGCTCATGCTAGAGGAGCTCAATGCTATACCTTTTGGTGTGTAGAGCCCACAAAAATTTCACTAGGGTGTACCGAGCGAAGCATTCAGTACTAATTTCATTTGAGATTTTAGAATAGAATACCTTTTCCTTTTCATTGCTGTGTTCAGCGAACGGGAAGAAGCACGCTGATATATATAATAATTGGCGCGTACGCCCGTTTTGCGTGTTTGGCCGAGCTCCTCCTCCTATTTGTGGTGTGCATCTTGATGTTGTTCCACAAATGGAGGGACCTACAGTTTTAAGCCGACTCCGAACGGCAGATATTTTTATGAGAAGCTTTTTCATGGCAGAAATACACTCGGAGGTTTGCCATTGCCTGCCGAGGGGGACCGCTATTACAAAAATGTTTTCATTAATTTTGGTTTCACCGAGATTCGAACCTACGATCTCTCTGTGAATTCCGAATGGTAATCACGCACCAACCCATTCGGCTACGGCGGGCGCCAGAAGCACGCTGATACTTAATATTAATACAGAAACGACGTTGGAAATATTTCGAGATATTTTCGAACTTGTCTGTGCATGAAAAAGATGACTGCTTTGTACAGACAATTGAAAATAAATTAAAAACTGTTGATTGCTTACCAGCCAAAAAAAAATTCACGAAGATGTTGGCTATCTATACAAGTAAAATACAAAGAAAAGAGCTGTCAAAGCAGTTGCTAACATAGACATTTATTTTGAAGAGGGTTCCTCAAGTTCGAGTTTCTCTTTACATTCAAATTTCACACCTTAAGCTCCCCCTCCTTTTATAGAGGGTCAGCAATTTATGCGTGAAAAACGTCATTAATGAAATTTACCTCGCACGAGTTTTTCGGTGAAATATTTTATAATATCTAGACATCATTTACACCTAATGGAGACCGTACCCAAATGGGTTGGTGCATTACTAAGCATTCGAAAGTGTACATCTTCAATACCGCGGGCACGAAACACCAAATGATAGAAAAAGTTTTTCCCAATAGCAGATGCCGCTCGGTAGGCGATGACAAACGATCGATTGTATCGAGGTTTCCAAACAGGATGTTATTTTGATATTCAAAGAAAAATGCTATTTTTTAATATAAATGATCGGATGTTTATTTCATTATAAAGAGAAAGGTATGCCGTTAATAGTGGCAAATAACATTAGGAAGATGACCACCACGACCACGCTTACAGGACAATAACCTTCTCATGAAATTTTCAATAACCGAATTGCCAAGTGGCTGCACTATGTCCACGATAGCCTAACAAATTCCATTTTTGAGGTCTTGAACCGACCCTGGGCTGTTGGCGTAGATCTTCTCTTTCACTTGGTCCCAAAGAAAAAGTCACAAGGTGTTAAATCACCAAGATCTCGGTGGCCAATTGTGACCACCTCTTCGAGAGATAAAAGGGCCCGGAAACTGTTCCCGTAAAAGATCAATGGTTTCGTTGCTTGCACTACGTGCCATCTTGTTAAAAATAAACGTTGTCCAGTTCAATGCCATCCAATTCCGGCCATAGACAATCGTTAGATCCACAAAATTATCGAGGTATATCATTGCTTCAATCAACGCAAAAACTATTCTCAAAGACATTATTGGGCAAACTAAACTCGTACTTAGACACACACAGTAGGAACAACAAGGTTTTCGAGTAAATAGATCCACTGTAGATGCAATATACATCATTCAACAGATAGTGGAAAAGTCAATTGACTTTAATGCACCAGCGTAAATGTGCTTTGTTGACTTAACAAGAGCACTCGACCGAGTCAAACTGCAAGATGTTTTGAACAACTTGGCCAAACAAGGTGTACCAGCAGATATTCTTAGCGTCATTAAAAACCTGAACTGTGATTGCAAAACAAAAATAAGAATAGATGGAAAATATAACAACGAAGTTCCATGCGCAAGCGGAATACGACAAGGAGACGCGCTGAGCCCAATACTCTTCAATACAATAAAGGACCAAATAATAAAAGAAGACAAGTCATTAGATGGGTATCGTCTTCATAACATGAGCATACCAATTTTATGCTATGCAGATGATGCCATATTAATTGCGGACTCTGAAGACAATCTGCAAAGATTACTACATAAGTTTGTAGTTACAGCCAGAGGTCTTCAGAGAAAAAACAAAAAGTTTAGTAGTTCCCAAGAATGCGATCAGATGCAAACTTGAAATAGAAAGGACAGTGGTAGAGCAAGTTATGAAATTTAAATACCTGGGGATAGAAATATCCAGTAACCGCGACATTATTAAGGAAGTCAGAGAGAGATGTATGCAGGGCGCACGTATTGTAGGTTGCATTAGGGATGTTGTATGGTGGAACAAATATATGAGCACTGAAAGCAAGACGCGTATATATAAGAATGTAATAAGACCAATCCTGATCTATGGAGCCGAAGCACGAGCTGAAAACGCAAAAGCTTCTGTGTACAGCTGAAATGCAAGTTCTACGATCCATCGTAGGAAAACACGTCTTGTCTGCATTAGAAACGAGGTCATTCGTGACGAAACTGGCGTTAATGACGTAGTGAAGTTCATAAGAATAAGAAGACGAACTTGGAATGATCACGTTTCTAGAGCTAGTGACGACAGAATTATCCGAATAGCGAGGGTCTATATACCATATGGAAAGCGCGGACCTGGAAGACCACCAAAGAGATGGCGCGAAAGCTGGATTTCGACATCAGCGGAAGGACAATAACATTTCGTCATTTTGAATTTTAATAATACTTTGTAATCTATAACTATGTAATTGTGTGAAGAAAAACAGGTGAAACCTATAATAAAATAATAAGAAGAAAAATAAAATCGTTAATCATCTCTCGCTGGCGCAATCCTATTCAAAAGAACACCTATTATTGGAAAACCCTTTATTTCTGCCTTGAAAAAACTTCTAATAAAAAAACCGGCTGCCATTCGGAGGTTGTATAAAATTACCAGTCTTTGGATTTGTGCAAAACACAAAGACGCACATGTCAAAGCGCACATCGCACAATTGTACGAGGAGCTTGAACAAACACCCCAAACGGGCTTAGATACGGTATTTAGACAGTATGACGGTTCTATATCGGAAACTTTGCGTCAGTTGCTTGCTTTCAAACCTCAGTTTTTTTGTGGTTTTATCACACAAATTCTGTCTTTGATACGACCCTAGAAATTAGTTCAAGTAAATGCCCTAATTGTTGTGGAATACCGAGAATTTTTTTTGTTTTTTTGTAGATTCATTCGTAAAAAAAAACTTTTTTTTATTTCAAATGGCAGTGATGAGTCGACGAAGAATAGTTGCAGTAAAAATCAGTATCCAGCCTTCTAGGGCTAAAGTTAGTGTACAATTGCACCACGGCCAACAGTGCGTCGAGAAACTCACTTCACCATATTCGCGTGGGGCGGGAGTTGAAAAGGAGTCGATGTGGTTCGGAATGCGCAGAGTTTAGATACAAAACATATTAAATACATACATACAAGTTATACATATTGCTATATTATATACAACCAAACAAATATATATATTATATAATGGTAAAAAATAAATCCATACATACATACATTGAGTATATTAAACGATGATACAAATAAAATGCAAAATATTAAAAAAAAAATTTATAAAAAATACAAAGAATATCTAACAAATAAAAACAAAGCGTTGTTAAATACTAAAATTTGGAAATAAAAATATTAAAAATCCAAAACCGGGCAAGGTAAGCGGAAAAAATGAGAGAAGAATGAGTTTTGTTAGTTGTTGCAATTATACTTAAAGTAAGGCGAAAGCAAAGAAAAGGCAAAGTGCGGGTGCGCAGCGCTGAAATGAGCGCAGAGCGATAAAATAGACAAATAAAAGTTAAGACAAACGATATCCTAGCAACAAAAATGTCACAAAGATATATACGTACGTAGTGATATGAATGAAATTGTACTGCGCACGCGCTCAGAACGGCTAGCGTGTATAAAATAAGCTATTAGAATGAGCACGAAAAAACAAAAAAAAAAAAAAAAAAAAACACAAAAAACGAAGCAAATAACTGTAAGGAATGTGTTAATAATATAAGTAGTGAATGAATTTAGTACGTAAACAAAGAATGTGAAAAAATAAAATAAAATGAAAAACTACTTGAACAACTGAAATGCTGCATTAACGAAACAAGTCAACATTGAAATGAAAAGCAAACGTAGAAAAAGAAAAAATAAACCAAAAAAAACAAACAAACAGATACATTTGAGAGCCTTTATTTACATTTTGACAAAGATTTTGCATGGAATACTATTATATGAATATATTTCGACAACTATGAAAGGAGAATGCCATATAAAATAAAGCAACAAAAGCAAAAAACCCCACAGATAAACATAAAAAAAAAAACACAACACTACTCGAAGAAAACGTAGGCGCAGCTGAGGAAGTAAATTGGCACAGCTGACAGTGCTGAATGAGAGAAATGATGCGAAACCGCTGAAACATACATACATATACATTAGGGCGAAATTGGGAGACATCATAATTCGTTTTAGAGGTATGGTTCCTTCGGCAAAGTTTCTTATTTTGATCCCTATAATATGATTTTCACAGAACAATGGGCGATTTTTTTTTGCCTCCCCACAAATCGACCCGGCGTAATATACATACATACACACAAATCTACAAAATATGAAATTAATTACTGAATATTAGTGTACGCACTCACAAAAATGCTGTGAACGCATTACCATACATACGCACACACACACACACACATCTACCAACACGCCTACATATGCGTGCACATACACAGCGATGTGTGTTGATATGATAGTTCAGAAGCAAGCTATGTACATAAAAAGCATATAAAAGTAATCGAACACCGAAAATTTCTCCTCTAAACTTTATGTTTACTTACTTGTCGTACGCTTACGCGCTTACTGATTGCCTCACAAATGAATGAAAATAAAAGAAGCCAAATGCATTTAATAGTCCGGGAGCCAGGGGTCATTTTGACCTCATCATTTCATGCCGACACATTTTAATACTGAAGGCAGACGCCATCCAATGGTTGGCGAAACCAATCAACCCCTCCTTATTTGCAAAAAACTCAGACAACCAGTTTTCGCAAGCCTCTTTTGAGGCCAACTTGGTATCACCAAGGGCGTTTTGCATAAACTTGCACTTGGTACCAGGTCCGGACTATATGGTGGGTGCCATAGGACATCCCATCCGAGCTCCCGTAGCCTCTGGTGGGTCATTAAAGATGTGTGAAGACGAGCGTTGTCCTGGTGGAACACAACACCATTCCTATTGACCAATTCTGGCCAATTTCTGGTCAATCGCCTGCTTCAAACGGTCAAGTTGCTCACAGTAGAGGACCGAATTAAGGGTCTGACCCTAGGTGAGCAGCTCATAGTGGATAATTCCCGTCCAATCCCACCAAACACACAGCAAAACCTTCCTGGCGGTCAATCCGGCGGTGGTTTGGGCCGGTTCGCCGCTTCTCGACCACGATCTTTTTCGCTTGGCGTTATCGTACGTGATCCACTTTTCATCGCCAGTCACCATCCGCTTCAAAAATGGGTCAGGTTAGTCCTGTTTTAGCAAAGAATCGCAAGCGTTGATTCGGTCCAAGAGATTTTTTTGCGTCAACACGTGTGGCACCCAAACATCCAGCTGTTTTTGGAATCCAATCTTCTGCAAATGGTTCCAAACGGTTTTGTGGTCTACACCTAGTTCCTGACTAATCGAGCGAATGCTCACATACCTGTCTCTTTAGATAATTTCAATGATTTTATCAATCTCTACGACGATTGGCCTACCAGTACGGGCTGCATCTTCGACATCTACTACACCAGAACGAAATCGATCGAACCAATGATGTGCTGTGCGAATCGTTACAGTATCAGGCCCATAAACTTCACAAATTTTTGCCGCCGCCTTCGTTGCATTTTTACCTCTAAGGTAGTAAAAACTTAAAATATGACGAATTTCTTGCTTGGTGGACTCCATCTTTGACGTGCTATAACTTAAGACTGAAACGTACGATCACAACACTGACAAAGAGACACTTGTAGTACAGATTGTCGTCTTCAAATCGCCGTTTAGTGTGGCCCGATGCAATAAGTACAACGCAAGATATGTTTAAATGTCGCGCTCAATTGACAAAATTCGACATTACCTTTTCCCCAACCCAATATTCTATTGTATTGTAGTAGTCGCCAGAATGCCAAAATTACCATCAAGACAAGGCGCCAACTTATGAAGTTGTTTTGGCAATGGCTTCCATAAATTGAAGTAACTGCGCTTCAAGTTGCTTGTGTATCATCCACCCTATTCATCACCTTCTCTAGCGTCGGGCTGTGCCTAAGGCTTAGCAAATGGATAGGCGTTATCCGGCATTGATGAGTATTTTGTAGACCACTGAATTGATAAATCGCTAAGCAAATATAAATATCGAGCTTTAATGACATAATATTTAAGCATATCTATTGGATGCATTACATTGCAGTGTATTTCAGGCGGAAGTCACTGCCATAAAAGAGGGGCTTAAAGAGATAAAAACGAGAGTATTATCCACAAATGAAGTCTTCATTTACTCGGACAGTCAAGCAGCAATAAAAGCGCTGGAATCAAAAACACACTCGTCAAAAACAGTTCTAGAATGTTTTAAACTACTAGATGACGTATCTAAGTGCTACAAGGTGCACCTTATCTGGGTACCGGGCCACAGGGACATTCCAGGAAATTGTAAGGCGGATGAACTTGCAAGAGCCGGTACAACGCTCGATCTCGAACCGGATAAGGCGCTGCTACCCATACCTATAGCCACTTGTAAATTACTTATAGACAGGGAAACCATCAAAAAGGTAAATACAATCTGGCAAAACCTCACAACATGCGAACTAAGCAGACAGACATGGCCGAACTGGAACAGCGGTCGATCGAAGATCTTGCTAAGATTCAACAGGGAATCTATAAGAAAAATGATAGGTGTTTTAACAGGTCATTGTTTAATAGGCAGCCACGCTAGAAGGTTAGGACTACCTTACTTCGATTTCTGTAGAAGCTGTCTAAATACAGAAGAAGAGGAAACAGTCAGACACCTTTTATGTGAGTGTGAAAGCCTAGCTAGGAGAAGGCTGCGCACCCTCGATACAGCATTTCTAACCGATGTAGCGGATATAGCCCATCTAAAGCTAACGAAGCTCTGCTCGTTTATTAAAGCAACCGGATGGTTTGAAAGGGAACACGTAGAGTAAGGATAAGCTCCAGTGGCATCACAATGGACCTGCCGAAGGTCTAAGTGTGTCTTACGACAACCACCCTACCTACCTACCTACCTACCATTGGATGCATTGAAAATTTACTGCTTAGCGCCTTCGAAAAGCATACGCGTATTTGTTTACTGGTATCCATATGCTGCCACGGACACTTGCATACCCGCATTAGTTACTTATGCTAGTACATACACATATAGGTACCACTCATGCGCATACATACAAAAGTATCGGGAAAAATGTCATACAAAAAGTGGCCGTTGTAGTCGAGTGGTTTGCGCATGACTACCCCTGGAGAGAAACAACTATACAAAAGTGTTTTTCTAGTATTGAGCTATCGTTCCTCGGCAGGTATTGGCAAGCCGCCGTTTATATTTCTGGCATGAAAACGCTTCGCATAAGATAAAATAAAAATAACAAAACCACCTGCCGTTTGGAGACGCCATAAAACTGTAGGTCCCTCCATTTTGTAGAAACACATCAAGTTGCACACCACAAATAGGCGGAAGAGCTCGGCCAAACACCCGCACAGGGTGTGAGCGCTAATTGTTACTATTATTATTATTATTATTAATATTATTATGAAGTGATTATGTTAAAAAATTCCGAAACACATTCATGCATGCGTATGTGTGTGTAAGGGAACCCAGTATTGTCTATGTCTTTGTATTTGATGCGATGCGATGCAATGTGAATGTTGATTTCGCACACATTTTTACTAAGTTGTTATTTGTATAAAAATATAATAAAAACAAAGTAAAAATAAAAAATTAAAAAAGAAAAATAACAGAAAATCTGTTGATGGCATTACTACATTACTGTTAATTTATAGCACGAAATCATTTTAATATTTACAAGCAAAAACGCAAAATGTATTAAGGTATGGAAATTATGTGCGTACATATACGCTACAACAACAATAAAATAAAATATGACAAGTATATATATATAATAATAAAGGAAATAAAATGTTTAATAACAAATGCATGCAAAAGCAAAAGCAAAAAACAAATAAACAATAAAGGTTTAGATACAAATTTTGAAATGAAGGTTAAATGACGTGTTTGATTTTTTCTTGGTGCCAAAAGGCACTTTGCGTTTCACGATAATGCTCTGCCTTTTCTGCTTTTGATGGCTATGCTGTAAGTTTCGGATTTTCTACTATCTTTACAAATTTAAGGGGTTATACGATTAGTTTCTCAGTTTTCGCAGATTGGCATATTCTATTTGCAGTTGCTGGTGGCGCTTTAGTGCTACGTGAGGAGTGCCAGACTGTACTTCAACCATTTTGCTTGCAGTTATTAAAAACCAGAAATAAAAAACTAAAATCAGTTTATGTAAATATAGATTTTTTTTTCACCAAAGGCCTTTATGGGGGCTTTCATGCAGGAAGATGCTGATTATGCAATTAATTTTTACCAAAAAACATCTAACAGGATACGGTTTAGTATTAGAGCAGAGGTCGTTAAATCAGATCTAATTAAGCTAAACTATAAAAATTCTCAATTTTTCAATTTCACAGAATTTGACAATTTCATGTGATATCACCTTATATATGTAAATAAATTGATTTGAAAATGAGATAAGGATGAAAAAGAAAATGCGAGAGAAAGTATTGCATGTGGCATTTCTCTTCTTCCTTTTCACACTTTAAGAGGTTATATACTATACCTTGTGTTGGACTAAAAAATCGAAAATTTTTTTATGCCATATTCTAAAAGTGCATCATCCTAAAAATATAAATTCAAAAAATCATAAAGATCGGAGCACTAGAACGAAAGTTACAGACCGTGGAAGCGCGCGACCTTTCTTGGAACGATTATCTTGAAGTCGTGTTTTTTGAAAATTACCGTCGTGGTGTTCATTATTTATCAAAAACTATTTGACCGATTTGCATAAACTTTTTTGACGTGATAACGTCTTATAAATCGATGTAGCCGGCTGCACGCACCAAAAAATGCGTCGTTACCTTGCTTGAACTGCAAGCGAGAGCGCGGAACGAACGACAAAGAGGCACAATCGGCCCAAGCGTTCGGTAATGTTCGACATCTGGCTCTCTCCTACTTGAGTGAGCTTAAATATGTATGTAACGGGTGATTTTTTAGCTATTATCTTTTTAAACAGTTGGTTTATCGTGTTTTGTTTCACTGTCAAACATCTTCAGTTTGGTCTATAATTTAACTATAAATTGTCTTACAAACGAAAAACGTTTGCAAATCATTGAATTTTATTATAAAAATGCGTGTTCTGTTATGAAAGTTTATCGCGCGCTTCTTCCATTTTATGGTCAGTTTAATCGACCCAATGAGGCGGCTATTCGAGCTATTGTGACTAAATTTAAAACCAAATTTACATTAGTGGACATCAAACGACCAACACGCTTACGTAGAGTACGAACTGAAGAAAATATCGCAGCTGTATCGGCCAGTGTTAATGATGACCATCAATTATCGATTAGTCGCCGTTCGCAGCAATTGGGCCTCTGTTACTCGACAACGTGGAAAACTGTGCGAAAGGATTTAGGTGTGAAGCCTTTCAAAATACAGCTGGTGCAAGAATTGAAGCCGAACGACCTACCGCAACGCAGAATTTTTGGTGAATGGGCTCTTGGAAAGTTGGCCGAAGATCCACTTTTTTATCGAAAAATTGTATTTAGCGACGAAGCTCATTTTTGGATCAATCGGTACGTAAATAAGCAGAATTGTCGATTTTGGAGTGAAGATCAGCCAGAAGAATTGCAAGAGCTACCAATGTATCCAGAGAAGGTCACAGTTTGATGCGGTTTATGGGCTGAAGGTATCATTGGACCGTACTTCTTCAAAGATGCTGCGAATGGTAACGTAACTGTGAATGGTGAGCACTACCGTGAAATGATATCCAACTGTTTTTTGTCCAAAATGCAAGAGCTTGACTTGCATGACATGTGGTTTCAGCAAGACGGTGCCACATGCCACACAGCACTCGTAACAATGGACTTGTTGAGAGGCGAGTTCGGTGAACATTTTATTACACGTTCGGGACCTGTCAATTGGCCAATCGTCCGATATAACGCCTTTAGACTATTTTTTGTGGGACTATGTTAAAGCTCATGTCTATTCAGACAAGCCTGCTTCAATTAACGCATTGGAAGACAACATGAAAGCATTTATAAGTGAGATACCGGCCGAAACATTGAAAAGAGTATGCCAAAATTAGACTAAGCGGATGGACCATTTGAAGCGCAGTCGCGGTCAACATTTGCATGAAATAATCTTCAAACCTTAAATTATATGGACTGTACTATCGATTTAAATAAAAATTATTCTTTGAGAGTTACCCTTCAGTATGAAATATGCCTCATTTGAATAAAAGTGCTAAAACATATGAAATTATGACAATCGTCCATTTTTTCGGGCTCACAAGGTATATAACCCCTTAATTCATTATTTTTAGATGACTGGAGAAGCTCAACTCGGTGTATACAAGGCAAAGCCACACTAAAATTAAAACTTAAAGGGTAATTTAGACTTAAAATGAACTGTTAGTGCAATATTTTTGAAAATGTTCTAATACAATGTACAAGGTGGCGCAGATTTAAGCACCCTATCGGAAGATTTATAATTATTTATAATATACTATTTCAAATACTTCTAACTTGAACTATAATTTTATAAGAGGTAAGATACGTCACATGGTCAGTCACATTCATAAATCTCAAATTACTCACCATGACATTTATAAATTTTATGGGCACAAAATGTTTTGTTGAATGTAGAATTATCAACACTTCCGCGACATTTGCTTATTTGCTTTCTATTCATGAAAATTATTGTAAGGTGAGGCTTTATTAATATAGTTAGGGGTAATGTCACAGATATTGTGATTCAGATGGACGCACATGTTGGTTAGGTCTTGGAGATTTATTGAAAAGTATGAAAATTGGCTGCCGCAAGCCACATTTCTTGACTAGCGAACAACTTCTTCAACAGCAAACCATAAAGGTGTTTTACATAGCATTACGGCTGATGATGAAGAGTTAGCCCTGCTATCATCATGAAAACAAAATCTCCTGCTCTTGTGAAACTGACTGAAACATTCATTGCCATTAGCAATAAATAATTGTCTTTGGCATCTATGTCGACTGATTCTCTTCGTACTGAGAACTTCCGCATGGCCCCCTAAACTCCTTTTTGTATGATGATAACAAATCATACAATCACTGCTCGATACTTGATTTTTTCCATTGCAGAAAAGATAATACTTTGTCACATCGATATGAACTGGTTTGTAAACAAAGAATGAACTGACAAATTGAAATGAGACTTCACTTACGTTCATATGAGGAGCGTATCAACATAACCAAAAAAATTTAGGCTAGTAGCAACGTCATCTCTTACTTATGAAAAACTTATTGAACAACCTAGTAAAGAGTTAATAACGAAGAAATGAAAATGATACAATGTTCTAAATTGACTGTGTAAATATTTGTTTGCAATAAAGTTTCCAAGTTTGAAACAAAGAGTACTTTACTAATAAAAATTAATATCCTCATTGAATCTGAAAATCTGCTAATTGCAAATCGCACTTTGTCACGAAACTCATTCCACTAAGTGAGTTTATTTACACAGCAATTTGACGACTTTTTAAATATTGAATGGCTGAAAATTAGTTAGTGGCTTACAGTTGATCTGAGAGGCTCAGTAGACGCCTTTTACGATTTTGTTTGCATAATTTTTCTCTCCATTAACTCAACATCAAAATGACACAACTAACAGCGTAAGCGCAATTACATAAAATACGCAAATAGGTAAAGTGTAACTACTTCGAAAATGAGAAAATTTAGCGTTGAAAAATGCAAATTTGTTGCAATAAAAAGTGGCGTCGCTGAGCGATGTTGATAAACAAAATGAACAAGTTAGGTAACGAGGCGAGACGTCCGCACGAGTACGAATGTATGTATGTATGTAAGTGTATTAGATATTCATGAATGCAAACTTACGTACAAACACAGTAACACATCTGTTTATATGTATGTATAGTATGCACAGTCAAATGGAGAGCCGCGATCTTCGGTGCTGCTAACGGAAGCGTGTCGCCCGAGAGATGGGAAATATGAAAAAATATATTGTGGGTGAAACCTTGAAGACACTTTGATACGCATTTTGCTCAGTGCGGGCTATAAAACTTTCGTCAAGCATCAAACACATGCATACGTACATACATATGTATGCGTGTAACTATTACATATATACTTTTACTACTTATATATGTACCCATGTAAATGAAAGGCCAAAGCATTTATGAAACCATGTCGATAGCGTTGCTCGCATATTCGCGCATAAGTTTGTACATAAAATACCGCAAAATCACAGTAACTCGAACAAAGTGGAAGAAAATGTTGATAAGCGACAGCGCCGGTGGTAATGTTGTTGCTGAATTCACTCTTTAGCACTTGCTGTTCCATTTGTGTGGTTTTGTAGAGAGTTACATTGTTGTTGCATTTAATATATTCACTTGAAAAAATCACTAACTCAGTTACCGCGCTAACAAAGCTTGACATAAAAAAAAGACTGAGTGATGTGTGTTACATATTCGTAAATGCATGTGTAGCTGTACATTACATACGAGTACATACATAAACATTGCTTATGCACCTTCAAATACCGATGCCCATAGATTTCCAGTTTAAGACTGCATGCCACGCACACTCGTTATATGGCTATTACACAGACATATAAGTACATAAGAGGTAGTTTTAGTCTAACAGTTGGCAAAATGCTCCAAAGCCAAAGTCAAGTTGGCGTCAATGAAAACCATGTTGCTCATATTTACATATGCACTTACAAGTAAAACGACACCGTTGCCAGATGCTTTTAAGTCATACTAAGCCAAGCAGTGAGACAGCAAAACAAAAGCAAAAAATAAATAAAATAACGACAAAACCCTATTGAAGAAAAAAATGGAGCCCTCCACTTCATCGTCATTTGCGGTAAGTATAGATTTTCCTTTTTCATTCGAAAAAAAAAACGGCGACTGAAGCGCATCGAGAGCTACAAAAACTTTATGGAGATGAAACAACGTTCCGAGATTGGTTCCGTCGCTTCAAAGACGGCGATTTTAATGTTGACGACCGTCCGCGTGAATGAAGACCAAAAACCTTCGAAGACGCTGACGAATTGGAGGCATTGCTCAATGAGGATCCGCGTCAAACGCAAGAAAAGCTTGCTTCAGTATTAGGAGTTACCTGCCAATGATTCAGAGACAGGGAACTTGGGTTCCTTATGAGTTAAAAGCAAGGGATGTCGAACGTCGTTTTTTCCCCTATGAACAACTGCTTCAGCGGCAAAAAAGGAAGGGTTTTCTTCATCGCATCGTGACGGGTGATGAAAAATGGATTCATTACAGCAATCCAAAGAAAAGAAAGTCATGGGGACTGTCTGGTCATGCTTCTACGTCGTCACCTCGGCCGAATATTCACGCTGCGAAGGTTATGTTTTGTATTTGGTGGGACCAAGTTGGTATTATTTATTATGAGCTGTTAAAACCAAGCGAAGCCATCACTGGAGATCGGTATCGACTTCAATTGATGCGATTGAGCCGAGCACTGCGCGAGAAGCGGTCGCAATACGCGGAGAGGCATGAAAAAGTGATTCTACAGCATGACAATGCTCGGCCTCATGTTGCCCTCACCCCGTTAAAACCTCCCTAAAAACACTGAAATAGGAAATCCTACCCCACCCGCCATATTCTCCAGATATTGCGCCGTCCGATTATCTCATGCTCCGATCGATGGCACATGGTCTAGCTGACCAGCAGTTCCATTCATATGAAGACATCAAAAAATGTCTTGATCCGTACATAGCCTCAAAAGATGAACAGTTTTACCGCGACGGTATACGAGATCTACCAGAATGATGGGAAAAAGTAGTAGCCAGTGATGGGCAATACTTTCAATGATTCACTTTTATTCATTTTTTGAGAATAAAGTTGTGTTTTAATAAAAAAACCAGCGATAACTTAGTTGCGCACCTAATAGTAAACTATAATACAGCGAATAATAGATAAGAGAGAACCTTGCAACAAGCATAGATTTTGTTTTTTGTTATATTGGCACCCTTTTCATATGAACGTACGATAAGTCACATTTGGATTTGCCAATTCATACTTTGTTTGCAAGCCGTTCAGCATCGACGTGTCACACTATTTTCTACAAAGGAAAAAATAAAGTATCGTGCAGTGATTGAAATTTTAGTTTTGGAAGGTTTAAAAGCAAAGGAAATTCATGAACGAGTGTTGAAAGTATATAAGGCGATTTTGCATCTGATTTGCACAGTAGAAATATGGGTTGCTGAATTGAAACGTGGTCATACAAGCCCGTACAAGACGATCCACGGCAAGGACGTCCGAAAACAGCAACAGCACCAGAAATCGTAAAAAATACAGAATATCGTATTGGGAAATCGTCAAGTGACTGAAAGAGATTTAGTAGAAGCCCTAAACATCTCATTGGGTAGTACAAGCAATAATTTGAAGGCGCTAGCATGAGTTTTCTGGGATGCGAAAGGAATTTAGTTTGTGGATTACTTGCAGATTGGTATCACAATAAATTCTGAAAATTAGTGTAACCTCTTAGAGCAGCTGAAGAAACAACTTTGTAAAAAAATACGCACTTTGCAAAAGAAAAAATTATTTGTCATCAGAAAAAAAAGTAACGCGTCACAAGAGCATTTTAACAATGGCTAAAATCCATGAACTAAAGATCGAATTGATGGAGCAGCCACCGTATTTACCAAATTTGCGCTTAGCGACTTCCATCTGTTTCCAGACCAAAAAAAAATTCATGTTTGGAAACAGTTTTTACTCAAATGATGAGGCCATAACAACTGTGGAAGCGTATTTTGTAGCTCTTCCGGATTCCCACTTCAGGGACTTAATTCATAAATTGGAGTCACGTTGAAACGAATGTAATGATGTGCAGGGAGACTTTACTGAATAATGAAGTGCATTTAAAACCTTAAAATTATGTTCTTCTTATCAAGTTGCTAAACTTATTGAACAACCTAGTATTAGAGTTGTCAAAATATAATATTTCATCAGCTGATGGGTACCCAAGTGTTGAGCAGAAACCGTTCGCGAGTTAAAAGATTGACTTTAACCAACCTCACGCAGCTACTCCAGGAAGTTAGTAGTGAATTCTCCAGATTAATTTAGCCTTGGGATATCGAAAAAGAGAAAGCTCAACATAAGATTGAGATGCTACATATTTCTCAACCGCTTCTCACCTTCCTCCACACTCTGCTCACTTTGTTTACTAGCCCCGGGGTCTTACGCAAACATCTAAGTGGTGACTACAAAACTCATCTGCCATCACTCAGAAAGTAGGACAACGTATCTCTGAACGAAATTGGAGATGTTTTTAAAATTGCGTGGTACGTTATTTTAGATTCTGTTAGTTGGGCTTCCCATGTTTGATGGCCCGAAAAGATTTCCCTAGTCCTATCCTTAGATAAAATCTTTATATGCCCTTAAACCATGCCGATTTCTTGTCACATCCAATAAGTTCCTTCGGTGAAGTTGTATATAAACTGTTCGGGTTCTCCAATTGAAAGCCAAGAAGAAATTCAGGAAAGCGCTGAATTTGGTATTCTTGCATTATAGTTTTAAAGAAAACTGAGGATCAACAACATGAGTGCTCCAGTTTTATAAGATATGCCAAACAATATTTTTTTCTATAAATATGAGAATAAATATGAAAATTTCGGACACGGCGCATTGTGTTGAACACATTAACACCTTGCGAGTGATCGTAGAGCAGCCTGTTGAGTGGCACACACCACTGTACATGTGTTTCATCGACTTTGCGACATTGCAAAGGCTAAGTTTTTGTACGTCAACACTGCGGGCTCGCAAACCTTTCAGGCAAACGGCACTTAACTCAAAGTAGTAGATAAGTTCTGCTATCACGGAAGGGTCCGCTGTTTTTGTTCTTTTGACAAATTGTGGAGATCATCATATAAAGGGTTTTCTAATAACAGGTGTTATTTTGAATAGGATTGCGCTAGCGAGAGATGATTAACGATTTTTTATAACCGAAATTGGATGGTATTGATCTTGACAACGTTTATTTTCAACAAGACGGCGCTACGTGCCACACAAGCAACGAAACCATTGATATTTTACGGGAACAGTTTCCGCACCGTGTTATCTCTCGAAGAGGTGATCACAATTGGCCACCGAGATGTTGTGATTTAACACCTTGTGACTGTTTTCTTTGGAGCCACGTGAAAGAGAAGGTCCACGCCAACAGAACAGGGTCGATTCAAGACCTCAAAAATGGAATTCGTGAGGCTATTGATGACATAGGGCAGCCCCTTTGCAATTCGATTATGGAAAATTTCAAGAAAAGGATATTATCCTGTGATTCTCCGTTTGATCTCCAGGCTGATATCGGAGAATCACTCTTGCTAATAGGTGATACTATGGGCTAAGTAAGCAATTGAGTAGTCGAGCCCTCTCTCACATGACCAAACTGACACTTTACAAGACACTTTACAAGACGGGTATGATCGTGTTGCTTTATGGCGCAGAGGCATGGGTAGTGTTACAAAGCGATGCAGCCGCTCTTGGGGTGTTCGAGAGAAAAGTTCTTCATAAGATCTTCGGTCCTGTGCGCGTTGGCGAAGACTACCGTTCAAGAATGAACCACAAGCTGTATGAGCTGTACGCCGACATTGACGTAGTTGACTAGGGCATGTCGTGCGTATAGATGAAGAAGCTCCAGGAAAGAACGCAGAAGAAGACCATTGCTCCGGTGGAAAGACCAGGTGGAGGAAACCCTATGCTCGCTTAGTGTACAGAATTGGAGAAGGCGCGCGCGGAGCAGAGGCGCCTGGAGAGAGCTAGTGAGGTCGGCCGTAACTCGGTAACGGGTTGTTATGGCCACCTAAGTGAGTAAGTAAGTAAGGATATTGTCCTGTAAGCGTGGTCGTGGTGGTCATTTGCCTAATGTTATTTTCCACTATCCGATCATTCATATTAAAAAGTAGCATTTTTCTTTGAATATCAGAATAACACCTCTGTTTGGAAACCCCTGTATAAAGGGTGGTTAAGGGCCGATGTTGAATGTGAACCACACCTAAACGTCAATGACACAGTTGGACTTCTTTCTTTGGGGTTATTTGAAAGAAAAGGGTACGTCGATAAGCCAGCAACAACTCAAGAGCTAAAGGATGAGATAATTCGGAACATTAAGGGCAACCTCAATTATGCCTCAGCGTCATCTAAAAATTTGGACCATCGGATGGAGGTGTGCGGCCGAGGCCACGGCGACTATTTGGCCGATATTTTGTTCCATGCGTAATTGAGCCATACAAATATTATCATAATAACGAAAAACGGCAATAATTTATTTAAAAAAATTGTATTTTATTCAAAATCAACACCGGCCCTTGAAACTTAACCACCCTTTTATGATATTTTTGTTAGCTATAAATTCTTTCAGTGAAGTTGTGATTAGCTTTTGTGTACCAAAACGCTTGTGGTTGTGAGTTTAACTGAATAAAGTTTATATAAAACGTTCCAATATCAACTGCTGAAATGCATAACCTCCTCTTTTCTTGAAGTCAACATGAAGAAAAATTACAACACGACATGAGATTACATGAAAAACGCAACACAAAATATGTACGCAACCACAACAACCAACAAAGGCTGGCCGTATAATCGAAGACAAATTAAGTCGATAAGCGACTTGGCCATAACGGACGACGTCGAAATGACGACACGCAATGCGATACTAGTACGCAGCCGGCCGCTGCCAAACTGTGTGCGGTTTGTAAAGACGGTGGTCGTGTCGTGGCCGTGGCTGAACTTGAGCTTGAATTTTACAGTTTTTGCAGTTCGTGATTTCGCGCGCAGCTACATTTGTGATGACGCCGCTGCCAGCTTCACCAATACTGAGTGACAGGAAGTGAATGAAAGCAAGAAGGTGGCAACAGACTGCCGAACAAGCGACTGCGGTCTGTTTTGGCAGATGTGCTCAAACTCGCCACGCCATACAACAAAGCAACTTGTAAGATTTATATCATTTTTTGTATTTTTATGGTTGTTTTGTTGGTGTGTTGCTTGCTGTTGCTTGCTGTTGGGGGTTTCCAGTCTATTTTCAGCGCACACATGCACAAGAGTGACTTTGCTGTTGTTGATTTATTATTATTTTGCTCTGCGAGTAGGTACCAGGTATTGTTGTGCTTGCTTTATATGAATGATTATGAGAGCGTTCGCGACGCAGGAAATGCGGTAACATTGTGTGTAAACAACAACTACAACAATAACGACAGTAATGGTAACAGCAAGTGAAGCAAGTGAAGCAAATTAAAAAATTGAATATTAAATTGTTAAAATGAACAGGAAACGAGGAAGTATTGCGTTGTATTGTATCGAAAAGAGTCTTAGGTATATTTGGACATAATGGAGTTGACACAAATTGTTAGAAATCAAATGGAAATTGATTACAAAAATGAAGTGGAGTTTAAGTTTTAAAATTTACAAATAGAAGTGCGAGTTTAATAATTTATTTTAGCAACTTTATGCGCCAATGGCTATATGCGTTTTCATGAAAATGTTGTACGAACGGGCAGGCGTCGCTAAATCGACTTCTATCATCATTCTGAGCCTTTTGGTATGTATACAGGGTGCGTACGGAACTTGAGAGCAACTTGAAAGTAAAACTAAGATTTATTTTGAACACAGTTTAATTAAACTTTACGCCTTTTTTGCACAACATTCATATAAATATATTTAAAAAAAATTCCATTAACTGCACTTACCTCCTCGAGCCAGGTCGGGAAACTATTGAATGTGCTATAGGAATGTTTTTCAAAAAAACACACATAAAATTCAAATAAATGCTTGAAATTTTTATTTAAATCAATAGTACAGTCCATATAATTTAATGTTTGAAGATTATTTCATGCAAATGTTGACCGCGACTGCGCTTCAAATGGTCCATCCGCTTAGTCCAATTTTGGCATACTCTTTCCAATATTTCGGGCGGTATCTCACATATAAATGCGTTAATGTTGTCTTCCAATGCGTTAATTGAAGCAGACTTGTATGAATAGACATGAGCTTTAACATAGCTCCACAAAAAATAGTCCAAATCGCACGACCTGGGTGGCCAATTGACAGGTCCCGAACGTGAAATAAAATGTTCACCTAACTCGCCTCTCAACAAGTCCATTGTTACGCGTGTTGTGTGGCATGTGGCACGGTTTTGCTGAAACCACATGTCATGCAAGTCAAGCTCTTGCATTTTGGGTAAAAAAAGTTGGATATCATTTCACGGTAGCGCTCACCATTCACAGTTACGTTACGATTCGCAGCATCTTTGAAGAAGTACGGTCCAATGATAACTCCAGCCCATAAACCGCACCAAACTGTGACCTTTTCTGGATACATTGGTAGCTCTTGCAATTCTTCTGGCTGATCTTCACTCCAAAATCGACCATTCTGCTTATTTACGTACTGATTGATCCAAAAATAAGCTTCGTCGCTGAACACAATTTTTCGATAAAAAAGTGGATCTTCGGCCAACTTTCCAAGAGCCCATTGTTGAATGAATTCATGCAGATTGGACAGTGCCAGAACATATTTTTGTGCGTTTTGCAACAGATTCTGCATCGCCACGTAATGTTTCCACTTCACGGGTGACCTTATGGACCTTATGAATAAAAGGGCGCACTTAAGAAAATTGGGGATTTATAAATCGCTGTGATTTGCAGATATAGTAACGATAGCCGCACGTCTCTTCATTCATTTAATTGAGTTTTAGTGCTTCTTGGCTGAAAAAGGGCAATGAGGAAAATAGTGATTTATAGCCACATTTTGCAGTTTTTGAACTTCAATGCCAACAGAGCAAAATCTGCTCTAACCCTAGATAAAATAGGCCTCAGATTACGCCGTGGAGCACTTACAGGCCACTTTGGCTTTAATAAACACTTTAACACAATAGGATTATCTAGTACAAGTTTATGCAGGTTCTGCTGTGATGAAGAGGAGCCTATCGAACACTTAATCACCAACTGTGAGGCATTAGGCCACAGGAGCCAAAGAATCCTGGGCTCGTACCTACTAGTGGAAGAAGACCTACAATTGCTCGCTCCTAAGGAGCTGGTTTGATTTTTCGGTATACTAAATAATTATGATTAAGTAATTTGGTTGCAGTACATAAAGGCTTTAGCCGAGCCCGTACAACCATTACCATTACCAACGCTCAGCAACACATTTGATGGCAATTTCTAGTATGCGAGGCCACCAGACGTATGCGCTGCACTTGTAGTCATTTATATTATTTAACACCAATAATAATAATAAATTACCCGAAATTTACATTCTTTATACCCATAATAGAATTAAACATTGATTTGTTAACGCATATTTCAGCACGAAATACCACGCGTCGTATACGCAATTTCTAATACTTGAAACCAGGGAGGATTATTGTTCCATTTAAGCTTATTAGAAGATGTTGCGCGTGCCGCATGTAGTTCGTTATGACTAAAGGCAGCGAAAAAAAAAATATTTTCACGCATCACGCCACACTTGAAAGATTTATTTTCATTAAGCCTTTAAAATCACGTGGCACTTGTCAAAATATTCGTGGGTGGTGGCCGAGTGCTATGCTAATTCCACACATCACCGGTTAAACAGAACAATTTTTCACTTGAAAAGCGAGCGTGAGAACTTGCTCAGCAGCAACCAAAAATATATAATATATTTATAAGGAATTGCTTGGATGTGTATATATAGCTTGAATATAGAAACGAATAAGCATACATACATACAAATTTATATGCGCGTGAGTATAAAATACATAGAAGAATAGCTATGAAACTAAAAGATTGAAATTTAAATATTTATTTATTATAAAAATCAGAATAATTTGCTTTGTTCAGGAATACTGTCGTCAATACTGGCAGTTATGAGAGCCGAATTTCCCTTGATGAAATTAGCAAAACTAAAAAATATTCCATTCTGTAGGCCTAGAAAGACGATGTATCTATTATGTGAAAAGACTTCATTAGGCACTACGATATCGGCCATGAACCTTCGTGGGCGAATATAAAGGGTGGTTAAATTTCAAGGGCCGATGTTGAAAGTAAACCACACCTAAACGTCAAGTTTTTTTCTGTATTTCATCTAACATTTTTGAATCTCAGACTAATTCAATTTGAACCATGGCAAGATACACAATCTACCAACGCGTCAGTATGATGGCAGGAAATGGCACCAGTGAATGACCAATTTTCGAAGAAAATCATCTTCAGCGATGAGGCAGATTTTCACCTCAGTGGATTCGTCAAAATAAGCAGGATTTTCGCATTTGGGCGAATGATAATCCGAGAGTGATTGTCGAAAAACCAATGCACCCACAAAGAGTGACTCTTTGGTGCGGTTTATGGGCCGGCGGCATCATTGGGCCGTATTTCTTCCAAAATGAGGGCGGTCAGGCAGTTACTGTGAAGAGTGTTCGGTATCGTGAGATGAGAACGAACTTTTTATGGCCCGAATTGAAAGATATGAATGTGGACGATATGTGGTTTCTATAGGACGGTGCCACTTGTCACACAGCTAATGAAACAATGGCTCTTTTGCGCAAAAAATTTGATGACCGAATAATGTCACGTCGCGGCGATGTCAATTGGCCGCCAAGATCAATTGATTTGACACCGTTGGAATTCTTTCTTTGGAGATTATTTGAAAGAAAAGGTGTACGTTGATAAGCCAGCAACAATTCAAGAGCTAAAGAATGAGATAATTCGGCACATTAACGGCATAGAACCTCAATTATGCCTCAGCGTCATCGAAAATTTGGACCATCGGATGGAGGTGTGCCGCCGAGGCCGCGGCAATGATTTGGCCGATATTTTGTTTCATACGTAATTGAGCTATACCAATATTATCATAATAAAGAGAAATGATAATAATTTCCTAAAAAAATTGTAATTTATTCAAAATCAACACCGGCCCTTGAAACTTAATCATCCTTTATGTAAATACATAGCACGTACATACTTGCATACATACATACATATACAGGGTAGGCCATTTAAAGCGGGCCCATTTGTTTCTGAAAAAAAAACATTGAAAAAAACATTTTTTTTTGTGTTGATATGAAAAATCATTTATTTTGATTCAAGGAGATTTGTTCCAGCTAGTTTTTGAAAATGATATCCTTCAAATGTTTGCCTCTGGCCTTGATGGCCAAATGTGTCCTTTTTTCGGCGTTTTCCATCGTTTTGGCCAATATTTCGGCCGGTATGGCGGCGATTTCGCGTCGGATATTGTTTTTAAGTTGAGTTAGAGTCCTTGGCTTGTTGATGTATACCTTGGATTTCAGATAACCCCACAAATAAAAGTCCGGTGGCGTCAAATCTGGTGATCTCGGTGGCCACGGAAAATCACCATTTTTCGAAATCAACCTTCCAGGGAACAATGGCTTCAAAAAATCGATTGTAGCGCGTGAAGTGTGGCATGTAGCCCCGTCCTGTTGGAACCAGTAGCCTTCCATGTCATTTTCTTCGATGATTGGCATAACAAAATCGCGTATCATGACGATAACTCGATGTTCGCGGAGCCTCCTCAACACTGGCTCGTACAGCCTCGATATTTTCAGCAGAACGTCGTGTACGTTGTCTGGATGCGTGGCTGGTATTGCTGAGACTACCGTGGCTAATAAATTTTGCGTATAAACGCTGTAAAGTGCTTTTGGATGGCGCACTTTTAACTTTATTTTTTTTTTAAACGCACGTTGAGTTTTCACAATTGAGAAGTTATTTTGGATGTAAAGCTGAATTATTTCAGCGCGTTCTTTTGGAGTGTACTGCTCCATGGTAAAAATTGTCTTGGACTGACGCTTCCAACGCGCTATGTCATTAGTCGATCTGACGTTCCTGTCAAAAGTTATAGGGTTGCCAGATGGGCCCGCTTTAAATGGCCTACCCTGTATGTACATACATATGCATATGAGTTCCCAAATTACCTAACTTTTTCAATATTTAATTTTTATTTTATAAAAATTTGATGGGGTATTAATTGTATAACTGGTAGCACGCATTTATTTAAAAAAATCTGCAAGCTCTTTATCAAATAAATTATGGGCATGTTGCCAACCAGAATTCAAAATGAAAACATTTCAAATGTATGATAGATATTTTCAAAAGAAACTGATGCGAAAAAAAACTAAAATGCGAATATGTCACTAAGCGATTGCCGGCGAAGTGCACAAATGTGCGCTGATTTAGCAAATCTATGTATTGGACACTTTTCTATACCTGTCGACATGCTAGTTTTTCTTACTAAACAGAAATTAGCGTGCTTGTATGTATGTGGCTGTTTACTTGGCTACCTGACGAACTTTTGTTTATAGTTTGCCGCAAAGAGAGCGAATAATCAGCCAAATGTAAAGCGCAAATATTTAGTGTGAGCATTGAAAAGAGGCACGTCTATGGCAGCGTTAAATTGTTGCGCTCATAATATGCTACCACACACACACACACATACGCGCGCACACAGAGACACACACATACCTGTAACATCATCACATCACGTAGATACTTATGTATGGAGGTCGCGCTCCCCAGGGAACGGGCGACTAAGCTGGGCTCTAAGCTACCGTGGGGGTCGGCAGGTTGCGGATAGCCGGACGGCCTGTAGTAGCAGGTTAGTTGCGAATAAGTTCTAACAAATAAGCAGCCCCCGACAATGAGCGGCAGAAACGGAGGAAGCGGTCTAAAAGCTAGCTAATCCGAAGAGGTTTCTGTGACAAAGGCGAAACGACACCGCCTTTAATAAAATAAGTGTCCCCCTCACCATGCAAAGGCATGGTGAAAATACAAAAATCCAGAAGCGACTGACTCATATTGGGCGGCTCCCTGGTCAGCGTCTGTCCCCCATGTTAGGGGCGGCTGCTAATTTAATACGATCTACATTAAGACCGAGCCCAGTAAGGTCTTAATTACGATATACTGGAAAATGTTTGGAACATACTGCCACGAGCTGACGGCTGCACTATTCTGTTTCTTTAGTAAGCAGAGTGAAATCTAGCTGAAATGGCATTCAGGTTAATGGTGCAGCCGCCCCCACCCCGTTAAAACTATGGCAAATCTCTAAGAACGCTCCATATCCCGTCGCCATTAAGTGTCGGCGTAGGTCTAGATGTAACATTCCTAGTTAGCACTGATTCGGCTCTGAACTTAGGCTCTCATAAGGAGCCTTCGTCAACCCTCGCATGGCCTCCCTGCTTGCAAAGATAACCATGGAATCATGAACAAGTGACTACGCACCGGGATAGGGATAACGGCTTACGAGTTGGGGTCCATAAACTATGAATACAAGCAAACACAATACAAACACCCTAGAAGAAGTGAAAATAGCAGCAATTAATCCATCATTGGATCTGCCAAAAGAGACTGCAGACGGCAGTAACAGCAGCGGGGAGCTGGTTAAAAACCCCTTTCAAAGGAGCTCGAGACTGGCTCATTCGCCTCCGTTGATTGGAAGAACCCGATCTGCGTCTCCATGCATGCAGTACAACAGTGTCGCAAAGGAGCCAACAACAGAAGAGCTCAACCGCAGCATTAGTGCTAAAATTAAAGAGCTAACGGAGATGATGGAACTCCCGAAACGTAATATTAACCAGCCAATGCGTGATCTGGTTTCGAGCATTTCTGAGCTCCATAAGAAGTTAGAAAGGTCGATTCTGACTTCCAGAATAAGGATGTTAAAAGGGACCAAAAGTGTTGTACTCGAAGCAAAAAATGAATGCACGCAAACATCGCCTCTCATAAAGCGCGTCACGGATGGTACGCCAAAGAGATGTATTGACACAGTGGCTGCACGGAAAAGCCCGGCAAAAAAGAGCAAAAGTGACCGCGATGGAACAGTGAAGGCAACGCCGGTATCAACAAAAGAGCAAACAAGCTCAGAAGGATGGAGCACGGTAATAAACAAGAAAACCCGTAAAGGAAACAACAATAAAAGTCCAAAAATAGACGGGAATCAAAGAGACGAAGCAAACACGAGGGGAAATCGCAGGCGACAGAGACCGCCCCGTAAAGACGCGATCGTTGTGAAAAGCGTTGGCAATGTCTCATACGCTGACATTCTGAAACGTGTGAAAACAGAGCCATGTTTACAGGAGCTTAACTCTAAAGTATATGGTGTTAAGAAAACTGCAAAAGGGGACTTGCTACTGGTGCTTGAGCGATCATCTGATCCAAACACTCAGAAGATCAACGAAGCAGTTAAAGCTGCCTTAGGAGATGTAGTTGAAGTAAGGACACTAACAGAACTACGCCAAATCGAAATTCGTGATCTCGACGAAATCACGACGAAAGACGAAGTCCATGAAGCTATAACTAGCCAATTCAAGGCACTAAATGTGCCTTTGTCTGCAGTTGCCAACTTGCGAAAAGCTTATGGTGGGACGCAAACGGCGACCCTTAAAGTTACACCAGAGATCGCCACTAAGCTTACAGCAGCAGGAAAAATACGGATTGGCCTAGTTATCTGCCGCATTAGAGAAAGACTTGACCCGAAAAGGTGCTTCAAGTGCATGGAGTACGGGCATGTCGCAGCGAGATGCAAAAGCACGGACGACTTCACCAAGTCCTGCTTTAAATGCGGCAGTAAAGATCACCAGGCGAAGAGTTGTACCCAAACAGCAAGTTGCTTAATTTGCAAAAAGAAACAAATAAGCGACACCGCACACGCGATGACTAGCAACAAGTGCCCTTTATATCAAAGAGCACTCAAAGACATGCGTCATAAATGAAGTTTCTCCAACTGAATTTAAACCACTGCGAGAAGGCTCAAAGCCTGCTCGAACAGTCTGTACGAGAGCACAAAATAGATATTGCAATACTCAGCGAACCCTATAAATATGGAAATGGGAATGATTGGGTATCCGACACAACAGGCAAATCGGCTATATGGAATTGTGGAATGATTAGGTCACGAATGACGAACATAAACGCAACACGTGGCTATGTACGAGCCCGTGTTGGTAAACTGTTTGTCTACAGCTGCTATCTTCCACCTAGCTTAACCCTAGCCGAAGCCATACACGCACTGGAAGAACTTGCACATGACATTAAAGACCATAGCCCGGTCATTGTAGCTGGCGACTTTAACGCTTGGGCAGTGAACTGGGGATGCCCTCGAACCACCCCTAGAGGTAAAGCCCTTTTAGAAGCGTTCGCTATGCTTGACATAGCGCTTATGAATACCGGGAACCAGCAAACATTCCAAAGAGCAGGGAAAGGGTCAATAATCGACCTGACATTTGTTAGCTCTAGCCTCGTGAGTAGTACGAGATGGTCCCTTAGCCAGTATTACACTGGAAGTGACCACTTTGCAATACTTTGCGATATAGGCAAACATGATAGGCCGAAGTCATCTAACTCGCACGAGGTCAGATACCGGGTTGGAACTTTGGACCCGGAAGTGTTCGAGATAATGATGGCAAATTTTACACCTACTGGAAATGCGGCTGAAAAAACTAACCAAGTCATGAGGCAACTCACTAAAGCATGTGATGCAGCTATGAGTAAAACAAGGCCTAATAAAAACCACAGAGAGCCCGTTTACTGGTGGACGGAAGAAATCTCTGCAGCACGCGAAGAATGCAATAGAGCAAGAAGAACTTACCAGCGGTCGAGAGGTACGACCAGCTTTGAAAGGAACAGACTCCTATTTAAACAAAAAAGGAAAACGCTAAAAAATGCAATTAAGAGCAGCAAACGCCAGTGCTTCCAAAAACTATGCGAGGATGCTGACAGCAATCCATGGGGATTTGCATACCAGCTAGTGATGAAAAAAACAAAAGCCTTAAAACCGCTGCCCACGACGTGCCCGGTTATCCTGCGCAACGTGGTCAACACATTGTTCCCCCAACAGCAAGGCATCGCAGCCAACGCTGCCAGCTGTATGGAAGACGATGGAAATCGAAGCCTGGCCAACGCTGACGAAATTTTGCACATTTGCAAACAGATAAAAGGCAATAAGGCACCCGGGCCCGATGCGATCCCGAATGAAGCCCTTAAGTTGGCAATCCAGAAGCATACAGAAATCTTTGTGGACGTTTATAACTCCTGCTTAGAAGAATGCACATTCCCGACAGAGTGGAAACTGCAAAAGCTAGTGCTAATACCAAAAGGGTCTAAGCCGGCGGAAGATCCCTCAGGATACCGCCCACTATGCTTACTGGACACGGCAGGGAAAATACTAGAGAGGCTTATTGTAAATCGCCTGGAATCTTCCATCGATAGTGCCGGAGGGTTATCGCCGCACCAATATGGCTTCCGTAAAACACGCTCTACCACAGATGCTGTTATAGCGGTTAAGCGCATTGCTCACAAAGCGATTGAAGGTTCTCGCTGGCTCTACGGAGATAAAGAGTATTGCCTAGTCACAACGTTAGATGTAAAAAATGCATTTAATACAGCAAACTGGGGCAAAATCCTAAATGCGCTGGAGAATTTCCGAGTCCCAGCCTACATTCGGAAAATTGTTGCAAGCTACTTCACCAACAGAGTGCTGCAATACAAAACAGACGAAGGTATGAAAAGGTACAGAGTAACCGGAGGAGTACCACAGGGGTCAGTGTTGGGCCCACTCCTCTGGAATATAATGTACGATGGAGTTTTGCGTCTCCAACTACCTCCAGGATCCCAAATCATAGGGTTTGCTGATGATATTGCAATCGTAGTCGTTGCTAAATTCCTAAACCAGGCCGAAGCGATCTGCAACCAAGCGGTCGACATCACAAAAGATTGGCTGCGCATTAGTGGTTTAAGCCTTGCAAACCATAAAACAGAGGCAGTTCTCATCAGTAGCAGGAAAATAGTTGAAACAGCAAATCTCAGAGTAGGTGACCACGCACTAGAATCTAAGCTGTACATTAAATATCTCGGGGTAATGATTGATCATAGGCTAAGCTTTAAACAGCATCTAACATACGCCAGCGATAAAGCAGCGAAGGCTGTAACCGCATTGACACGTATTATGATGAATACGAGAGGACCTAGGCAGGCTTCTAGGAAGTTGCTTAGCAGTGTGGTATCATCTATCTTGCTATATGCGGTACCAGCCTGGGTCGAAGCAACTAACTGCAGCACATACATGAAAGGCATTAAATCGGTATACCGGTTATGTGCCCTCAGGGTGTGCTGTGCATTCCGCACAGTATCGGAAGATGCTGTATTGGTCCTCGCGGGTATGCTACCAGTTAAGCTGACTGCACTGGAATTCGCCGAAATAAAAAAACATCGAGCGGATCCAGCGCAGCTGTCTAACCGAAGGACTGAACGGGAGCGAAGCATCCGTACTTGGCAGGAGGAATGGAGGAACTCGAGGAACGGACGATGGACATATCGATTGATCCCGAATATCGCAAGATGGATAAATCGAAAGCATGGTCAGATAGATTTCTACCTGACCCAAGTACTTAGTGGGCATGGATGCTTTAAGGCTTATCTGCATAGATTTAAGCACGAAGATGACCCGTACTGCACCTTTTGCGACAGTCTAGTTGAAGATGCAGAACATGTTTTCTTTGTCTGCCCTCGTTTCGAGCTGGAAAGAGTAGAATTGAGTGATAGGGTGGGGAAGCCAATAATGGTTAGCAACCTAGTAGACATCATGCTTGACTCAGAAGAACATTGGTCCGCTGTCAGTAACATGGCAAGGATAGTAATTACCAAGCTGCGTCGCAATGAACAACAGCGCAGATTGTTACGTAGAGGCAATAGGCCACACCCCTCCCGTGAAGTAGTACCTCGTAATACTTAACGGTATTAGGAATCACCAAATTGCGTCACGCTGAACAGCAGCATAGATTTTCAAGAAGAGGCAATAGGCCGCTCACCTCCCAGAATTAACACTAACGATAAGTAAATACCAAACTGCGACGTGCTTAACATCAGCGCAGATTTCATGAAGAGGCAATAGGCCGCTCCCCCTCCCGTGAAGTATTACCTAACGGTCGTCCCGCGGGAGGGAAACGGAGCTGGGGTGGGGTTTTTAGTGGGTGAGTCGAAAGACAAGTCTCACACTTTTCGGCTTTCAATGCTTTTTGCCACCTCCAAAAAAAAAAAAAAAAAAAAAAAAAAAAAACATACCTGTAACATTAACCAGGGCAAATAGAAATACGTAAGTGGGCTTTTGTTTGGAATGGTAGGAGCAAGAGCCAGTCGCCATCAGCAGCGTTTACAGAATGACGCAACGCACATGCCAACGCTCTCTCATTTTATTTCTCTGCTTTTGTGTGCCGCTCTTTTCAAATGTTAAAGGCCAAATAGACGGCACATGCGGCTTGCCCAACATATTTTTTTTGAAACAGATGATTTTTACATTTACATGCGTGTGTAGGCAATAACTATGAGGGGTCAGTTTACTTGGTACTGTCATTATGCAAAGGAAAGACTAGTTTAGAAAATTATGCTGTTTAAGACCAACCATTAGTAGAAAATTATCAATCTTGGTATCTTATAACAAAAACCAAGATAGTTTGTCTCTAATTGTGTTTCTTTTAGTCCAGCTGATTTTTAAGACTTTTGCTAGAACGTAGTGCGTGAAATGATATTGATTTACACTACTTCTTTAGCAACTTGTGAGTAAGCATAGAATGGACTGAAAAAGAAAAATAATTAAAAAAAGAAAACTCAAATATTGCTGCACTTGCACCACTACCGAAACCACCATCAAAATACAAATAGACAAGGAGATGTTTCATATACAATCGAAAAAATCGTCAGCTTTAATATGAAGAGAGATCAGGTTGGAGGCACTTTTTCCAATAGCGTTTTTTTGCAGATCAGGCGTGACTACTGCCAAACTAAATATGATACTTAAGTTTTTTCAGTATTCATTGACATTTCATCGTGGATGGACTTACGCCTCAACAACGTTTATAAATCGTACGAATGTATTAAAAAAATCGACGCTCTGTAAAAAGTGTTCATCGCGCCCTCAGGCCAACTTATGGTGTGCATAATCATTCAGCGATGAGACCTATTTTTGGCTTAATGGCTACGTCAATAAGCAAAATTGCCGTATTTGGGCTGAAGCGCAGCCCGAAACCATTCGAGAACAGGCATTACATCCATTGAAAACAAACCTTTTGGTGCGGCCTATGGGCTGGAGGAATCATCAATGACCCATATTCCTTTAAAGGCGAGACTAAAGGCGCCAATGTAACAGTAAATAGCGAACACTATCGCGCCATGATAAACGACTTTTTGGTGCCAAAAATTGAAGCTCGTGATATCCACAACATTTGGTTCCAACAAGACTGCGTCGCATACAGCCCGTAAAACAATGGATTTCATGCGTCATCGTTTCGTTATCTCTCGTCTCGGACCAGTGAATTCTTGTTGGCCAATCGTGTGATATCACACTTTTGGACTTTTATTTTCAAGATTGCGCAATTAATTAAAATTTTCGTTGTTTTATTTCAATTTCAAATCCGATACCTCTAAATTGATCACGCATTACTTCTTCTTGGGAGAGCGGCAGTAAGCGCATTACTGGGCAGCCTTTTTTCAATTTCTTTCGTTAAAAGGTCGTAGTTTTTTCGTTATTATTTTGCTGTTGTTTTTGGCATTGTTACTCCTAGAAAATTTATTGCCAATGAAACATTTTTTTACAGGCGCCCTACAAGAGACTTAAACTTCAATATGACGAACAGAAAATCAAAGAATTTAGATGTTTGTTCAGGTGCATATGTGAACAGAGCTCTGCTGCTACTTGAAATTTTGTGCCACTTGTATCGTTTATTTCAGCCATTAGGTGTATAGCTAACATGAAATGAAGCGAAGGCGACGGCGATGGCGGCTACAGCATACACGTATACAGTTAAAACAATAAGAGCGCTCTATGTTCTTAACAGCGCTCGTTAATAAACACTTTACACCACTAACATAAGCAATGAGTGCAGCGGCAATCTTAATTCGGTGTTGCCAGACTGTTTAAAATAAAAAGAAAAAAGTATCCATCAAAAATAAAACTAAGGAAATAGAATTAAATGCAAAGTGTAACGCGGCTCAGTTTTATCGGAAAATTAAAAACCAAACGACAGTATTTCAGCCTAGAATAAATATTTGCTTATCTGAAAATGGTGATCTATTACAAACTGACCAAGAAATCTTAGAAAGATGGCCACAACGTTTTGACAATCTTCTAAATAATAAGCATCAAGAAGACCTTTCGCCTTGGGGGCCTATAGCTACAGCTGAAAACATTATCCGTCCACCAGAATTTGACGAAATTATCGTGGCCCTTAAAAAGCTTCGAAAATGAAAGGCAAGCGGCGAAGACTCGATAGCGGCTGAACTCCTGAAAGAAGGTGGTGAGGAGTTACATAAGTGCCTCCACTATTTAATAATAGACGTATGGGAAAAAGAATCCATACGATCTGATTGGCTAGGATACATAATCTTCCCAGTATACAAAAAAGGTGATAAGAGAGTATGCTATAATTATCGTGGTATCTCACTGCTTAACGCGCCCTAGAAGCTCTTTACAAATGTTCTCAAATGAACGAATCAACGAATAAGCTGAAAGAATAATTGAAGACTACCAATGCGGATTTCGTAGAGGCAAGTCTACAATCCACCAATGTTTTGTTCTTAGCCAAATGTTTGTAAAACACTATGAATACGGGCTAGATGCCATTCACTGTTCATTGCCTGTTCATTGATTTCAAACAAGCCTTCGACAGTGTTAAAAGAGATAGGATCCAGCACATATTGCTTATTCTTGGAATATCTGCCAAACTAATAAGGCTCGTTAGCGCAACGCTCACAAATAAACAAGCAAAAGTGATCATTCAAGGGAAGCTCACAGATTCGTTCCCTATTGAAACAGGTGTAAAACAAGGTGATGCCTTATCAACAGTCATATTCAATTTGATGCTGCACTTTGTCGTAAGGGAAGTCAACAAAGGTGGTACCTTGATAACTAAAACAACCCAAATATGTGCTTATGCAGATTACATCGCTATTCTCTCAAGAAATAGGAATGACTTAAAAGAAATTTTCTTAAAAATTAACAAAATTGGGAACGATATTGGCCTTTTTGTAAACGAGGGTAAAACCAAATATCTGTTGAAATCGAGGCGACCTGCACAAATGCCAAATTTCCATGTGGGAGCCTATACTTTTGAAGCAGTGCAGCATTTTAAGTACCTAGGAGTTAGGTTCGCATGTAGCGCTGATTCAACTTCCGCCGTCAAGGATCGTATCAACGCCGCCAACAAAGCGTATTACGCCCACCTTAACTTATTCAAGTCCCGACTTTTGTCTAAAGCTACAAAGTTCACTAGGTACAAGACTCTTATTCGACCAATCCTAACATATGGTTGTGAGGTATGGACTCTTAAGGTTGATGACTGTACTCAGATTGCTCGCATGGAAAGAAACCTATAGAATCCGATTGAACTCTGAACTGAACGATGTAACTCAGAACGAGACAGCTGTGCGTTTTGTTAAAGCGGCTAGGTCATGTGATCCGTATGTCTGTTGACTGTACCGTGAAGAAAGCCTTGACAGAAAAGCTAATGGGCGTGAAGGCCAAAGGCAAACCGAGGAACCGTTGGATAGACGCAGTGGAACACGATCTTATGAAGCTGGGAGTACGTAAATACGAAGCAACAGCTCGAGATAGACCGCTTTGGAGGAGCATTTTGAAGGAAGCTTTGACGCACCCCGCGTTGTAACGCTATGAAAGAAGATCAATTAACATAATAGGGGTTTTGTCTGAAGAGCTGAGTTAACGCACGTAGTCATAACCTTTTACTCCCATAAGGTTACGGTTACTACCGATTCGGGTATTGAAATGTTATTCTGCCGAGTTACATGATATGTTTTTTCGAACAAACAAATTCATGTTTCCCAACGAGAATACTCACAGATATTGTTGGTAACGAGCGTTCAAGTATGTTCGACAATTTCATGAGTTTTGTCATTTAATTTCGGCATTATTCATTAAATGCTCCTGCGTCTGTGGAGCAAATATGACTCGTGGAATGTCTTGGCATAATTTAGTTATTCAGACTAATTTAAAAGCTTATTCAAACATGATTAAAGGGAAGAGCATTAGTTTAATTGCTAGCCTTTGCTCCAAGCAAATGAAGTGTGGCTCTAGGGCTGCTAAGCTCATAGCAAATACATTTTCAGAGATGTAGTTAGGTATACTTGCGTCATACCACGAATGCAAGCTCACGAATCTTATTGAATGACCTTCAGGTCTCTGTGAAATACTTCAAATCTTAAATGTGTCTTGGCCCATTTTCGTTTATTTTAGGTGCTACTGTATAAAGTGTTTATGCTTGATACCAGAATTGAGCAACATGGTTTCGATTTACTAACCACTTAGCGAGTAGGAAATAAAACAAAACATGTCCCTTTTATATGGCTTTGCAGCATTGCATTATTTTCGTTTGGTAAACTGTGGCAATGGCATTGCTTTTCAAACACTCCCGGCTGAAGGTATGCAAAATGTTACGATCCCGTCCTGCTCCTCATCGCATGTTGCTTCAATTGTTACGTAACGAATGCAAAATATAAAAAAAATTCCTCACCTAAACATATCGCTTCATATAGTATCCTAAACATATAGTTGTTGTTTCACATAAAAGTTTTTCGCTTAGCGAGCAGAGAGCGGTGAAACGAAAACGGTTATTAGTTATGTATATATTGAAAGAAACTTCCAATTCTATAAGACAACATACATAATTTACATACATAATTTACATACATAATTTAACTAAATTTACATTTCGGCAATGTGCCGTCTGGAATAAAGAAGTTTCAAGGAGAAAATAAATGAAATAAACAATTCCACTGAATTATTCACCGTGCTAATATGCAACATAGACAGAATTTAAACAATAAATAACATTGTTAGAGTAATTTTAAGGCAGTCTTAAAGGGTAACACCCCTGTGGGAATTTTTGGGATTTTTTTTTTGTAAATAGGAATGATTATTCGAGGATCGGACAAATGGCAATTTATTATTGAAAATTGACAAGTTTATGTAAATAAATAAACGTAACGATTTAAAAAACATTACGTCATCTGGTGGCAGTGATAGAGCGAAGAATAATCATTTGAAATCAAAAAACCTAAAATTTTATTAATCTACACAATAGTGGCTATCGTTTTAAGTAGTTGTTTTTTTTTTTTTGACAAAATGATTAGAATTTCAATGTGTTTTTCGCCATTTTTTGATTTTCAACAGGCCCAAAAAAATAAGTTATTTTTAAAATTTTGAAAATCTGCTACTAACAACGGTAGTCAATACGATAACAAAAATTTTGAAAAAAAAGAAAATTAAAATCGTTTCATTAGTCTTCGAGAAATCGTTGCCACTGTATCAAAAAAAGTCGTTTTGAGAAATAAGCGTTTAAAGTTTTCATTCCGTATTCAATAATTCTGCATGCAGTTACATCTGAAATATTTAACTTACTCATTTCAGTTATATCTCAGTAAATTTTTAAGATTTTAAGTTAATAATTTTGTTACATATTTTTGAATACTTATATATTTATATATAATAGGCGCGTACAGCCTTTTTGGGTATTTGGCCGAGCTCCTCCTCCTATTTGTGGTGTGCGTCTTGATGTTGTTCCACAAATGGAGGGACCTACAGTTTCAAGCCGACTCCGAACGGCAGATATTTTCATGAGGAGCTTTTTCATGGCAGAAATACACTCGGAGGTTTGCCATTGCCTGCCGAGGGGCGACCGCTATTAGAAAAATGGTTTTCTTAATTTTGGTGTTTCACCGAGATTGGAACCAACGTTCTCTCTGTGAATTCCGAATGGTAATCACGCACCAACCCATTCGGCTACGGCGACAGAAAATGCAAAAAAATAAATCGATGTTTCTGAATTTTCACAGTGGCGTTCCCCCTTAAGATAGATTCAATAAAGAAAAGTGTGATTTTAATTGAACATAAATTTGTTTTTTTGTTTTTTTTTTTGTTTCATTAAAAATATCGAACTCAAAAGTATACATCTTCAGACTGTGCAATTTTTCTGTTTTAATATTTTTGTAAGGAACTCCAAAAAACCCATCTGGCATTAGTGACTGTTACTGAAGTGTTGCCGCTCTCTCATTGTTGTCTCTTTATAACTTCGCGCTCAGTTAAATTTACATTTGACGCTTACATGGGCTTGTGCTTTGGTGCTTTCTCGCTGTTGGTGGTAGTCACGGCTCGTCATTCGTTTGAATTTGAATTTCAGTTGAGCAGTATAAACGGTATGTGTTGGACGCTTTTCATTGCGAATTTTAAGTTAGACGAGTCGCGTTTTCAGTAATTTCAATAAAACAAAAAAAAACACACACACTGTGTAAAGGTGTGTGCGTGTGTATTTGCACAGTAGTAGAAACGCAAGCGAGTCGTGGAGAACGTGCCAGACACAACAAATATTTTACTTATTGTGCTGTTCTGATGTTTTTATAAAGAAAACAATTTTTTGTTCTATTTGCATTTTTATGCTTGTGTACGCCGATTTTAGTTGCTAAATAAAACAAGGTAATTTTGTTGTTTTCCTACTATGAATCAGTGATTATAAAATCTTAATTAATCAAGTATATAAAAATAAATATTGTGTGAATCCAAAAATACATTAAATATTTGTGACGGTGAGTGTCAGAACGTCGCATAACGTTGGCGACGATGTCGATGGCAGCTGGCTGGCGTGAGTATAGTAAAGTAAAGCAGCAAAGCAAGGCAAAAGCAGTTACGTAAAGAGTGGAGAAGTGTGTACATGAGCGTCTTGAATGGTTATAAAACAAGTTGTTACGCCCATATGGCAGAATTTTCGTTGGCATATTTAGAATTTGGCTTTTTGTGTAATAATTTGGCGATGTAATTGAGTTAATGATGCAGTTAATTTAATGTCACAAACAGCTGTCGCAGCAGCAGCTGCTGCCGTGGGGGCGTGGCTGCAAAGCTTCGGTAACACCGATGAAGCCATCAGCAGCAACAGAATATTTCATTTAAGGTGAGCGATAAAAAGTATTATTATGTATTTTGATTAAATAATTCATAATGGTGTCGATATTATGCAAGAATCTGTGACGCAAAATTCAACTAACGCGGGTTCTAAGAAAAAAGACAGCAAACCCAGTTATAAAATCATCTCATGGCAAACACACGGCACAAAATCATATACAATGAAACGAAATTTCTCTTTGTAAATGTGTTGAACTCAATTAGAATGCGATTTTATGCTCCCAGAGGTGCCGCGCAGTGAGTAGTAGAGAACCTATTTGTGTGGCAAAAAGAGTCCTAGTTGAGTAGTGTACATTTCTTTCTTTGATGGCGGTAAGCAACGTTGGGAGTGTCATATACTGCTTTGAGAGCAAATTACTTTTTTAACAGCGCCCGATTACTTTTTTTAACTGCTCGAATATTAGTGAATGGAGCAACTATCCTAGTCGCACAGTAAACTGTAAAGTTGCTGTTAATCTAGCAGCTGCTGTTCCATTGTTGATATGTGCACTGTTTTTGTTGCCTCTTGCCTCTCTGTGTTTGTTTCTCGAACGTGCGACTCTTCAGTGTGTGTGTGTGTGTGTGTGCGTGATGAGTACCATTTAGTTGTGTGCGTGAGAAAGCTTCAATTGGGTGCAAAATATGCTAATGAAAATCAAATAGACGCTGCAAAAACATACACATAAAGAGTAAAACAACAATTCTGTTATGTCAATAAGTGGAACTCAAAGAACGCCGAACGCTACTATGATACAATGCACCGAGAATTTAAAAAACAATAAAAAAAAACATTTCAATGTGAACGTTTTTGAAGTGCTTACGTGTTGTTAGTATTTTTAAATAGCATTGGTAAGCGTCATTTTGTTGGAAATCCACTGTACGACTGACAGTGGGGACTCGTCATTTATTTTTCATAGCCTGCCGAGTCATTTCTTCTCTATTTCCCATTTTAATTGTGTCAATGTTTGACAGCAAAACAATGTCAGCGTTTTGTTTTCTGCCACACAAATACAAACACTTTAAATAAAAGGGGGAAAACAAAAACAAATATAACAGAGCGCACATTGCCAATGCCGCCAAACAATTGAAGCACGCGCACGTGCGACTAAATGCCAAACGCAACGCTCGCTCTCCTGTTCGCATAACGCGCGCGTCTCTTGTTACGTAATCGTAGGCAGCCTGGTGAACGCGCGCCTCCTTGGCAAAGAAAAGTAAAAAAACAAAAAAAAATTGACGCAACATTCAATTGATATGCGTCGTAATCGATGGCACATCTAACTGCCGGTTAATGTTTGCATGCTATTATACACATACATACATACATTTGTATGTATGTATATATGCATATATGTATGTTCATGTGGATCTGTTGAGGCGAGCGGAAATGGTTATGTGATCACAAATATGGTGGCCTAGCACACCTTTCTTGGTTACGAAGTTGATTTACAGCAAGTAAAATGGTGATAATTGGTGAAATTCGATATTTTAGAACTGACATTTTGCGGGTTAAATTTCTGTAGCCTGATGAGTTTTTTGACTGCTAATTGGTTCTGTTTTTCAGCATTCACACGCAATTCTGGAAAGCCTTACGCAATTTTTGTACATACATATGTATAGTACATACATACATATGGGTCGCTTTTATTATACATACATATATCTCTAGTCGACTTCCAACTCTTACTTAAATTATGTTATGTATTACTTAAAGCTACCAGTAAATATTGTTTTCAGCTTAGTGCGCAAAGGCCTTTCACTTGAAGGTAAAATTTTCCAAAAGTGTTGCTGGTAGAATTTAATATGTACGTAGAATAGTAGAGTTGAATGCGTGAGATCTTAGACTATTGAATATGCCTTTCTAAGTATGTCAATTTCTCGGAAAGTACTTAACAAAAATTGAGCTTGAGTTTTAAGAAGATTGCATTGAAGATTTAAATCCACATTTGGGCTGAAAAATTCTGTTGTATTAAATAAGCAATTTTTTCGTAAATGTCAGTTGTGCGGTTGATAGAATTAAAGGTCAATGCACTCCACATGCACGTTGCCACTTAGCGTTTTCGAATATTTTTGACGTGATAACGTCTTACCATTCGATTTAGCCGGCGAAAAAATGCGTCGTTACCTTGCTTGAACTGCAAGCGAGAGCGCGGAACGAACGACAAAGAGGCACAATCGTCCCCCGCGTTCGGCAACGTTCGACATCTGGCTCTCTTCTTCTTCCTGTGTGCATGGTAATGAACCATTTCTCTGTTGAGAATAGGACGATGATAGGAAAAATAGGAAATTAAAGGGGGTGTTTCGAGTGTTATGTGTCTTAAAAAAAGCAAATCGATGATGTTGCCTCTTAGTGTTGTTGACTTATTAACGTCTAATGTACAATCGAAATTGAACATATCTTTCATGACTTTGATCGATGCTTCGTCATTTTTCACGTTTTGTGTAAATGTAACTTGACCTATTCCATTGCGATTCCATTTACCTCCTCCTCTATATCCATACAAAATATCTATCAAACAAATAAAATTAAAATTTTGTTTTGAAAATTGCAACCATTAAATCAGTATTTTCTTATAATTTGTTGTCGAAATGAAATCGGTCAACAACAATGCCCAACTCCCATATAACTGCAATTCTCAGAAAAAGTGTGTCATAAATAAAGCAAAATTTCTTCAATTAGAGTACAAATGATGAACCAAAAAAAAAACAGAATTTACGCGATTAAAATTTTGCGAAATGTGCTTTTGAATAAATGCGTCTATCTCGTGAAACACGTAAGGGGTCCAGACCTCGAAGGTAGTCTAGAGCTCGAAAATTTAGGGTATTTGCAGTAATTTTTATTTTTGTTATAAAAAAATAAAAAACGATATTTAAATTTTTTGGACTTTTTATTTAACTTCTTTTACATACAAAAATGTCTCAATTTTTTTTTTTAATTTTAATAATTTTAAAAATGGCGCTGAAGTCGACCCTCTCAAAAAATTGGAACTGGACGGTGTTGTCCGTTTTGGCACTTCTATTTATCTGAAACACAAAAACCAAAAAATTATTAATCAGTATGGCTATAAGTAAATCCCGGTACTAGAATAAAAAACATTTACAAAATGGCGCGGTTTTGAGTTTGAAAAAAGTACGGAATAATTGAAATAATAATACGATTCTAGTACGGGCGTTAGCCACTAATTTTGTGAGCAAAATATTAAAATTTCCGACGATTCGGTTGAATATATTTTTTTTTTTTTGACAACACCAGGCCGAAACAATCGTTTCGAGATAAATGCATTTAAAGTTTGTGGTGCAAGAGCGCGCGGATCGCTCTATACCTACTTAATCTGCTGTAAAAGCTATAATATTGAGAATTTCCGCATGAAAATTTCATATTACATTCTTAAGGTACTATACTTTCGAAATATCGAAAAAACAATATATCGATTTTTTGAAATTTTTAGACCACCAGATCCTTTTAAGATAACTGGCACATACTTGGTATACGTATTGTTAGATCCACCATAAATATTATTGATATCGATTAAAAAACAAGCCACACTTTCATTTGTTAAGACACGACTTCCATGCGTCCCCTTGATATTATAAGCTCCCCTTGATATAACTCGCATTGCCTATGAGTTTGCTTGATTCGAAATGAGTTCCGAACCTAATTTGGAACTTCCTTACTTGCTCTTCATTTATTTGATAATTCAAGTCTTTGTAGTTGAACCAATATCAAGATCACGAACTTTGACACAACAGAAATATTTTCTTTGGTGTTTTTCTTTAAAGAAAACGTGTGAAAACCGCTAAAACGAAAAAAAATCTTTTATTAAAAGCCGATACTCGCCGCAATCCTGCAATATTTAAAAAATTGGCGAAAATTGCGTTCTAATAATCAATTGCCAGCAGCTATGGTACTGAATATTGCGTTTCATACACTTCCGTTACAATTAAAATATCTTAATGGGGCATCCAGAACATAATAATAAAATTTATAACAATAAAATATATAATCAAACACAAATATTATTTTTCTATTCAATACAAACAAATAATATTTATTTTTATATTCAACTTATCGCTCTATTTTTGGCACATCTCCTTAGTTTGCTCCTGAATGCTTGCTCTATTATTTGAATAAGTTTTTAATAACCTCACTATCGCTACGAAATAGCTGTGTGACATAATTAAATATAAATCTCCCTACCCCTTTTGCACAAATAAGAAAGTAAAAAACAAAACCTTAAGCGATGAACACAATTTTCGTTTTTGCGGACACAGCATAAGCATATCAAAATTTGGTTTTCGCTACAGACATACATACATACATAGTTAGATGAATGTGTGCGTGAACACATGAACAAATCATTAGCAGCAGCAGCAGCATCGACAGCGTTAAGCATTTGTAGGCCACTTTGTTGTTATACAATCACACTCGATTACGCCCAGTGAGTTTACTTTTACACTGCTCTTCCCCTTTTTGGCATTGTTGCTGTTACTAACTGACTGGCGGCGGCTCGTGGTTGGTGGCTGCTATTCATAGGCAACTCTTCATATACGGGCACATACACACATGCATACATGGATATGTAAGCTTTGTGGTAACTGACCTGATTTGCTTCATTAGCTGAACATCTGCCGCACAGTTGTTTAAAATAGAAGAATTTTAAATTAATTTAAAAATAGTAAAATAATAAAACCAACAAACAAAACATCAAATTCGAGTCATAAATCAAAGGAATACACAAAACAGACTTATGGAAAAGTTTTTGTCTCTATCACTAAGAAAATTATGAGGAAATGTGCAAAATTGCAAACTAAAAATATGAACAAATGGCGTGTTAATGACTTTGATCGAGGCATTGGCTGGCCAGAGAGTAAAAAACAGCAATCAAATCTTCAAGCCGACCGGACCATTTAGTGGCCAGTGTATTTGTTGTGCGTGGAAAATTTAATTACTTGCTGCTGGCGTTACAACTGCCAGCGACGCACAGTGTTTGCGTTTTTAATATGAGGTATTCACAAAAAACGAAACAATGAAATAAAAAGAAAAAAAAAAAAAATATAAAAAAAAGAAAAAAATAAAAACAAAAAAATAATAAAAAAAATTTTTTAAAATTAAAAAAAAAATAAAAAAAAAAATAAAAAATTAAAGCAAAAAAAAAAGTTAAAAAAATAAAAAATATAAAAAATATAAAAAAATAAAAATAAAAATTAAAAAGTAAAAAAGTAAAAAATAAAATAATAAAAAAAAAATAAAAGAATAACAAAATAAACTAACACGTAACTAAAAAATTTTAACTTAGAAAATTTAATGGAATAAGAAACGGCTTTGCTTTGAAACGGAGACAACCGTACTCAATGTAGCCACTTTTAGCTGCTGAAAGTATGAAATAATATGAAAATATGTTGTTTTCGAATTAGTTGAAATTACGGTTTTCAGATTTGTTGGTTCCATTTCTAAGTTTCCCCTGAGAAACTGTAAGATATTATGGTAAATTCAAGTATTTTCAAGTAAATTCAAGGATAAGCCTGGCAAAATATACAATGACTCACAGCTTATTTGATACAGCCAAAAAAAAAACTGATTTAAATATTAAATATATTTTATGGTATTTCCACTACAGAAAAAAATTTTATATTTTTTTTATTGCATGCTTTATTTAATAACAAAAAATTTTTCTTCATAAGAAAGCTATTGTCAATTAAAAAAAATAAAGCTACATTATTGTGGTCACAGCTTAAATGACGCACTAAATTAAAAGTATTCAAAAAACATAAACATTTCGTTTTCATGAGTACGGCTAATACTCACTGGCCTTTTGATTCAGAACGGCTTTTAATCGGGAATGCATAGATTCTTCAACTTTTGTTGTATATTTGGAACTAATTTTATCGCATTCGCCTGTCACTTTTCAATTTAGAAGCATTAGAAATATTGTGGTTTCTTATTTTATTTTCCAGCACTGACCACAAATTCGCAATAACGTTGAGATCTGGACTCTGTGCAGGTGTCTGTACGACATGTTGGCAGTTCCAGATAAGCCAAGTTTTTATGATACAATACCAGACGTATGCCTGGGATCGTTGTCCTCGTAGAACCTAAACGAATCCCTATTGCCCATTTTATACGCACTTTGTGCTAAACTATCTTTTAGCAGATCCAGATACATCTCTTTATTCATGTTTCCTTTGATAAATATTAAATTTCCGACACCTGCAACCCCATGCCATCACACCGCCGCCGTGTTTAAGCGTAGAGCGTAAATTACATGGTTGAAGTGCGTTGTTTGGTTTTCTCCAAACGAAGGACTTAGGTAGGTATAGTGGTTGTCGGTTGACACACCTAGGCCTGTTGTAGGCCCATTGTGATACCACGCAAAACTTGCCATCAGACCTGAAAAGGTTAAATTTGTATTCATCCGCAAAAACAACCGACTTCCAGAACGAAATGTCTCTGTTCAAATGTTGTCTGCAAAACTCTATTCTTTGTTTTCTATTACGAGCATTAATCAACGGCTTATTTCGGGCAGTCCTTCCATGAATATTTTCTTCGCGCTGAACTCTACGAACAGTTTCAGGGTTACAAATCTAGCCTAAGTATTTTTCGACTTCGTTGAAACTTAGACACCTCAACATTTACGTGTTCAATTACGAATTTTTTTCGAGGATTTCATCAACCACAAATCACTGTAACCCAAAGTTATTCATTTGCTATTTGGTGGTGTTCGCCATACGTACCAGCTCACTATAAAAAAGAGTGAAATAAATTGAAATTAAACAAAAATCTAGTGAACACAATCAAATATAGCGCACAAAAAAAAATATTAAAAAAAAAAATTATTTCAGTTATTTTAGATATTTTGTAGAAGGATGTTATAAAATAGATTGAAATGAGTTGTTCGCTAAAAAAATTGTGAAATAAGAACTTTTGCCAATATGTTGTAGGCAGGTATGTATGTATGTCAGTTTGTTTATGCATCGCGCATTTATGTAGCGCTCGCATTATTGAAGGGTAGGCGATGTTATGAAATCCACACAACCAAGCCCAATAACAAATGAAATGAAAGAATTTCATAACTTTTGCGTTGCGCATCGAAACGCGCAAAGCAAAGCAAAGTAAAGTAAAGCAAAGCAAAGCAAATGAAATCAAATCAAATCATATCAAATCAAATTAAACCAACTCAACTCAGTTTTATTTAAACACCAACACAGCCAACGTTAGGGTGGGACCGTCTGCGGCAAGTGTACATGAAGGGCCCCAAGACGCACCCGCGCAGTTGAGCAGCGAAAAAGAACATCGCGCAAACAATTCTCGATGCAAATTTTCTAACACACAGCTAGCACGCACACAACTACCTTTTGATTGCATGCACGCTCGACTGATTTCTATGCTATGTACTCGTATGCGACCATAAGCGCGTAGTCGTTCGATTCTATTTCGATTATGCACCGCAAATGGGCGATTAATCATAAAAATCATTCAAGGCAGGCAACGCAACAGCTGGTCTTACGTAAGGCGAAATGCGCTACAGCTCGAATTGAATGGAAATTTATATACGAGGGTGGCTATTCACTTTTCTGGCCTAATAATGGAGAGAGAAATGTTGGTGGTTGAAAATCGTTTTTATTACAGCTCGAATCGAATGGAAATTTATATACGAGGGTGGCTATTCACTTTTCTGACCTAATAATGGAGAGAGGAATGTTGGTGGTTGAAAATCGTTTTTACTATTTTTCATATTTTTTTCCATGATAATCAGTAGAGTTTTTCATGCATTTGAACCAATTTGTTTAGGTATAATAGTTTGTACAGTTGCGTTTTCAGGATGTCATTGAATTGTTTTTTTTACCACAAGGGTATGATGCAAAATTTTATTGAAGCTCGCTCGTCAAAGAGTGTCTTAATCACTCAGTATGTGACATAGCGGCCTTGTTCTTTTCTATCGCGCATAGCATCCATATTTTCTAGCACAACAACTGGTTTTGTACGACCGACCTTTCCGGACTTCTTCGGTGACCAAGCAAAGACCACGAGGAAGTTCATTATAAACGGTGGTTAAGTTTCACGGGCCGGTGTTGATTTTCAAAAAATACAATTGTTTTAGGAAATTATTGTCATTTCTATTTATTATGATAAAATTAGTATGGCTCAATTACATATGGAACAAAATATCGGCCAAATGGCCACCGCGGCCTCGGCGGCACACCTCCATCCGATGGTCCAAATTTTCGATGACGCTGAAGCATAACTGAGGTTCTATGCCGTCAATGTGCCGAATTATCTCATCCTTTAGCTCTTCAATTGTTGCTGGCTTATCGACGTACACCTTTTCTTTCAAATAACCCCAAAGAGAGAAGTCCAACGGTGTCAAATCACATGATCTTGGCGGCCAATTGGTATCGCCGCGACGTGTGATTATTCGGCCATCAAATTTTTCGCGCAAAAGAGCCATTGTTCCGTTAGCTGTGTGACAAGTGGCAGCGTCCTGTTGAAACCACATATCGTCCACATCCATATTTTCCAATTCGGGCCCTAAAAAGTTCGTTATCATCTCACGATAGCGAACACTATTCACAGTAACTGCCTCACCGACCTCATTTTGGAAAAAATACGGCCCAATGATGCCGCCGGCCCATAAACCGCACCAAACAGTCACTCTTTATGGGTGCATTGGTTTTTCGGCAATCACTCTTGGATTATCATTCGCCCAAATACGCCAATTCTGCTTATTGACGAATCCACTGAGGTGAAAATGTGCCTCCTCATTGAAGATGATTTTCTTCGAAATTCGAACGCCCATTTTCATAATAAGCCTAAATAACTTTAACGCGTTGCTCGATTTTGTATCTTTCCATGGTTTAAATTGAGTTAGTCTAGAATTGAAAAGCGTCAAATGAAATGCAGAAAAAAACTTGACGTTTAGGTGTGGCACACATTCAACAACGGCCCTTCAAATTTAACCACCCTTTAGATATCAGTTTTTTATGGTGCGACGGGATGGTGTTTCCTCGATGTATAATGATAGATGCATTCTTCTCTCGCTAATCCACGTTGAAAATTGTCCAAAATAATCGGACGAAAACTTTCACAGTTTTATTCCTGTTTTTTGGCAAGCTGAATTTTTAAAGCCACTGTAAACAACGTCACTCTGTCTCATACAGCTAAACGTTCCGAGTGCGCCTATGGTAAAATATAATATGTTAAATTTTCAAATGGAAAAGTGAGATGGCGCCTGAAAGCACTGGAAGTGCCCAAGGCTAGAAATATAAATAGCGACCCTCGTACTCGCACATATATACATGTATAGAAATGTGTGTGTAGTTATAAACATATGCTTGCATGTGTGGGTGCAGGAGCTGCAGAGTTTGCACTGGCTCTTACATATATATTATGGCGCACACGAGTGTGTGTGTGTGTGTGGGTGCGGGTGCCAGTGTGCCGCTCACTGTAGGCGCCACTTGTCACTGTGAAATAATCAAATAGTGGATTCTTGCATTTGGTGCGGATGCGCATCAGATAACCTAATATTTTGTTCTTCTTTAATTCAATAAATCCATAAAGCCCTAGGGAGCGACCGCTTCGAATTTAATTTTGGAAGAATTTTGAGCAAGTAATAGTTTTTTTGCTTAAGCGAGCAATCAAAATGTATTAATTGCTAACTCTTTTTTTCTTTCTTGTTCACTCCACTCGGGGGCATAGGGCCTCGACAATAGTCAGACTTGCGTTGGTTTCGTTAATCTATTTGCTCTCTGACAGGGTAGGTGATTAGTCTACCACTGATTGCCAACTTAGTGCCTTTTAATTAAAGAAAAAAATTAAGGCAATTGGTGTAAAAAAGTATGAGATTTTTTTTTTTTTTTAAGTAAAGAATGAATATTTGAATAAACATGGATAATAAAAAATAGTAATTTTTGTGAATAAAAATATAATAAAATTTAATAATCAAATAAAAAATTTTATATATTAATATTATAAATAAAAAAAAAATTTAAAAAAACAAAAAAAATAATAATAATAACAATAAATAAAGCCGTAGTCTTTCTAGAAAAAATTATGCAACGCTGGAGGACAAGAATAAAAATACCTGGCTCTGAAAGCTTTCAAAACAAAAGCGAAATAAACATTCGAAGTGTCATCTTTCAAGGTGACTTCCTGAGTCCACTCTGGTTTGCTCTTAGCATGAACCCCTTAAGGCGGATCTTGAATGAGACGGGACATGGGTTTGTATTAAAGCACGGACAATCTGGAAGATTCCGGCTGAGCCACCTTTTTTACGTACATAGATGATTTGAAGCTCTACGCCAGTAATTCTAAACATCTACAATAAGCTTTTGAAATGTCTCAAAACCTTCTCCAATAATAGCAGAATTCAAAAGGCGCCTTCCCGCTGTCTGTAAAACCCAACTTAATGGCAAAAACCAAATTCACGCTATGAAGTCATTTGTCGCGCCCGGTGGTATCGTATAGCTTCGGAATTGTAAAATGCTCATCTACTGAAATAGAAAATCTACAGCGAATAACGCGTACAATTATGACTAAATATATACAAGTCATGCCATCCAAAAAGCTTTGTCGTTCGAATGCTGCTATCTAGAAAAGCGGGCGGCAGAGGACAGATTGATGTTGGATCACTGCATGACGAACTGATCTTTAAGTGCTCATACATTCAACATAATTGCTCCCCATCTCCCGATCTGCACAAGACTACAATTGCTGCTCAATTGATGATAATTATTCCCCACTTCGGATGAATCAATGCTACGAAATCAGGAACGCAACCACAATAGATGAAAAGATTCAAAGATGGTCTGAAATGGCTGTTCACGGCGTATATCGATAAGACTTGCTGAGTCCACATGTCGACCAAAAATTGTCGCACTTACTTGCGGCTTACCAACAGTTCGCGTATTTGCCGAAACAGAGGGTACCATTTTCGCCATACAAGATGGTGTAATTCCAACAAGAAATTACATTAAATATGTAATGCGACATCCAAATGCCGCTGCAGACAGATGTCGAAGATGCAATAGTCGGAGTGATACATTAGATCACGTGCTAGCTGGATGCACCACACAGTACCTGAAGCGACACAATGGCATCGCGAAAATAATCCATCTAAGACTGACGCAGGTGTACAACTTCAATAAAAGCAAAATACCGTACTTTAGATACACCCCAGAACCTGTTCAAGAAGACTCCAACTAGCTGCTGTATTTGTTGTATTATGACAGAACAATTAACTGAAATTTCAATATTTGACGCCTCTGCTGGCAACAGAAGATATCGTTCGATTGGGCTAAAATTTGGCACACATTTTTTATTAGTCCAACAGTGCAACTTTTCCGCATTATTAGAATTCGATTCTAAATTTTTTTTCGGCCCACTCTAGTAGATAGTGAAGGAGAAAAGGAGAGCAGAAAAACGATAGGATGGAATACAGAAATAGTTAGACCTGTGCGAATTTTCCAGAAGCTTTGGTAAATCGGAAAATATCCTCCAGTTTGAGAGAACGAATTTTACTCGTTCTGATGGCATCGGCACCAAAAATCGCAGCAAAATGCAGGACACTCGCACAGAAAATGCCCAGTGCTAGCCGACTGAGACCGTGGGACCTGTTGTGAAGTTTGTTTGAAAACATATAAATAAATAAATTAATGAATTAAAAATGAGAAAAAGCATAAATATACATACGCCATTGTTTTAATGCTTTATTTTTTCAGTGTTCTTGCGTGATAAGTATTTCTTTTTTATTACTATTAATTTTTAGAAAGATTTTACGAGTTCAAGGCCTATTGATTTCATTGAAATTTGAACTAACTCTAATAATAGAATTCACATAAACATTCGTGTTATCAAATCAAAATAACGGCAAAAAATTATTCATACAAATAAGAGGTGAATTTCTTTGTAGGCGAAAAAGCACTTTCTTGGCACACAAAATAGGTAATAATTTTAATATTGTATTTTATTTCCATTTTATTATTTCTTTATTTAAAATTTGTTTCTTTACACTAAAATGAATATCTTTCATGAAATTTCATTCTTCGAACTTTATTGATTTTTATGATTTTTTTTATTGATTTTTATGATTTTTACAATAGTTTGCCTAAAAAATTTAAATTTGCCTAAAAAACATAAAAATATTAAAAACCTGCTATTTGCTATACCGCAAATCTATTCATTAGAACAAAAAAGCAGAAGAAGCAAAGTGAAGAGCTAATTTTGGCATTAAGATTTCTCACATTTCCTTTGTCTTCTTTTGTCTTTTGCCATGAAATTAGTGTGTCTATGTCTAATTGAGTACACCATAAAGTTGATGACTGATCCAAATCTACCGAAAATTAGAAATGCATTACATAAACGAAAAAATATCTTTGTAGTTGATTTCATCAGAATTATGCAGTAATTTTAGACAATGCCGTCGTTGTTGCCCAGTGTGTCAAGGCTCGGCGTGCCGCAACGGTCTTACTCGACATTCGTTGCGTTCGCAGCCGCCATTGTCTGGTGCATTCTACTGCCGTACTGCACTTTATAAGATACATACATACATACGTACATATTTGATTATGTATGTGGATTTTTGATTCATTTGGCTTCCTAGAAAATGTGGTGTACATGCAAGTAATACAATGCGGCGACGCGTTGATTTTCAGCTGATAAACAGGCATGCGAAAATTGAGCTAAAAGTACTAAGATTTATTTCTACACTTGCAGTTAATGCCACATACTACATAACTACGTATACTCATTACAAAGGTTTTATTTTGTATTATACAATTCACTTTGAATCAAAGAAGTTCAAAATGAATTGCTAAATACAGTCACTCACACCTTAGGTTAGGTGAGGTTATGGTGATAATCGGTCTGCACGACCAACTCACTTAGACCTTACAGGTCCGTTGTGATACCACAATTTACCTTCCTGGGAGCACCGGAACCCTCTTCTTGGCCAATGAAGAGATGCAGAGGAAGGCGGTGTGCGCCGGCGCATTGTCGTGATGAAGGGTCTAATTGTTGACGAGGTCGGGCCGAACCCGGGCGACTAGGTTTTTCAGCCGAAGGAGCACTTCTTTGTAAGATGCCGCGTTTACAGTGCTTCCTGGAAGTACAAACTCCTTGTGGACGATACTTCGAGAGTCGAAAAAGATGATCAACATGGTTTTGACCTTAGATTTCGACATGCGCGCCTTCTTGGGTCGTGGCGACTGGCTCGTGTGCCACTGGACACTGGACAGAGATTGGTCCCCGTAAGCCTTCTTGAGCAGCCCAATGGTTTCCGTACTCGTTTTGTTTAGTTTTACGCAAAATTTGATCGAGTAACGTTGCTCCAACGATCGCTGCATTTTCGCCACTGCAAAACCTAACACACTTTTAAAACAGCTTTCACGCGCGGAGCGATGTTGACTGACGCTGTTGCCAGCGTACTGGGACCGGTTTCTAGTGGAAGGAGAAGGTCCAACGATTATTTACCCCCACCAGCCGATTCGGTTGATCGCTTGGCAGACGCTCCGCGCGGGAAGGCTCATTACTTTTCAAACAAAACCTGTATAGTTTTATTCTATTAAAGCCCAGCACAACAGGGTTTGGTCGTCACCTAAAAAAATACTTCAGAATGCACTCAAGCCATTAAACCTGGTATTCAAAACAATTGCAAACTTAAACCTAAAACTACTAAGTTCATAAACGCTAACCCTATAAGGTTCTGACCCCAAAACCGTATAGCTCTATAATCAAAATACATACTGATACAATATCATTCAAAATCTCAACGCAAAACTGTTTGTGGTATAATAAAAGCTGTACAATATTTCCGCTCTTAAGTATTAAGACCTCTTAATATCAGTCCATTTTTTTCTTTCTTTATTTTAAATTTTTTTATTGTATATTTTTCTTTTCATTATTTTTTTTATTATTTTGTAAGAAAACACTTCCGCATGGTGCTGATCACATACCATTTGCGCTCACTGTAGGAATGCGGTTAAGCATAGCCGCATCGTAGCGCAACGCAAGGCATTTTTCGTCAATGTCAGCAGCCGCAAAATATGTGCACACATTCATTTATATGCTGCAGCCAATTTTGATGAGAATATCATGAGCAATAAATGAATTAACTGAATCACAATGAAGTGCGCTCAATGCTAGATACATATACATACGTGCATATGTGTGTATGTACTTAATTGAGTATAAAGAAAAAACTAAAAAGAACAATAAACTACTTACGTACATACTTACATACTTATGTGCTTATGTGATGCTTAAAAATAAATCTATTAATATTTACATAATCATAGAGACAAGCCGGCACTCAAATGCAAATGTGAATGCGAACACAACTACAAATGTTAGCAAATACAAACACAAATGCAAATAGAAATAGAAGCAGAAACAGAAATACGAGTAAGAATGCGTCGGCTACTGCATGCCATTGTCAAACGTCCAACTATCTATTGTTATTCCACAGTTGTCAGTGGCCGCAGCTACTAATGTCGTTTATGCACTTTTTGTTGTTGCTGCTGCAGCTATTGATGTTGTTTGTAGGTTTGTGTGATAAATATATTTTTGTGCGATAGCGTAATGTGTTATTGAAATTGTATAATATGATTTTTAGTTTCATTGTTCATTTACAATGTCAGGAATTCAATACAGATAGGAGCACACACGCATATACATACATACGCCGATACACTCACCCACCGTTACACTACTACAACACCCGAGTTTACTTGTAATGAACACATGTTCATTTGTTAGTAAATATTTCTATAACTTTCTGTTTTATAACGGTTGCGTAACATTTTTTTTATTGTATGCAAAGAACCTGAGCGAATGCACTACGCGCAAAAGCACTCCTCCATTTTTCTCCGGTGCTCTTTGCTCACCCCACGCCACTCATAAGGGCAGTGCAATAGCAGTGCGCCTTTTTTATTGTAATCCTATTAAATGTCATATACTGTGTGGGTGTGTGTGTGTGTGTTGGTTTTTATTGTCGTTTTTGTAATTGCATTGGGGCTTGTTGTTATTATTGTACGGCTGTTATGAACGTTGAGTTGGCGGTGTTATTGACTTGTGTAATTATCAATTTGTGCAGTGTCAGGCGAGTGTGTTGTTGCTGTTATGACTGTTTATTATACGCCATTAGCTGTTAGCTGCTATTTATTTGCTTTTGCTGTATGTATGTATGCATGTTTGTGTGTATATTTGTGTGCTTTAATTTTGTCTTATCGTTTTTCACTTTCTACCGTCATGACAAATAACAAACGCTGATGAGTTTTTCGTTGTAGAACTTAAGCGATTTTAATATCTGTTGACAAATGTGAAGATTTGTGTCATTCTATTACAAAAAAGAAGAAGAAAAGTTGGCTAAAAAATTCTTACAAAAATTGCTAAAAAATATAGGATTTGTGTTATTTTATTGCAAAAAAAAAAAGAAGAAAAGTTGGGTGAAAAATGCTTACGAAAATTAGTGAAAAAAGAATATTTGTGTTATTCAAAAAAAAAGTAGAAAATAACTAAGGTGAAACCAAATGCGGTGCGTAAAGAACTTTTAATACCAGCATCCATTATAAAGGGTGGTTAAGTTTCAAGGGTCGATGTTGAATGTGAACCACACCTAAACGTCAAGTGTTTTCTGCATTTCATTTAACATTTTTCAATTTCAGACTAATTCAATTTGAACCATCGAAAGATACACAATCGAGCAACGCGTTAAAGTTATTCAGGCTTATTATAAAAACGGGCGTTCAAATCAAAATGCATATCGGGCACTTCGTGAAGAAAATCATATTCAGTGATGAGGCACATTTTCACCTCAGTGGATTCGTCAATAAGCAGAATTGGCGCATTTGGGTGAATGATAACCCCAGAGTGATTGCCGAAAAACCAATGCACCCACAAAGTGTGACTGTTTGGTGCGGTTTATGGGCCGGCGGCATCATTGGGGCGTATATTTTCCAAAATTAGGCCGGTCAGGCAGTTACTGTGAATAGTGTTCGCTATCGTGAGATGATAACGCACTTTTTATGGCCCGAATTGGAAGATATGGATGTGGACGATATGTGGTTTCCACAGGACGGTGCCACTTGTCACACAGCTAACGAAACAATGGCTCTTTTGCGCGAAAAATGTGATGGCCGAATAATCTCACGTCGCGGCGATGTCAATTGGCCGCCAAGATCATGTGATTTGACACCGTTGAACTTCTTTCTTAGGGGTTATTTGAAAGAAAAGGTGTACGTCGATAAGCCAGCAACAATTCAAGAGCTAAAGGATGAGATAATTCGGCACATTAACTGCATAGAACCTCAATTATGCCACAGTGTCATTTGGACCATCGGATGGAGGTGTGCCGCCGAGGCCGCGGTGGCCATTTGGCCGATATTTTGTTTCACACGTAATTGAGCCATACTAGTTTTATCATAATAAAGAGAAATGACAATAATTTTCTAAAAAAATTGTATTTTATTCAAAATCAACACCGGCCCTTGAAACTTAACCACCCTTTAGTAAAATTGAATTTGGGACGTACGGACGGATATTTAGGTGTTACACATAAAAAGTGGGTGCGGTTCTTCTCCGATATCATAAATAATTATGTCGGTTCTAAATGAGGTGCGGAGCAATGCGTGTACAAAGGTTGGGCGAGTTTTATTTAGTCGCGTGAATTTACCTAAAAGTGGGCGTGGTATGAAAAGTCGGCGCTACTACAGCTACTAAGAGAATTTGCACATAGACAAAGTAATGAGAGGTGGAAATAATTTTACTTGATTTTTGAAATTTCCTTTCTCGCTTGCCGACATTGAGTCGCCTCCCTTACTCAAGAAATACGTGCAAATGTATAGATTTATAAGTTAGGTTAGGTTACATGGCTACTCCGTGGAATCCGAATAGCATTTAAGCCAACGATGAGGGAAAACCACTGGATAACCATGAGGTAATGAAATCGTTCATGGTGATGCTAAGCAAAAGAAATTAAAAGTAGAGAAGAAAAAAAGGTTGACTATTCGAGAATTTGAAGAAGGAAACGGTACATGCTAATGAAGCAGCGATGTATGCGGCTGATGTCCAAACCGAGTGTTCCTCACATTTAATCAGAGCCAAAATATCTAAATCGCAACTGTGTGAAAGCAGAACATCTTAGAACATCTGCAGTCTGAATATTAAATCTGACCCGATGGATTTGGGAACGTTCATTTCAGACTCATCGATTTTAGTTGCATATGAACTGTACAGTACTCGTACATATGTATGTTCCATAAGTATATGACCCATAATCATGCTGAGGAGGACTTATTTAGCGGTATTTCTCTAACTTTGTTTAACTCATCACTTCTTGGGTAATACAAACGTATGTATGTATGTACATACATACATATTTCCTTTTTTTTGGCATGCATTGCAGAAAGTTAAATCTTCTAAAGAAGCTTACAGCCCGTAGTATAAGCGTACCCTGTTCTGCAGCTGAGCACCTACGGACTAAAATCACGCCCTCCACCTCTTCATTCTGCTGTTAAGAGGGCGGGCGGTAAGTCAAGATACTCCTTCGTGAGGCAGGCTATTTGGATGTCTCGTCCCCTCAGTTGCTTCTCAGACGTTGCTCATCTTGTCGTAGTCTCCCCACTATTACCTACCCAAATTTGTTTTCTTTTTCCATTTCTCGAACTAATACATCTGCACATGTACATATACATGTATGTATGTACTTATCGCATGGGTACGTAACTCATTTCATGGCACAGCCCTCCAGAGCTCGCATTATCGTATTTATTATTGTGCTTGAATCAGCGCCTGCTTACTTTTAAAGCCTTTTTATTATTGGCACTGTTTACCGTTGCTCACGTAGCCACCACAAATACCACAATAATGTGTAGTGTTACACAACTGGCTAATTTAGAAGTATGCGCTCAATGAAATTTACATACATACATACATACATACATATGTATGTAATCAAATAAAATCGAATAAAAGCAAATGAAATCAGATCTGAGGCGAGTATGGCAGCGTTAAGGGTGATGTTTTCAATATAATACCATTTGATGCATTTCTATGTGCATGTACATTCATGTGTTTGTATGTATGTATGTGAGTGTAGTCTCGCGAATGTATGGCAAAGTTCTTACTTACTTTTCAATGCGCCACTTACTTGCCCTTTAGTAGCCTTTTAATGGTATTATTGAGTTGTGCTCAAATGCCGAATTAGGCACTCAATGGCAATGGCCTGCCTGCTACTCTAATAAATCCAAAATGGCCCTCCAATTAGGGCTAATAATATCAAGTGCTTTAAATTCAATTCTTCTATTAACGAAGTGCTTATTTTTTCTATTCGAACGCTTAAAAACTGCTAAACTCAAAAATCAAAATTATGATGGACAGATGTGTAGCCAATTAAATTTTCACGTTTCCTCTTCCAATCGCTTGCTTTGCGGCGTTGACTACTTAAGCTATTTGTAGCTACATACGTGTATGCCGTGCCGTCGTCAATCTATCTGGTCGTTTTGTGTTTTTTTTATTTGTATTTAATGCCCGGCAAAATTTTTGTTTACATAACAATAGAAAGCCAAAGACGAAGAAACGAAAAACGAATGCAACGAAGAATACAAAAAATGAGTAAAATAAAAGCAAAACAATTTTAGAATCAGAAAAAGTAAAAATAAAAATAAGAAAAAAAATCGGCGTAAATGAGAAACTCGAAAAGTTCATCACTGCTTTTTTGAACAAAAAACAAAAACACAATTGGCTTTTGTTAGCGTCTCGCCAATGTGTTATTGTGCTCTCGAGCACTCGATTTTGAGCGCTCCGTGTGCTGCCATGTATGTGCCTATGCCCGCTGTGTGCGTGCCGTCTCTCAGCGGCGGTGAGTGTTGTTTATGTGAGATTGCGCGTTCTAGGCGCTCACTGATACATACATACCCTCATTACGCATATGTGTATATGTATATATCTAGCTAACTTGTTTCCTTTGTTTTGCTGTGCTTTAAAGCAGAAAGTTTTTATTTATTTTTTCTGGAGCACCACCACGAGTCTGTTCTCAATCTTCATCACCCTGGCTACATGTGGCTGTGTTCCTGCCATAAGTTCGTGCAAGTACAAATGTAGGCATATTTTACGTTCTTTATGCGATTCCATTTAATTTCACTACATAGATTCCAAGTGGCCGAGCTTCAGTCAATGTGCGTTCACATGCGCACGCAAGTACAATAAAGCTGCTGAAGCCACTAAATTTGTTTTACTGTTGGCGGGGGAAATTACTATTTTTTGGGTGATTTACATGTGTATGTGCATATGTATGCTAGTACTTACATACAAACGTGAATATATAATATTTCTATTTATTACATAAATGTATGTATGTATTATGTCATTATTGCGGCTCCATACGATTTGTTTTGATTATGCATGCGTGCGCTCAAAGTCAAACTGCTCCCCTGAGATTTTTGGGAATATGTATTTGCTATATACATACATACATATGTAGCTGCCTACTCGTATGCAAATACACACATACAAAGAGTCGCCCATTTATTTTAATTATGATAGCATTGATGTGTTAAGGCATATCCGCTTTCCAGATGGCTTGCGATGACTCCCTGCAATAAAGATAAGAAATTATGAAATATGACAATTAGATTATGTTATTCCATTTAAGTTTTGACTAGAAATGCACAAACAGAAATGTGAAAACAGGGACGTTCACTCTAGAAGTGCAAAAACCGAACTTAACTTAAAGTAGCTAAGCACTTAAAAATGCTTGCCAAAGCTGTCAAATCAGCCTACGTATACAGCCGCTTGTCAAATAAATAAGAGCACGCAATTTTTCATAAGTTTTTCTTCTCTGTTTTAGTGAGTGATAAATAAAATATATACATGAAAAAAATTCTGTAATAAATACAAAAGATCACACATTAAATACTCACTTTTCTATTCAGCGCTTGTGTGTACTAATTAACAACCAGGCTAATTTGGTGCAAATAGATAGGAAAAGATTAGAAGAATTGCTTAACATCTCAAGAGAGAACATCTCGAAGGTCGTGGTGGCTTGTGCACCCACCGATAACTGGCTGTTAGGTAAGCACTCTTCTAGGCTAGTAGTATTTGCGAGGAAGAAACAGTATATTGCTTGCCTAGCCTTAGCTAGCCTTAGGTAGGAGTAGCGCAAGTTTGTTATAGGAAAATACCATTTGGACCATTTTCCGGAACTATACGGTGTTCAGATAAAACTTATCCTACGCTTCTTAAGAGAGACTAAATGGTTACATGATAAATAAGCAGCAGCAAAGTGCCCATGTTATACAGTGGTATCACAATGGACCCACATGGCCTAAGTGAGTCGGCTACTCTAGGCAACTGTCACAAAAGCCTAACCGAACCTAAACTATTGCCTATTTGAACACACAAATCTCTAGCACGGATGACGCATATGTGAAGGGCATGAGATTTTCTGGACTAGCTAGTGAAATTTTCGGGCCTACTCTTTATTTTTAATATTATAATTTCCAAATGCCCAGTTTTACGTAAACTTAACCACTTACAAAATTCCAACTTTAAGTGATACTTTCAGTTTACCAGATCATACAAAAAATAATTACAAAATTGCTTTATGCTATTTTATTCCTACTACTTTGAGAGTAGGGGAGTTGTTTTTTTTTTGTTCTTGTTTTTGTTATTTTTTGTTTTTTTTTTTTTTTGCTTTTGGTTTGTTTTGGGTCTTTGGTTGACAAGGGCACAGACATTTTATTCTAGTTGCTGCAAAGGAAACTAGAATTTTCCTAAAGTCTTACTGTGTCTTTCAGCTTTTTTAAACTAAATCTGGTTCTTAGCTTCTCTCTTCTTCGGAAAGGTATATCTGAACTTAAAAGTGGGGATATGACAGGACATTTAAAGATCTTAGAAGACTTCCTACATAGTCCCATTCTTCATAGAGATGATATACTATCCCCCAAACCAATACTCTACAGGAACTTCCAAGTTATAATTAATGAACGCACAGACTGGAGAACTAATTCTCTCACTTTCAAACCTGGCTCCCAGCTATGGTTTACTGATGGGTCCAAATTGGAAAATGGTAGAACAGGGGCAGGAATCAATGGGCCTAAATTCAAAAACTCGATTCCGATGGGACTCTATCCAACAATATTCCAAGCAGAAATACATGCCATTGAAATATGTGTGAGAGAAAACAAGAGGTACTCACATCTACATACTTTCAGATAGCCAAGCGGCTTCAAAACCCCTTCTATCAACAACTATCACCTCTAAATTGGTAAATGATTACCAAAACCTGCTCAACACGTTAGGAAACCTCAACATAGTAACACTAGGCTGGATTCCGGGACATGAAGGACATGAGGGAAATGAAATGGCTGATGACCTTGCAAAACAAGAAGCAAATATGCAACTTACTGGTCCTGAGCCTTTCTGTGGACTCACAAAAAGCCACATCAATGAATTCCTTAGGAAATGGGAAGAAAGGAAATTTGCTGCACACTGGCTAAACTGCGTCGGTCAGCGTCAAGCCAAGCTATTCCTAAGTCACAACAAAGAAATATCTGACAAGCTTCTCTCACTAAGCAGAGTAGATCTGCGTCTTTTAACAGGATATCTTACAGTGACCTGTAGCCTGAGATATCATCCAATAATAGTCTATCTGAGACCAATGTCTGCCGCTTTTGCCAAAATGACATAGAAAGCTCAGTGCTCATGTGCTGTGTGAATGTCCTGCGTTGGGCAAACAGAAACTTCATCACCTTGGTGGCATCGTAGTATCTCCATGCAATCTTCGGAACAACAAACCCAAAATTTTGCTAAAATTTTTAAAAAGCCTAAAACTCTAGGGTTACAAAAATAGGCCTTTCACAATAGATCAGCTCTGGTCGCAGTGCGTAATGGCCTTCTAATAATAACAAATAAATAGCTTCTTCAAAGCATATAAATGCATTCGATTGTATTGTTGTAACATCTTTATCAAACAGACTAGTTGACTTAGTCTACATGCGAGTTTAAGCAACCGTATGCTCCCGTTTGCAAAGCATGAAACTATCTTATCTTCACGATAGAAAACCCCCACTCAGACATAGTTTCTCGATTCGCATTTTACTGAGTCTCTCGTTTCTTCCCCCGCTCTAGGCGAAATATGTAATTCTCTTCTTGCATCATTTCTTCATAATGCTAAATTTGAGGCGCCTAATAAAAATAAATTGGTATATAAATGAAGTTATAAAAATAGATGTGTTTGCTAAATTAGAACCTAGCACCGCAGGAACTCATGATATGCGACCGCAGAAATGCCGACTGCTAATTATTTAATTTAGTACTAAACTTGAAGCAACAATTTAGTGCCAGCGTCGTGCATACTCATCTACCTAAGAATAACGGACAAGCATACTTACTTGAATATATGTACATACATACATATATGTGAGAAATGAGAATGCTTGTTTTTGTTAATTATATGAGGTTGCACGTAAGCAATTAGTGCTGCATTTAGTAATTCCAAACGCCTTATATTAATGAGAATATTTAAAGATCCAATATACGTATAAATATGCGTGTGTTTGTGTGATTGCATGCGCTACAGACGGCATGTGCTGGAAAATGAGTGAGCGCATTGACTTTTGACTTCTGTTACTACGCGAGAGAGAGAGAGAGACAGAGGGAGACAGAGAGGTAATTTTCGTTATATGTGTGTGCTCTCATAACACGAATAGGTGTTGGTATTTTCATTGAGAATGTGCGTTGCTTTTGTGAGAGTTTGCAAAAACATGGTCTTTTGCGCTCAAACAAATACATGTAAACAAAGAAATAAACAGTTGAGCGCAGCAGTATTGTATTGTGGTTGCCCATTGTTTTTGTTTGGGTTTTATATGCTTTTGGATTTTTTTACAATTATGACTTTTCATTTTGGAGGCTCTGCTCATTTCAAATCGCCCATTCTCTCATTCTCACTCTTTGCATCGCTCTCTGTAACATGTAGGCGCACTAACACCTATTTTATTTGACACGTATCCATGTACACATACACATAATTGTATGCATGTATTTGTAGTACCTAAAGCAACCTCAACAACTGCCACCAAAACTGAAACAACAATTTTAATGTTACGTAAATTCTTCTTTTCCAAACATTTCAGAGTTCAAATACGGCGCTGAAGTCGTCGGAAGTGGACGCGAAAATTCCAACAACTGGATAAATTGGCAGAAAATAAACTTGACAGCAATGACAAGAAGCTAGAATAATATACAACAGCAACAAATGTGTGTGTTGAGTAAATGTTAGAAAAGAATATCGAATAAAAAAGTTATGTAAAAATTACGTAAAATGCAAGTGAAGATTTTTTTCTCGTAAAAATTGATTTAGTTTAAAATTAATTATAATTTCGTTTGTGTCAGTTTGCAATATTAATAATTTTTGTGAAATAATAATTTTAGTTGAGAAAAAATTTTAATGCAATATAAAATTTCCGGTATTTAAAAATTATCAACGTGGAATTTTTTTTTTTCACAATATAAAAACCTCCAAAATAATAAAATTACAAATAAATCAAACGGAAATCGGAGAGCAATACTTCGCTTAATTTGAAAAAAACAAAATTTTTATGATAAAATAAAAAAAGCAATAAAAATATTCAACAGCCAGCCAGCTTGCCAGACGCGCCGTGTGCCAATCAAAACTTAATAAACGACTACTGGCCTAAAAAAAAAATATTAATATTTCTAATTTTTCTCTTTGTCAGCTGCGCTAAAAGGTCAAAATGAAAAATTGTGCATAGTATTCACGAAAATTTCCAAAAAAAAAAAAAAATTATTAAATATAAAAATCTATCAATTGTTGAATGTGTAACAATAAAGCAAAAAATTAGTGCTTGCAAGAAGAAGAAGCAACCGAGCAAAATTTTACAGTGAAGAAGCAGCAAATAATGTCAAAAAGTGCCACTGAGCAATATCAAATCAAAAAGAAGCGAAAACACAATAAAAACAAACTAAGCAGCAACAACAACAACAACCAAGTGAAAAACACAAACAAAATCTATAAAAATCAAATTAAACTCAACAAAAGCAAGAACAACACCAATAATACATACAAAGTGTACAACAAAAATCCGACAATTACTGGCGGCGATTTAATTAAGCAATTAACGCTCACTGAAATTTGCTTGCAGCAGCAGCAACAACACCATCAGCAACAACAACAACAACAACATTCACAATTTAAGTTGCCACACAACTACAACTACAGCATACATTTATCGGCACCACCAAAAGCAATCGTCAGCGCAAGCGTCGAAAACGACGTTCTTGTGACGTGTGGGTGCGCGTTGTGCAACAACCTTCACGTAAGCGCCGCCGCCCTACGTCAACGCGGCATATGCGACAGCGTTCAGGTGGTGTTACCGCACGGCGAGCATAGCTGTACCATTAGCAAGAACAACAACAACAGCAACAACAACAAAAACATTCTTAGTAAGTGCAACAGCAACAGGAACGTCAGCAGCAAAATGCCACTCTCACAAGGCTTCTCAGCTAAGGTGTGCGGCGGCGCAGTAAAGCGCACCGCAGCCAAACCTGCGCTACCCCACCAAGTGGAGGCCGCTAAGCGCAGCAAATCAGCCGCCGCGGACCATTTTGCACGTCTGAATCGGCAGCAATATCTGCACGCGCGCCAAACCTGTGGCATTAGCGTCAACAACAACAACAAGTGCTCAAAGAGTAACAACAACAAATTTGGCGCTACTTACAAGTGCACGTCTCCGCCAGGTTCGGCAACGCCTTTATTTACTGCGGTTGGCAACTATGCGCCCGCCACTGCTCTTACGCACAACAGCAACTTGCAGTTCTATTATTTGTTAGCTGAGTCATTGACACGCTATGGCAGTCTGCTGGAGGCATTCGATGTTTACGCATTTATCGCCAATGAGCAGCAGGATAGCTGCATACCGCTGGACCGTCTCAACACTTTTGCCAGCGCGTTGATTACGTATGCACGTCAAATGGGCGCACAACCCAATAGCAGTGCGCCGAAATTGATGTCAGCATCGGGCACCGGTGTGACCAAACTCTCCGATTGTGCTGCGCTAGAGTCGACATTGAAGGTGAAGTATGCACGCAGTGCGGCCAACTGGAGTGGAACGGCAGATGGCGTGCCATGCGGCATTACGGCTACCACAGCGCCAGTACCGGATGCTGTGGTTGGTGCGGGACTGACGGACATGCATTCGCCTACGCGAGAATTATTGCGCGTGCCGAGCCCGACGCAGAATGAGGACTACGATCCGTTGCTTTGTCCGCTTTGCAGTGATATTCTGCGCTGTCCGGTTACCACCAATTGTGGCCACACTTTCTGTCGCCAGTGCTGCGAAACCATAACGCAATGCAATATCTGTCATGTGAAATTTCCACGCAGCACCTTAGACGACTTTGTATCTGTCTCAGAGGTGTCGAGTGGCGCGCGAAGCTATGCGAATACGTCCACGTCGACACTGGCAACGCTAACAACCGCAACAATGTCCGCAACGGCATTTGGCACGTCCGCAGCGTCAACCGCAAATGCATACATGATGCCATCAACAAGTTTAGGACTATCTACCGCGGCTTTGTCGACTGTATCATCAACCAATTCCAACCAGAATTCGTCGGCGGCAGCAACATTATTCACAGGCATTTCCACAAACGCGCCAGCTGCTGCGAGCGCTGTGCCGACAGCAGCCAACGATAATCCTTTGCTGCTGAGACGCTTGCAAACGCGCAACCTCGCTAGTGGCAGCAGTGGCAACGATGGCTTCGGAACAACTGTTGCGCCACATCGCTTGCACTTGCTGCCAGCGCCAACTTCCCCAACTACAGTGACAACGGCGACTGTTGCCTCAACAACGGCCACTGCCACAACAACGATGGCCTCTTCGGCATCGGGCGGTGGTGGCACAGCTGCCGCAATAAGTGGGGCAAATATGAAATTCATGCCCGACGTGTTGGTGCGTCGACTGGTGGAGAAGTGGTGGGGCGCCGAGCTGCAGGCGAAGAAAAACAACGAAACTGCGGCCAGCTACATGCACATGAACTTACTCGATGACGCGTTGAAATTCTGCAATGTCAGCCTAGAGAAATGTAAGTAGCAAACGAACTGAAGAAAATTTAAATATGTACATATGCAGATAGGTATTACTCACACTTTAAATTGTACGACAGTTGAAGGCACGTCTTACAAACATGCAATTACATATATAATTTAAAACTTTCATGAGTGAGTGGGCATTAGGTTTTTCCATGACCTCAGAGTTGGTCACGCTTTACAGGAACTTATTGCGGGCTCTGTTAGTGGTCACAAAGCAATCAATAAAGTAAAAATTAAAATATGTGTTGGAGGCGTGATTTTTTATCACGAGTTTTTCAACTGACTTTATTATGAAAGCTCGATTACGCGCTAAGCTTTCATCTTTAGTTTGTGTAATCTTTAAATGGTGACCAACAGATATACGCCATTTTCAGAGTTTTAAAACTCATAAATCAAAATCTGCTGGAGGCATTGGACTTTTAAAAGTTTCATTTAAAGCTTTTGCTAATTTGCGTACTTGAAATATTCAAAGTGAAAGCTTTGACAATCGTTTTCAGAAGCTTTTGATACGAGCTTTAATACTTTGTGGTATTGGATTGAAGTCGTTGAAAAATTGAATGCGCAAATTTTGTTGCTTTCTAAATTAGTCACATTTTCACAACACTAAAAACCAGTTCGATGAAATCTGTGACGTGGCAAAAATATGATCTAAGCTAAGTCTGAATTTCAAACTTTTTCTTGAGATCTCCAAATTAAGCTTTCGAATTGAAAATTTGTGTAAGAAATGAAGCGTTGTAAAGAGTTTCCGAGGAAAGCGATTATGCGATAAGTAGGTTTGATTGATATATTTGAGAATTTTTTGTTTTTTTCTTGCACTTTTAAGACTTCCGAAATTAGACTTGCAAACTGAATGGGCATGCGAAAATAAAAACTATAGAAAAGGGTTCACTAATAAGTAAAATAAGCAAGTTTTACTGCAGGCAATCTCGTGAAATATCAAGATTTTTCTGCTTCTTGCATTTTCAATAATATAACGAAATTCTGGCATTGCAATGACACTGCAATTGGGAAATTTTTCATCAGAAATTATTATATTTTCATCATTAATCATTGGCTAATTTTTACTTTCACCTTTATTTCTTGAAATTTTGGTCGCTCTAGCAAAGCTTGGGAACTGAAAGCTTGTGAAAAAATTTGGCCTTCGACAGGCAATTGAGATATACTGATTCAAGGTCCAAGATATACAGTGGAGGTCCAAATAAATACTTTCACCACTCAAAATTTTTATTTTTATTTAGTAGAAAAGTTACTCAAAGTGAAGATCAGAATGAAGAGTTCCGTCGCTCCACAACATTTTTTTGTTATTTAGCAAAAAGGTATTACAAAAAATAAAAAAATGGATGATTAATATTGCGCCACCTTGTATATTTATTTTTATTTAGTAGAAAAGTTACTCAAAGAGAAGATCAGAATGAAGATTCCATCACTCCAGAAGAGTGTTTTGTTATTTAGCAAAAAGTTATTAAAAAAAACAAAATGGATGATTAATATTGCGCCACCTTGTATATTTATTTTTATTTAGTAGAAAAGTTACTCAAAGTGAAGATCAGACGGAAAATTTCCATCACTCCAGAGCAGTTTTTTGTTATTTAGCAAAAAGTTATTAAAAAAAAAATGAATGATTAATATTGCGCCACCTTGTATATTTATTTTTATTTAGTAGAAAAGTTACTCAAAGAGAAGATCAGAATGAAGATTTCCATCACTCCAGAGCAAATTTTTGTTATTTGGCAAAAAGTTATTAAAAAAAATAAAAAAAATGAATGATTAATATTGCGCCACATTGTATATTTATTTTTATTTAGTAGAAAAGTTACTCAAAGTCAAGATCAGAATGAAGATTTCCATCACTCCACAACAGTTTTTTGTTATTTAGCAAAAAGTTATTAAAAAAACCAGATGGATGATTAATATTACGCCACCTTGTACATCAATATTTCGCATGCACGTAAATACAGGACCAACTACCTTTATCTCCCTCTCTATTCTTTCCTATCTCTTTCTCTGATACTCTTCTCCTTCCCTCCTTGACTATCTATCTCTAAATGCAATAGGCTTTTTAGCCTGAGTGTTTTAGGAGCCACCAAATCTCCTCGGGCTGCTTGGCTCGACCTTTTCAAATTTCAAATTTCAATTTCATGCACGTAAATAAAAAAAAATATCTGTCAAAAACCCGAGCTTTTGTCAAACAAGAGAATCTTTGAAAAATATTTAGAAAATCTTCAACGGGTTTGCCATTCCTAAGAAAGTAAACGCATAATCAAAAACCTAATCATCAATTAATTTTGGTTTACGCAAATGTGGCAAGTGAGCGTAACAAACCATATTGTGCAAGAATATTTCTGCATAATCCTGCTTATCGATGCCGTTCTCCTGTTGCCATTTGTCGGTCTTGTGTACATTTGAAATAAGTATGTATGCATGTATGTGTACACCCGTCTGATTACATATACGCAAATGAAAATAAATCGAGAAAATCGATAAGCACGCAAAAGTGGTCGCTTTGCTGCTGCTGCTGTTGTTGGCTGTTATTATGCCCTTTTCTATTGCCATTTTCATTGGGTTTTTCATGTTAATACATCTGAATTCTTGTTGCATGTTGTTACTGTTTTTGTTGTTGTTGTCTGTGTATAACATAACCACCCACAATGCCAATGCTGATGTCATGCAGTGCACAGCAAGCTACACACATTGAACCAGCCAACTGGCCAAATGCCACCCAAGCCACCCGGGGCCAGCTCAGAGGGCTTCGCTCAGTTGACAGCAGCGTAGAGCAACAAGTTATAAAATCTTGCACTTGTATTTGTGTGTTGTTGGGCACGCAAAATGGCATTTATGGTAGTAGTGGGTAGTAATTAAAGAGGTCACCCAATTTGTAGGCTAAGTGCTTGCCAAATTTTTCGTGTACTAAATTTAAATGTATGTAAGTTCTCTTATTCTTATTCTAACGCGGATGAAGCCTTCTTTGGATTTCACTGTGGATAAAGAACCGTACAGATTACAGTGATCGCATGACGAAGAGAAGGGAAAATGAGTGCGTGTTAATTTTGAAAATATCGTGCATTCATTGCATGGAGAAAATGCGCAACACCCTAAGGGAAAAACTATTAAAAATCAACGAGAATTTTTAGCCACTCCAGACTTGCTTTATTGTAATGAAATTTAAAGCGCTATAAAACTTCATACTAAAGTAATTTTTTATAATTCTGAATAAAATTAAAAAAAAAAATCGAAAAATTTAAAGATTTAAAAAATTTCTTAAATTAAATTTAATAAATAAAAGTGATAAAAAAAAATTATATAAAAAATTTAAAAATTTTTCGAGTTTTTAAAAAAATTTTATAAAGTTTGAAACTTTGATTTTTATGATGTTTGCTGAACTGTGTTTGAAAAAAATTATGAAATTTGTAAAAAAAAGTTATCGAAACTTGTAAAAATTTGGTGATTGTGTGGTGGTAAATGAAATGAAATTTTTTAAAAAATTTTACAAAGTTTGAAACTTTGATTTTTATGATGTTTGCTGAACTGTGTTAAAAAAAAATTATGAAATTTCAAAAAAAAAGTTATTGAAACATGTAAAAATATGGTGATTGTGGGGTGGTAAATGATTGTGAGTGATGGAAATCTTTACGCGCTCCATGGCTTGTCTCTACGTATACATCAGCTGTCTAATTCACAAGTGCCAAAAATGATTGACGCACTTAGAATTCACAGCAATGCAAATTTGTTTAAAAAGCTGGCAATATTCTTAGTTTTTTCCAAACATTTTAAGGACTGAAACTTAATTTATGAAATTTAAATATTTTTAAGAATGCAACTGAAAGTTAAAATTAGCTTCTGAGGTTGACATAGGGATACTCTTACAAACATGTAAGCTACTCATCGTTGAAGAAATTGTAAAGAAAGCAAGCGAAAGATGGCGTAATGAAGCCACCTGCAAAATCGCCCGTCAACTGTGGCCGCCTCCAAGTGCTAAACGCACAGAATCTCTGCTAAGCCAAAATGAACACAGTCTTAGCACATTAATCTCAGTCATAACGGGGCACTCTGCCTAATAGGTAGGCACGCCCAAAGGATGGGTGTGCAAACACATGACTTCTGTAGAAGTTGTCTAGATGAGGACGAGGAAGAGACAATCTCGCACCTACTGTGCCACTGTCCTGCTCTATCCAGACGCAGGTTTACTATTCTGGGTGAAAAATTTTTTGATGAGTTGGAAGATCTCGGTTCTACAGAAATCAGAGATATTTTAAAATTTTTGAAAAGCACACACTGGATTTAGGTTAGAGATAGGAACAAGCTCCCCACGCGGCATAACAATGGGCTATGAGCCTGAGTGTGGCGCATAGGACAACCGCTTCAACCTAACTTAACCTAATCTAACCTTCTGAGGTTGACAAAATATCAGCTCTCGAATCTCGTGGAATGCATGCTGTGAGACTTGGAATTACTTCAAGCGCTTTTTGCGATGGATGTATGGATAATGAGGTGGAATCATCTCAGCATCTTCTCCTTAGCTACCCTGCTCTGGCGGTGCTAAGATCCAGGCATCTTGGCTCTTACTTCTTGGCTATGGCTGCTGATATATTAGCTGGCGTCGACATGAAAAATCTGATGAATTTCATTAGCAGCACAAAGCGGTTGACACAAACGCAGCACAGTCATCGTTCGTAAATTCGTAAACACACCCTCCTAACCAATCCAGCACCACCTCTCTCCGCCCTCTCCCTGCATCCCATCGGTCTTCCTCTTTCACCTCACCTCCTTAATAATGGTACCACAAAGGACGAAACCGTTTTTCTTCGTCCAAATGTGCTCATTCCTTGGGCAGCCATACCAACCTAGCCTAGCTTAATTGGGTCATCGCTAGAAAAAAGCTTAAAGTATCAGTATTTACGACACCATTTACGTAAATTATAAATCTTCGGTTAAGATGCTTAATTTTGCGCCACTTTGCGCCAAAATATTTGCGCGCTTGCTATCATTTACCCTAAATAACTTCTTCCCATGCGTCAGCACCGACCAGCAGTTGAACAAGAAAAATTTCAATCCTCACCGCACGAGTACATATGTAGCTATCCGTGACTCCTTTCCAACACTTCTCAAATTTAACCCTCCCAAATTGGGGAATTTTTGCCTCAGTTTAAATTGAAGCATCGTAACCATCAGTAATTTGCACACCGCTCAAATTAACTTCGAATTTCTCTTAAATATGCACCTTACAACATCCTTGCATATTCTATCTACACTATTTCCGTTGAATTCTCGGTCACAACTATGAGCCAAAGTAGCCGCCATGCGGCTGTGTGGCCTTTCTCACGTACGACTATGTAGTGAAATTTATGAACAAGTGTTGAGAAGCAATACTGCAATACTGAGTCACTATGCTATGCGGCCTTATGTCAGCACTCGTAAACATGTGCCTATGCACATACATACGTACATAGGTGCGATTTGCGTTGGATTCTGTTTTTCTTGTAATTTAAAATTCATTTACATGTCAAGGCTTAGCCATGAACTAACTGCTCCACATACAGCAGAGTCAGCAGAGTTTCAGAGAGAGTGATGAGTTTTTTTTTTTTTTTTTTTTTTTTTTGTGGAGGAGGGGAAGCATCAAAAGCCTGTGGCCGAAGCCGTAGTGTGGGACTTTAACCCAACTAAACCCCCCCTCATGTCCTACGGTATGTCCTCCTAGAACTTCACCGTTAAGTAGTACGTCAGGAGGCCGTTGTGAGTATATTACTACTCAATCGTCTGTTATTGTCATTCCGTTCTGTATATTGTTTTAAGGAGCTCTTTCTATGGACCTACGTGAATATTCCGCGTATTGAAGGTTCTTCATGATATTTGCGGCCACTTCACATGTAATTTTCCAGTTTTCTTCGCTTTCGCACATATGTGGGATAAGATTTGTCTCACTTATGTTTTCGCCAAACGCTCCCTCTAGTATATTTCGCTCATTAATAAACCGCGGGCATTGGAACAAGATATGCCTCGCCGTTTCTTGTTCTTCGGGGCACTGCGGGCAGTACGGGTCGTTCTCAAGATGGAACCTGTGTAGGTATGCTTTAAAGCAACCGTGTCCAGTCAGCAACTGTGTGATACAAAAATCAAATTCTCCGTGTTTTTGCTCAATCCACCTCGCAATGTTTGGAATCAGTTCAAAGGTCCACCTACCTTTCTCGGATTGTTCCCATCGTATCTGCCATTCTTCAATTGTTCGCAGCCTTTCTTCTTTTTTAGCCACGTTCGACGGTTTCTGCCCAATGGTATTATGCAACCTATACATCTCAACCGCGAGAAGGTCGATAGGCACCATTCCCGTTATCACATGGATTGCGTCATCTGAGACAGTGCGATAGGCACTGGCTACTCGCAGGGCGCCAAGTCTGTATGTGGCTCGTATGTGTTGGAGGTACGATGGCTTTGTGTTTGCCCAGATTGGTGCTGCGTACAGAATCACTGAGCTTGTGACTGTTAACAGGAGTCTTCGTATACTTGCGCGAGGGCTGCCAATATTACGCATTAGCCTAGTCAACGCGTTATTTATTCTTACGGCTTTTTCACTGACTGACTCTAAATGATGCTTAAAGGTCATTTTCGAGTCAATGAGTACTCCCAGATATTTGATATATGGCTGCGACCTTATGTCATGGTCAGCTACCGTAATCACTAGCTCTTCCCGTACCCGTCGTGTTGTCAGTAATACGACTTCAGTTTTTTGAGCTGCAAGTTCTAACTTCACATTTTTAAGCCATCTTCGAATTCTTACAATTGAATCGTTGCATAACGCTTGCAACACGTCCAGATCTTTTCCCACTACCACCAACGCAATGTCGTCTGCGTATCCAATGAGGGTAGCATCTTCAGGAAGCTCAAGCTTGAGGATACCGTCATACATAGCATTCCAAAGTGTTGGGCCAAGCACCGAGCCCTGTGGGACACCGCCAGTTACTTTATATGTGCATATTCCGTTGTCAGTATCATAAAGCAAGAGCCTGTTTTCGAAGTAGCTTGATATGATTTTTTGCAGGTATTTCGGCACCGCGAATCCTCTCAGTGCACTCATAATTTGGGGCCAGCTTGCGGAGTTGAACGCATTTTTTATATCTAAGGTAACAACAGCGCAGTATTTCTTCGAGCCACCTTTCCATTTCCTGCCGCTAGTGGCTTGACGAGCAATACTCATTACAGTTTGTATTGCGTCCACGGTTGAGCGGCCTTTTCTAAAGCCGTATTGGTTTGGGGAAAGCCCTGTTGGTTTCTCTAGGAACTCTTGCATTCTGTTACATATGATGCGTTCTAGTGTTTTGCCGAGTGTATCTAGCATACAGAGTGGACGGTATGACGATGGATGGTCCGGCGGCTTCCCTGGTTTGGGTAGTAGTACCAACCTCTGTTTCTTCCACACTTTTGGGAAAACGCCTTCGTTGAGACATGTGTTGTACAATTTAGCAAAAACCTCGGGTGTTGATTTAACTGCTGCTTTCACAGCTACATTTGGGAAGCCATCTAAGCCCGGAGCTTTGTTATCCGCAATGCGCTGTACGGTGGAAAGCACTTCTTGAGTTGGGGCTGCCTTCTCTCTCTACCTTGCGTTGCAGCTGACCACGAGGCGTAAGTCAATTCTGATGTTCACGTCACATCGAATTGTTCGCAAAATTTATTTTTTAAATTTCAAAGCTTTTACTCCATTAAATAATTCAATTGGTTGTCACCTCTGCGAATGCACAATACATAAGTATCATACATAGATACACACACATAAGCCCAGTAGTGCCAGGCACTGGTTTAGCGCATACGTCGTTTAATTTTGCCCAGTGAGAAATGGTGCATATAAATTAAACATTTTTAAACAGATTGGACGCTAAGATATATGAAAAGCGTATAGATCTTAGCGGCCGCCGTAGCCGAATGGGTAGGTGCGTGATTACCATTCGGAATTCACAGAGAGGTCGTTGGTTCGAATCTCGGTGAAAGCAAAATTAATAAAAACATTTTTCTAATAGCGGTCGCCCCTCGGCAGGCAATGGCAAACCTCCGAGTGTATTTCTGCCATGAAAAAGCTCCTCATAAAAATATCTGCCGTTCGGAGTCGGCTTGAAACTGTAGGTCCCTCCATTTGTGGAACAACATCAACACGCACACCACAAATAGGAGGAGGAGCTCGGCCAAACACCTAACAGAAGTGTACGCGCCAATTATTTATTTATTTTTAGTTGCATTTTAAGGATTTAATTTTTTAAATTTCCTTTTAAGGATTTTTTTTGTATGAATTTTGTGCATAGTTTGAAAGTTTATTTATGCTCTTTTACTTTTAAGGGGTTAATCTAATTTTAAGGATTTTATTTTTGTTTTAATTTTTTTTTAAGAATATTTTTATTTTATTTTGTGCAAAGTTTGAAAGTTCATTTATGCTCTTCTAATTTTAAAGCGTTAATTTTAATTTTAAGAATTTAATTTTTTTCTTTAATTTCTATTTAAGGATTTTTTTTATGATTTTTTTTTTATCTTTTGCAAAGTTTGAAAGTTCGATTAACATAATATTTGCTGTAAAATTATTCGCCTCTTAATAAAAAAAAATCATGAAATTAAAAAAAAAAAACTTAAAGAAAAGTATTTCCTACTGGGTAATTCATATAACATATTTACTTACATTGTATCTTTATTTCCGTGCTTGTTGTTGCTTTGTTTATAGACACAAAAATACTTACACATATTTGTGCAGATGTGTGAATTCACGCCAGCTCTGCGTAATTGCCCGTCGGCGTGGCAGCACAATTGTCAGTAGTCAGCTCATGCCGACGCACAACGTACATATTTACGTAGATCATTCTCTATATTTCATCATCTTTCAAATGATTCTGCGTTTGCGCCGGTGACATTGAACCCAACAACAAATGCAAAATCTTCTTATATTGCGGCACACAGCTGGTACGCGTCATACAAGTCGATGCCCAAAGGTCTGTAAATGATACGTCGGAACGAGTTGGAGGTCTATGTCCATTCATTTTGCGAACACATCTGCTGAAGTGGCATCTGGTGCGTTGTCGTGATGGAAAGGGACTTTTTCGAAAATCACGCGATTTCCTCTATTCAAACGAAAGTCAAACACGCAGAAGGAGTCCGATCTGGCTAAAACTTTGTGTGTTTTCTTACAAGAGATGCTATTAACTAAACATAACCTCGATACGCGCTCGTGGTGCCATCTCTCTGACTTTGCTCTGACTTTTCTAACGACCCCCTAATTTAGTCCAAATATTATTCTAACAGTTAGTAATTTATGGATTTTCTTTACCAGAATTTTTACAAATAGCACATCAACACGTGGGTATCGCGACTAACGAGGTCTCTGACTCTTTAGCCAGAATGGGCCAACTGAGGCCAACTTCCGTGGTCCGGAGCCCGTTCTGCCACTACCTTCTGCAGCCATCAAAGCCACGGTTAGCACACGGGTTATTCTAATCCATAAGCGAGCTCGGCAGGCTGAGAGAGAGGCTGATTTTACCTGGTCACGTCCGATCGACTGTCTCAGTTCCTCCTGTCACTAAGCCGAGGGGACTGTAGGTGGCTGGTTGGACTGATGACAGGCTACTTTTTATGAGCAAAGCACGTGGAAAAGGTAGGCATCTCAGGCAGTGCGCTCTGCCCAGCATGGTGAGAGGAGTATGAGATGGCGGACCACTTCCTGTGCATCTACCCCGCCTTCGCTCGAATCAGGCTTGAGGTCTTTGGCACTGATGTGCTAAGAAGCGACCATTTGGCTCTTTGGCACCACAAGATCTACTCAGATTTCTTCGGAGGTCGAGTAGATTTAAAAAAAGTTAAAAAGGGAATGCGAGTGCAGTAGAATGGACTTACTGTCTGAGTGCTGTACTTGCTACTCTGACAAAAAAAAACAAAAAATAAATAAAACCCTTCAACATCCTTTACTACTTCCTCTTCCTCTTCCACTTTTTTAATTACAATAGTACCCATTTAATATTTCGCCCGCAAATGCTCTATTCAATTTTAATTACGTAATCCCTTCCTTTCTACTTTCGAGCGCTCGCTTGATGTCAGGTATTTCATAATGTATTTTATTGCTGGATCATCAATTGGCATTTATATTTAGAAGCACGTAAGAATTTATTACCAATGCATGATTTTCTATCGGCTTATAAGCTCTGTAGTTTTTATGGTTTTTCGTGGGATTAGATTATGCTAATTGTGATAGAAAAGGCGCAGGTCGCTCATGCATGATTTGGCAACATGAATTAATGAAAACAAAAATGAAAGCAGAGTTGACAACGTCATTAGATTGTAAGCCAATTACATTCAAATAAAAACTTCTCTTATCACGCGAGTGTGTGTTTTTTTTTATCTTGCTGACTCAGCGCAAAAAGGTGATAACTATAAACAGTCATCGGTACGCATACTATATATGTACATACATACACATATGCAAAGAGCGCCTGGGAGGTTTTTTTTTTGTTTTTTTTTTTGGCGGTGAGTTTGGGTTGAAAATGCCTTCCCACCATATAGTAACCGTCGCTCCTACGTATGTGGTGATTCCACTTCCCACCTCTTCTCTTGGATTTTTCCCTCCTCCTCGGGACTGCTTCCGCATTGCTTCGAGGTAGAGGGCCAAGACGACGTCCTTAGAAGGACACTTACTTACTCACCCTGCGTCCAGTGTCGCCTGTTTTGAGAAACCTATGCTCAATTCTCTGCAGCATAACTTTAACAATGGGCCTACAGCAGGCCCAGGTGTGTCAAACCACAACCACTATACCTACCTACCTATCCCATATAAGTTTTATTTCTTTGGTCATAAGAGCGCGAAAAGCGTCTCTTTTTTCTTTTTAGCGCAAAATGCACATCCACCCAGGCAGACCGACCTTTAAAGCGCTTCACTGTGGTGTTATTTAATCAAAATTTTAACTGAATGTTGTAAATCTCTAAACGCGCCAATCTACACGCGGGCGGTATGTAACAGCATTAGGGTATATGGATTAGCCAAGTCCGAACTAAAGGGAATTTAAATGAAAAATATATCAGGTTTACTTTTGTATCGCGAATGGTTTAAAATAATTTAATCCCATAACGAAATTATAAATTTGAGTTCTACTTGAAAAGCATATTTAATGATTCAAAGAGTTTAAGTTACAAATTTGGAATAACTAAATAAATATTTCACAGGCGTTTCTGTGCTTCTGTGACGGTCGCCATCTCAATCAACTTCTTCATTTCAGTTCGAAGTTAATGTCTGTGTGTGTGTGCATAAACATTTTTGCTTGCACTAACAACTGTGCTGTTGGATTTTTGTTATTAAAGATTTATCTTAGCAAACCAATCTAATTGGATGTAGTTCCCACTTTGCTTTCCCTCATCGTCAACACTTCAAAATGGAGCGCGCAGCTAAATTTATGGAGTGGAATGAAGCATTTTTGCACAGAATTTTGTTAGTGTCGTTTATTCGTATTCCCTAGAAATAACGAGTGTTAAAATTGAAAATTGATGTACTAAGGCAAAAATAAAATGCATCATTTTATTATACAGCATAAAATCACGTTTTTAAATAACGCACGACTGACCCACTTCCTATTGCGAGTAGTCAGACGGCGGCTTGTATTGGGCGGCAAAAATATTTTATTTAATTGGAAATTTTATTTTGTGATCTATTTAAGCATTCTTTTGTGTGTGCACAGCTAAAAGAATGCTGCAGCAAAATTTTCTATGCTAGTTCGTGAAAAAATTTACGGCGAAAAAATTCTTTAGTCTCGGAAATAAATTTAGGCGTTGACGCTCGTAGGCACTTTTAGCGCGCAAATTGTATTTGTAGTATAAAAACAAAAAAATTCTAAATAAAATAACTTTTGTTAGTGCACTAAATGCGGCCCCCTTTTGAGTTTTCTAATAGAGGGCAGGCTCGGAAAATTTATAATTTTTTTATGCTACTGGTTTCCGTGGACTATAAAAATGTGATTTTGAGTGTTGTTGTTGTTATTGAAGTGGTTGAATATTTTCACTGAAATACTCCTAATTAGTGACCTGCACCGTTGTACTCAACACCATATCTTTTTTTGTTTTTTGTTGGTTTTTGCTTCCAAGTCAGATCCATTTAGTGAGGTCCAAGTATAACAGCAATTCCTTTATCTCGATGTCTGAGATCTCCTTAATTCGCTGTAGGAAAGGCTTACCGAAGGAGCGGAGTCGTGCTCTGGCTAGCCCCGGACACTCACATAAATAGTGGAAAAGACTTTCCTTCGCCCCTTCCGCTTGACAACTCCTGCAGATGGGATTGAAGGGAAGATTGAGTCTGGCTGCATGCTCGCCTACTTTCTAATAACTTGTAAGGGTTACAGTGATGCGTGAAATATTTGGTCGAGAACATTCCAACAGTTGATTCGTCCTTTGGATTTTGTACGACGGCCATGTGTTTTTTGTTGTAGTTATTTGCTTCCACCTTCTTTCGGCTAAAGCATAATAGTATGAAGCAATGGATGCTTTTATTGTGTTGAGTCTGCTGTTGTTGTGGAGGCTGCCATCGCCTCTGCTAAGTCTAGTGTCGAACCTTTTCTTGCTAGCTCATTCGCTATCTCATTACCCCATATGTTCCTATGACCGGGAACCCATATCAAAGTGATTTCAATGCAATGACTAAGCATTTCCAGCTCCTCTCTACACTGTAAGACTAATTTGGATGTAATGTAGTTGGAGTCTAAGGCCTTTATAGCTGCTTGACTGTCTGAGAAGATAGCTACTCTTGCACCAACTTCCTTCTAGAGCTTTAGTGATTTGCATGCTTCTCTGATCGCTAACAGTTCTGCCTGGAACACGTTGGCATAGTCAGGAAGACGAATTGACTGAGATAGTTTGAGCGGCTCCGAATGGAAGCCAGCTCCCACACCACAGTTCATTTTAGAACCGTGAATGTAGATTTCAATATCGTATCTTCCAATCACCTTCCCTTCGCTCCATTCGGCTCTCGGTGGAAAACGTACCGTAAAGTCTTTCTTGAAGTTGAGGTCGGGGACAGTGTAGTCTGATCTGTTTTTGAGCAGCGAGGGTCCCTAAGGGGGAGGATCTTACTGTGACCGTACAATCTTGTTGTCCAGCTTCTATGCCTCTGAGTCTCGCCGCGCTGCAAGGAGCTATTGCTTTAATGTGTAAATCTAATGGTAGCAGATGAGTTAGTACATTGAGCACTTCAGTAGGACTGCTGCTAAGCGCTCCTGTAGTTAAGATACACGCTGTTCTTTGTATCTTTGTTTTGGGTGTATTCATCACTACTTTTCATAAAAAAATGTTCTTAGTAAATACTTTAGCCGCTGCTTAAATTTAAGCTGCGTTGAGCTCTTTTTTTCAAAGCTGTTTATTCTTTTTTGAAGATCTTGCATATATGACTAATGTAGATTAAGTCTCTAAGACGTCAGATTTTCAAGAAAAGTCGCGGTAAAGACACCCAAAAATACGTTTTTATGGATTTCTGTCCCCACTTTTCTCAAACCCCTGAGTTGATGACCACTTTTGGACACCAGACTCGTGTTTGGCGCACAAAAATTCAACGAAAAGTCAATCTCATGTCAAAACGCATTTTCAATACTCTTGCGCGCGGGTGAACAACAAAAAGAAAAGCATTTAGATCTGTGCAATTCAAGCAATTAACGTATTTGCTTAAGTCCACTTGATTCAAAGTGAAACTATGATTTGTAAACTAAGTACTTGCCTTAATTGCTGATAGTGATCAAAGGATAGAAGCGCTGTGAATTTCTCAGAAATTCGGTATTCATGCCAAAAGCGTAAATGACCTTCGCCAATACACAGGAATTTACGTGATTTTTCATTTAATTCCTAGAAATCTGCTAAAGCCTGAGCGTGATTTTAAATTTTCTGTACTTCAAATAGTACATATTTTCATGTATTCTCGTTTATATTCATATTTATGTATGTACATATGTGTCAGAGAACGTTAATACTTTGTGTGCAGTGACAGATAAGAAAAGCGTCAATAAAAACAGGACGCTGTTGTCTGCCGCAGGCCGCCGACTCTCTCAAGTATTCATAAAACAATGTTGGCTTGCGCGCTGTCATCAGCTTTTAGTGCTGTTGACGTACTTTGTCCATTGCTTGAATAAAAGTGGAAAATAATTAATTGTACTTTTCCAGTGATGGGTTTACGCTCAGTATTCTTAACAGTATGCATACATAGGTATATGCACATGTGTGGGTAGGTGGGTAAAACATATGACTTCATTTGGATGCGCTGGTCGGAAAAACTATGCAAAAGGAATTCATGGAGGTTTATGAAATGCGCTTAAAGATGCTAATTGGCTGGGAAAGAGAATTACAAATACTTTTTTTGTAGGTAAATAGTATTGCAGTTGGTGAACTTGCCATTATATCTACCTAATGGAATGACTAGTGGCGGACCCCTATGGTTTTCCATGAATTTACTGCGAAAGCAATGGTGTATGGCTTTAAGACCACTTTTTTGTGTTTACAAAACATTCGTTATGTTATCGCACTACGGACATGTTGAACTGCCAACCAGTATTTCTTGGCTTTCTTGCTTTGCGGTTTTCTGAAATCAAAAATAAAATGTTGGTTATTTTTTTAACAATTTTTTTTTGTTTTCAACTCAGGATGAAGCTCGAGCAATTTCAATACCAACTTGTAAAATAAATTAAAAAGTAAAACTACTGGCGTCTGCCTTCAGTATTAAGATCAGTCGGCATGAAATGGTGAGGTCAAAATGACCCCTGGCTCCCGGACTATTCGGCTGACGGTCTTCCTACCGCTATGAACGCAGCTGACTATCATTATTATATTTTCATGTGTGTCCAAAATTATGTAAAAAATTTCAATCGGCATAAAGTAGTTTTACTTTTTAATTTATTTTACAAGTTCGCCTGTTCAGCTGACGTGTTTTCCCCCTTCTACCGCGCAGCTGACTATTTTTGTTTTTTTATTCTACTCAACAAAGTTTATTTATTACAGGAAAATTAAATTATTTGTCCAAACGCCTGCATTTTTTTTGGAGAAACATAATCATTGTTAGCCGAATAATAGGTTCTTTGCCTGCTGCAGCATATGCGAATTGTCTCTGTTTCCTCCAATTGTCTCTGTTTCATGCCTACGAAATCCCAAAAACCTGTGTCTTCATCGATACCGTCAATTTAACTGAACGGTCCGTCAATTCTTCTTCGTCTGTTGCACTTTCCAAAGAGTATTTTTTTTTGTGATGAGTAATCGGTATTAGCCCGTAATATGTGATCTGCCCATCTCAGTCTTTTGATTATTATTGTAGTTATACAGACGCGAATGCACGTACAGTTTTTCGAGTTCATGACTGTAGCACTTCCGGTATTCGCCTTTATCACATAACACGCCAAAGATTTTGCACAGAACTCACTTTTCAAAGATCAACAGTTTTTGTTTATCTGCCTCGCTGGTGATCTGGTTTCACTACCTCAAGCAAGGTGGGTGAGCGATAAAGTGAAATTTTCGTTTTCCTGTCTAGAAGTCAGCTCTTTAGGTAATTGCACAAAGAGAAATAGCAGCGGTTCGCATAAGGATTCTATGAGCGAGTTTTGCCGAAATTTTGTTGTTGTGATTGATGATTTCTCCCAGGTACTTAAATTCCTTCACTACTTAGCAATCATAATCACCGATTTTGAGTATTACACGCACATTGTGTCTGACATAGTTCGAAGTACCTAGTTGAAGAAAGCGCTTCAGTTGTGGCTTCATTTCTAAGCCCATATTTTCTGCTGCTCTGTCTATACTTTCGCAGTCTTCTTTCAAATTAGGCAGCGATGATGGCATAATTTCTATGCCGTCCGTGAGAGTACGCCTGAATCTCTGATAACCTTTTCAAGGGCAATATTAAAGAGAAGACCTGAGAGTCCACCCCTTACCGGAGACCGTTCAGGGAAACATAATAGAGCACATAGGTAAGCCTCTTTATGTTTTCTGAATTTCGCATTATTTTTGAATTATCGAATTCACCGCTAATATTGGCATCGCTCTCACATAAGTGTTTGTATGTAGCAAATAGTTTGACTAAAAATGTATCCGTTAGCTCAGTAGAGGCTAAATAAAAGAGCACGTTTGCGGAAATATTCCGGTATTCAGCAAAAACTGGGTCAGAAATAACTACATATCCCTTGTTAATACATTGAGAACCAAAATGGGTCGCAAAGTTTGCAGTATTTTTTTTTTGTATCTCTTTATCTGTTGAAATTGCAATGCAGCTTGAAACAGAATTCTACGAGTACAAAGCAATGACGTAGAGCCTCGGGGCATTAATAAATAACCAACAAAGAAGCGAATTGCGTGCATGGCAAAGAATGTAAAAGCATAAAAGCATAAACTAAAGCAAATAGCTGAGGCGAAGTTACAATAATAACATGGAAAGTTAATTGGAGTGTTCATGGGGTGAGCGAAAAGCACTAAATATGCCATAATTTATGTCCGCACATATTTGCGCAGACCCATATTAAGGCTGCTGTAGAGAGGGCATAGCTGCACAATGCGTGAATGTATAACAAATATCTATTATACTAAAGTTTTACGCATATTTGTATGTGCATATGTATCTACATATATATGTATATGAAAATCGGGATATACACAAGTTGTTCGCAGGCCATGCGTTTGCTTGGATGTAAATGTGTGTGTGCAAATATCTGTGTAATTCTGCGAAAATGCCAAAAAGCAGTACCCTACAGCTATTTAGCTGGAAATATCATAGAAAAATGCGCAATTTTTCGGCAAGCATTCCCGAATACTACCCACACACATACACACATACACAATACATATAGTTAGATGGTTAGTTGTATGGATGAATGTGCGCCTCTGCTCTCGTGCGTAAATGCATTTTCTGTTATGACATTAAACGAGTTTATGTCGCCTTACAGAGAGTGTCTGCTATAAATGTTCATGTATGTGTGTGTGTGTGTGCGTGTGCTTGCAAATAGCTTCATGTCACCTCATTGCAGCACAAGGATAAACCATTACACAGATCACCTATGTACCTCAGTGCTTTGCCTTCGGAATGTCTTCTTCTGTTGGTGTGACTACGTTTTTTTTGTATCTTTCGATGGTAGCGTCAAAATTTTACGATGATGAAGGTGGAAATTGTGAAGGAAAAGTAATAAAGGCAAAGCTAACGAAATGGAATTCGAGTAAAAAAAAAAAAAATAATGTGCACACTTCAGATTTCCAATTCCAGATTGGGAAATCTTATTACAGGAAGTACAGCGCGCAGTGCAAGCAGTAAGCGGTTAAAGAAGAGTATAGTTGAAAGTTGCCTTAGAGGAAAGTGATGGGAAGTGAAAAATCATAAAGTACTTCAACGAATATGCAAAGAAGCAACCAATCATGCATTTTAATGGCGCATTCTTGTGCTTGAAGTACTAATTAGTCGAGGTCTGAGGTAAAGCATTAGTGGCGTGATCTATTAAATATTTAAAATTATTTTGAGACAATTAGTGCTTCAACTCTCCGGTTGATATTCTTCGCCAGACATTCTTGAAAAAGTCGAAATTTTTTTTTCAGTTTTTTCAAAAACAAATAAATAGGGGAAATAGTTGGCTTACCATCTACGACCGTTTTGAGCATTCCTCATAATCAGGTTGAAGATTAGCGTGAGTGGAGTGCCGCGAGTGGTGACAGGAGCTCGGAGGGAAGAAAACGTCGTAATTTTACTAGTATTTTAAAATATATGCAGCGAGTACAGGGATTCATTTATGAGCTGCATTGCTACTGGACACGAATTCGTGGTTCATTATTATTTTTTGGAATTCCGAAAGCAAGGCCAATGAGAACATTTTATTTATCAGTTACTAGTTTCAGCGCAAAAACGTGGCTTCACAAGAGTTGGTAATGGTAATGGTTGTACGGGTTCGGCTAAGGCCTTTATGCACTGCAACCGAATTGATCGATTGTGTGCCCCCAATTACTTCTTCTTCTTAATCTCTAATAACTTAATCATAATTATTTAGTATACCGAGCAATCAAACCAGCTCCTTAGGCCTCCCTCCTCTAATAGGTACGAGCGCAGGATTCTGTGTGATTAAGGATTTTGGTGATTAAGTGTTCCATAGACTCCTCTTCATCACAGCAGAAGCTGCATAAACTTGTACTAGATAATCCTATTGTGTTAAAGTGTTTATTAAAGGCAAAGTGACCTTCAAGTGCTCCACAGCGTAATCTGAGGCCCTTTTTACCTAGGGTTAGCGCAGATTTTGTTCTATTGGCACTGAAGTTCAAACACTTTTTTGGAGTGATTAAGGCCGCTTGTTCCGTTCCAGTGTTGCCTGCATTTAGTTTGGATCCATTTTTTTTTTTTTTGTTTCCTGTTTTATATTATTTTTGTTAAAGCCGAAAAATGGAGTTGACCCTATAAATAGCCCTTCTGCCCCTTTCTTGGCATAAAAGTCGAGAAGACACGTTTCCTTCGTGTTCCATAACAGTTACTATTATTTATTTAATATTTCCAATGGCTCTTGGGAGAAACACAATGCCATAACAAATTCCTACCATTCAAATCTGTTCTGCGCCAATTTCTTAGCTTCATTCGAGATTAAATTCATGGCGCTCGATTCAAAATCCAACAATCGTCTCCAAGTGTTCGATGGCTTTCCTCGTCTATGGCCATTGACTGCTGCAAATCTCAAGAAGTATTGCGGCTTGCTGAGTTGTTCTCCATCATCGAGGTTGTGTTTGGCCAGAAGATTTTCAAGATTTTGCGAAGACATCGATCGATTAGTGAAAACTTACCGTGCGCAATGTTTCATGTATTCCAGACTGGACGTAGGTAGCCAAATGTTGCTCGAGCATTCCTAATGCAGTTTTTGATGACTTCGTTTGCTCTACCTGACACCGCGATGATACTGCCTAGATAGCAAAAAGGTTGCACTTCCTCCAGCTGGGTATCATCAATCAGGAAGCGACGCGTATTTTGAGTGTTCGCACGCATCACCTTGGTTTTGGAGATGTTGAAAACCAGCCCAGCCCAGCTTTAGCGCGGGCTTCTTGTACCGATTGGTGTTGCAATGCCGCCATGTCGGAAAAAGTATGCGTCAGTAGGCAAATATCGTCCGCGCAATCGGGGTCAGCAAGCCATTCTTGATAACGATGCAGTGGTGATAGACGTTTGGCGCACCGTCTGCTAAGTTCTTAATCCGAACACCTAAGAACTGATCATAACAATTATTAGACGAGAAATATTTTTTATTTAGATATATCGCAACGTAAATTTTTCTATTGCTTGATAAATGTTATATAAGGGACATATTTTTTCAGTTTCTACTAGAAAAATAATATGAATTTAAAAAATGTTCGATTGGGTGATTAATTTTGTGCCACCTTGTATATATAAAAAGCGAAGTCATTTGCTGTGAGTACCATCATATCTGCACCGTTAGTTCGATTGTCAAAAATAAGGCGTCAAATTGTCCTGTAGTTGTACGATGATATTCGCAAAAAATGCCTTTCCGATTTTGCTTGCACCCCACTTATCAGGTAGCTTAAACAATAACATCGGGCTGCTAGATCTATATGTATTCACTGCGCTATGTCTATGTCGTCGTAAAGCTCATACAGTTCATTGTTCCATCGCCCACTTTACTCGCCGTTGCTAATGGGCAAAGGTGCAAACATCTTCCTCAGCATCTTTCTCTCAAACAGTCCGAGAGACGCCTCATCGGAGATAGGATTAGATTTCAAGGCTGACATTATTATCGGTGTTAATGCTGGTTCCTAGCTAAATAAAGTTTCACACAACCGCGAAATCATAACTGTCAACAGTGACGAGGGTGACGTTACCGAAACGACCCGAATTTATGTATGTCCGGCCAGAGACTAACACTCAAGCAGCATTCCTCAAACATTTATGGGTAATATTTTTGCTGCTACAACAACAACAAATATTTCTGGTATACACTTTTCGTTAAATACCAGAAGATTTCTGTTTTTAATAAGCAGTTTCCAAAAATTAACTTAACTTGGAGTTTTTCTTGAAGTCTTAAATTCTACTCGAAACTTGGCACTGCTAAGAAATCTCGCTCAAAACGGCGCCACTGATTGTGCGCATTCAAATGCGCGACTCTTTGTTAAAACGAAAGCAATATAACATTCACGTGACGCCTGCATGTGTGTACTTGTGTATTGATGTGTGTGCCTTCGAGTGTTCCAGTTTACATGTGCACAGAAAAATTTGCAGCGCATATCCTTTTATTTCATTAAAATTCCACCGAGCAATTCGTTCAAACACGCAATCACATGCGCTCGTATTTATATACTCGCTTACCACTACAAACTTATGTATGCATATACAGTAAAGCCTCTGCTAATGGGCACCTCTATTAGGCGCGCACTTCCCTTGGGCGGGCATTTTTTCTGATACCGAGTCTCAAGTATCGCAACAAATTACCCTCTCTTGCCGGTGAGTGTCCACCCAAGGGAGGCTTCACTGTACATACTCGTATAGATATGTCTAAGTGTAAGCAGGTACATAATTGCCACAGGCATCCGCCGCAACAACAATTTAATGGCAATAAACACATGCACGCAATTGTGGCCTTTATGGTAATCTCGTTTCGCCTCAATCCGCAACGCGTGTTGGCGCTGACATATTTCAACTTTTTTCCAGCGTAGAATTTGCTCCATAAGCAGAGGGAGTGCCACAAAAGTGGATTGTTTTAATATTAAAATTGTTTGCCAAGTAGGCTACAATGCGAAAAATTGTCGGTCGCGCAAAAAGGATTTCGCATAATGCGAATAGCTATGAACTGGTATACTCACACACATACATACACACGTATGAGTAGGTGCCCCTTTGATCATTTGCTTATTTTTAGCCCGTTGGAGTGGGCGTTGGCATTCCCATGCGCCGCTGTCAAATGAGAGTGACTGCCGAGTTCATTGCACTTCCTTTTATGAGTTCACCATTTGCGACGCTGCAATCAGCAAAGCAAAGAATTTTTTATGAATGCGATTAATACTTAAAAGAGCTGCCCTGGTAAAGGCATGCACACGCAAACCAGCGTAGAGAAGTTCAGAAAGTTCATTGTAGTACTAAAATATTGATGGAGAATAGAAACAAATTTTTAATGCCTATAAATTTTAAAGCTGTAGATACAAATTTGCAAAAGCACAAAAGCGCAGGCAGTGGAGTTACGTAAAAAAGTTCTCTTTAATGAATTATTTGCATTGCGACACGTCCACAATTGCTGCCCGAAGGCGCAACAGTTTCTTATTGCAACTTGAGTTATTGTTGGGCTTGCGGTTGTGTTGTAAGCAATGCACAATTATCGCATGTCAACTCAGATCAGCAGCAACAACAGAAATAAAGGCGCTCAAAGTGCCGCACCTAATTTAGACATATAAGATTTCACCTTCTCGCCCAGCAGGCTGCCTTCGTTGTTTAAAAAGTGAGACTTCGAGTTGCACGGTGGGTCGAAATTTGAGAAATTATTGCAAAAAAAAAAAAATTATAATAATAATATATATGAAAAGACTAAATACACATATAAGTCGTAGAGATGAATTCACTCTGCTTCTAAAGGGTGGTTAAGTTTCAAGGGCCAAATCAAAATATCACCATTTGTGGCCTTTACATGAGGAAAGAAACTAAAAAGTTCGACCCAAATTGGGGGACATCAGAATTCGTTTTAGAGGTATGGTTCCTTCGGTAAAGTTTCTTATTTTGATCCCTAGAATATGATTTTCACAGAGCAATGGGCGATTTTTAAATCGACCCGCCCTAATGTATATGCATGTTAGTCTGGTCAAGGTGAATCTAGGTAAGATAGTGGCACCAGACCAGCAACAACATTTTGGTTATCCGAATCATCATGAGCATTGTCCACCATAAGCTTCTATAAGCATTTGATGAGTTTGCGAAGCGTTTTTCTTCAATTGATAACAGAAAATCAACGATGTCCTCAAATCGCAGTTTGAAGGCACGAAATTAGACATTTTTAAGAGCGACAAAAATGCATTGTTGTATAAAACGTAACAAATAACGGACTGAATATTGTTGACAGATGGCAGACGAAAAAAACAAGACATTTGGGAAGGTTTAAAAATACTCCTAGCGACATCTGTGGACTAATAGCTGAAAGTCTCATTTCATAGGTATATATACTGAGAAGGCTCACACCAAATTTCACCTAAACCCATTAAGTAGAACCTGAGAAATCAAGGTAAACATTTTGAAATATATAGTTTCGTGAAAAACGCGTTTAAAGTTTTGGCTGCAATTAAGCCCTGTGGCGTTCCAGCCGAGCCAGTTTAGAAGTCGTGACACTAAAATTGTTATATCTCTAGAAATAAGTAAAATTTTTGCAAATCCTTTTAAGGACATATTCTTGAAAGGTTAAGCTTTGAGAATATAAAAAAAAACGAATTTTTCGAATTTCTACACTAGAATACCCCCTTAATTTAATATTTTTTATTTATTTATATTTTCAATTTTTTTATTATTTTTTTTTTTTTTAAATTCAATTATTTGTTTATTAATTTCAATTATTTGTTTATAAATTTCGTTCTAAAAAATGTTTACCATAAATTTAACAATTTTGTCACACAGTGCCAGCATCCATTTCGCTCTCGTAATACCCCGCGCACCACTTCAATTCAATTTCATTCCACGCTCCTCAGTTTACTAACATATTTTACTATTCTACTATATATTTGTGCGCATATGCGCACCCATACCCACACACACACATACTCTCGCACAGTTGCAACATATCTACTTAATAAACTCCAAGTTGTCAGTTTTCGTAATGTTCTCGTTTTGCCATTTTACGCCGTTTTGATATTTTACTTTAGGTGCACTGCGATTTGTTTGGCTCATTTCAGTGCAGTGCACATTTCACAACCCGAGACGACAACGGCAATATCACACCACATAATCGGCTCGAGGCTTGCCATGCAGGCGAAAAAATGCTTATAACTGCAACTTAAATGCAACAGCTGCACTATGAGCAACAACTGTCTGCCGTTGCATAGGCGATTGCAACAGCAGAGACGACGTCGCAACAATAACCGCAACAAAACGCAACCAGCATTGCAACAGCCACAGCAGCAGAAAAAGTACGAGCAGCGACGGCAGCAGCGGCAGCGCCAACAATACGAGCAATAGCAACACGATATTACTTATGGCTGCACTCGATGTGCAACTGTTGCATATGACTAAACAGCTGCTGTTTGTTGCTAACTATGCCGCTTGCCGCTTCTGTTGCTGCATTGCCACTGCTGTGCCAGGCTTTGCCAAGCCTTGTGCGCTTTGTGTGTACGTGATTCGTGATTCGCTCGGTGTGTGTGTGTGCACGCTACTTTGGCCTCATTTTTAGGCAACGTCAGTAAAAATGTCGCAATGTGAGCGTTAAGAGCGCCTGCCTTCGAGCAACTCAGTCAGAGCCAGCTCAGCCAGACAGTCAAGTAGTCCGTTAGCCAGTTATGGATGCACGTATGTATGTATGTATGTGTGTAGTGAGTCAGTCAGCCAGCCTGCCAAGTAGTCTGATTGTTTGTTTGCAGTTTCATGCAGTGTTTGACTGCTGCCGCTGTTGCTGTTTTTGTTGCCTTTGTGGCTCACCCATAAAAAGCCCAGCCAGATCAAAATGAAAACTGAAAATTAAGTAATGCCTGTTGGGTGCGCATAAGCGCAGACAACACATATACACACACACTCCCGACTGCAAAACTATAAATGCAAAACATTCATGTACACATACATATGTTTGTATGTGTGTATGTGTGTGTTTGTACGAGTGAACAATAAGCAATTCTTGTTGGCAATTTATGCAATACTAAGCGGCAATCGTCGTAATCAAGTTGTACTCATGTGCACAAGAATCAAGCTACTTGCATCTGGGCACCCTCTATTCCAAAAAAAAACTATTCTGAACTGTTTAAATATAAAAGGAATGCATGGAAAATTGTGAATATTTACACGAATATTTACTTATGCGGCGTACTTTAAACCACACAACCGATTCCTATGACTTTTGGTTCGCACAAGTCACGCTTTTATTAATAAAAATAATAAGAAAGAGCAGGCAAACCTTAGGTTAGGTTAAATGGCTGCCCTAGCTTAGGACACACTTGGACGAATATTGAAAATTCGTCCGTTGTGATGCCATACAGGGGAGAGGAGAAAAGAGAAGGGAGGGAAGAAGAAGCCTTGGGATTAGAAACGATGATGACTATGCATTTTACGACGGTGCTGACGGTGGCTGATTTGCGTTCGTAGTTAGCCGCAACAAGCTACTGATGAACTTCACCAAATTTATGATATTTATACCCGCTATATCCGCAGGCGTAGCGAGGAAATGAGAGCCCAGATTTCTAAATCTTTGCCAGACAAGAGCAGGGCAGCTGAGAAGAAGGTGTTGAGTTGATTCCACCTCGTCCTCCCGACAGCTTCTGCAGAACGGACTTGAGGCAATCCCAAGTCTCACCGCATGAACACCTAACACGACAATGTCCGGTAAGGATACCCACCAAATTCTGAGAGCTGGGGCTTTGTTAGCCTTAGGAGTTCCCTCGAGCGTCCCCGATCTAGCCGTGGTCAGAAGGAACTCGCGAGCAGGAGCAGACCACAGATTCTCAAGGGAACCCCAGGATTGGGCTTCATTTCGCGACGAAACCGTCTCCAAAGTTCCCTGTCTAGTCAGTTCAAACCTTAAAATCTATCATCCGTGGTGCTAACTCATCCATTGAGAGCTGCGAGTGAGTTGCTGGCAAACATTTCTTTATTTTATTTTAATATTCATCAGTTTCATCTTATTCATCAGTTTCATCTTATTTCATCGATCGAAGCCGTTCAAGTCGCTTTGTTTAACCAACCACCCATTAACGGAATTTTATAAGCAGAGTTGAACTGTAAATACTCTATTTGCGTCATTTGCTTGCGTCCGCTCTGTTCTGTGAAGCACCCAGAAGAGCGCGAACTGTCAAAGCGATCCTACTTATACGTAAATAACAGGGTACCTCGTATATTTTAATACACAAGTCGTAGAGTACAGTATGACTAATATTACTTACATATAAAAAATCTTTAAGATTATAAAATTTTCCTGAAAACGATGTATGTGTGTATGTATGTATGCAGGCAGCTCATTTGATTACTTGGAAAATCATTCAAAATTATGTGCCGCAGTAAAACTTATATTCAGCTAAGTGAAGAAATGATATTTGTCACAAAATATATTCCCCTGTTGAATTTAGTTGCAAAAAGCTCGGTTTTTTTGGAATAGAGGGTGTATTTATGTGCATGTTTGCGCAAATATATAATATTTCTCTACCTTTGTACGTATGTAGCCATGCAAGTGCATGCTTAAGTGATGATTTTGGCATTTCAATTATGCACATCAATTACGCTCAAGAATATGATTATGCAGCTGGCATTTGATTGCATAATTACTGCGTCTGTAATCTGAAGCCGTTATGAGCGTACCATTTCATAAAATAATTTTAATATTTATATGTATGCATAATTGAACTGGAATTTTCCGTTTCACAATGATGGCATTTCACTTATATTCGTAACAATTTTATAGGAAATCGGAAAAGGCTTTTACTTTTTTTTTTTTAGTTTACAGATTTTGTCATATTACGTCCGTCCATTGCGTAATGCAGAAAAATATCTCATATATGTATATTACCGTTATACCTACGAACCCAAAGTAATAAGAACTTTACACGAATAAACATTTTTTTTTGTTGCAAAAGTTGAAAAACTGACATTTTCGAGAACTGGTATTTTTGGTGACCTGTAAAAGGAGTTGTTTAGTGAAATAAATGTCAGTTATGCAACCTTTACAGTTATTATGATAGAAAAAAAAAAACAAAAAAAATTATAAGAGGAATTTTGTTAGTACGAGCGAAAATCGCATGGTTATAGAGGCAGTTCCTCTTCCGGCTTGTTGATTTGGCTAATGTAGTCTTGGCCTCCATCAGCAGTTGCTGGTTTTGCCACGCTCAACACTTTCCAGTCGTCTGTCGGCACGTCTGTGTTCTGTGTTTTGTAGTAGTCGCAGTGCATTTTCCGGTTTTACCACTCGCGGAATGAAAGCCTATGCCTTCGGTATTGAGGGAATGCAGCTGCGATCAACAATTGCTAGTGATGCCCCCTGCCACAGGCCTTGAAGCGTTTTGCACCGCTTCCTTTAGCCATGTGAGCGTGGGGTCATCCTTAAACTTTATAATTTTGACTCCGCTGAACCACCCTGCTCCGTCGAATGCTGGCATGGGTGCATTCGGTTCTGCGTCCATTTTTGTAAACAGGGTTTCCAGTAGCTTCATTTCCACTACCTTCCATCGTTCCTGCGACATTCGCCCCAGCTGGTCACTACGGTTAGTGGGAGTGCCACTATGAGGTGCCTCTTGGCAATTTCACTGGCCGCTGCCGCTGCTTTCGACGTCGCAGGTCTTTCGTCTGTGTTTTTCGGTTTAGCCATCTCGTGCCTGTGCTTCTGCTTTTTCGATGGCACTGAGGTCTCGCTACCCGCAGAACGCTGCCTCTTGATGGCTAGCTCTTCTTCTATTTTGTTCGCATACTTTGGATTGGAGGCTGCGAACATTGGTTTTGCTGCGTAGAAGGCCCGGCCATTTTTCATCTCCTCTCTTGTTCAAGCCAACCGTTCCTCCTCATCCTTCGTCAGGTTGGACTTGCTGCCAAATCGGTCACAAACTTTGGCCGCGGCCTTGTATCGAGCTTTGGCCTTCAGCTTCTCTTTATCGGGCTTGATCCTTGGCCTGTTCTTGCTATCCGAAGCAGCACCATTGGACCCAGCCGGAGAACGCAGAAGAGCCTCTTCCTCAGCTGTGTTTGTGCTCCCGACGCTTTCGAGAAATCAAACCAAGTGTATTATAGTGAGTATATTCGATTTCATTATTGCATCATATTTTCATTGAGAAAGATGCCTCAGGGCTCATTTACACTCGATTGTAAATTCTGAACTTTGGCCGCTCATCTTTAAGAAATCACACAAGTCATTCAAAGTGATCTTTTCAACCCAACCGTAAGTCTTTTTGCTAAACAAATGTGCACTAAAAGCAAACGATGAGAAATACTGAGGCACCACCACCAGTAAGTTTCAACGCAAACGTCATTCACCGTACCGATGATTCATTCAAAGTGAGTTCACTGTGCAAAATGCAAGCAGCGGTTGGTTTTCGCATCATTCACCAATTATTTCCAAACCAAACGTTTGAAGGACATGGGCATGATTTTAACGGTCGGAAGATGCCGATCGGCGTCACAAAGTAATTTTTCTTGATGACAATGCACCGCCACATCGAACAAGAGCGACCCGGGAATTGGTGGAGGCGTACGATTGGGAACCGCTCGCAGGTGCATGCGGCTTACTCACCAGACTTGGCGCCTTCCGATTATCATTTGTTTGCATCGATGGGCCACGCACTTTCCGAACAGCGCTTCAGTTCTCACGATGAAGCCAAAAAATGGCTCGATGATTGGTTTGCGGCCAAAGACGACCAATTTTTTGGCGTGGCATCCACAAATTGCCTGAGCGATGGGAAAAATGTGTCGGTAGTTGAATTCTGGTCTTCCTTTCTTTAGACTGACACAGCCGTGAATATGCATCAATAGCAGGTTTTCTTCCTGAGAGTGCCTGCTTTGCAACGTAAAGTTTTTTTTTTAGTTTTCACTGCAACTTGAAGTTTTCATTTTTTACGTTTTGCTAAAAAAATTTACTTTGCATTTATGAGTGCAGCAAAGTTGCCATTTGCTTTTTCACAAAAAAAAAAAAATCGATCACTCAGTTATTAGCTAAATACTAAGACTGATCTTAAAAACTATGAAAGGGAATTTTTAGAAAGATGAAGATGTTTACGAGTATAGACAAAAGGAAATTGAAAAAATAAGGGTCAACAGCTGGGTAAATTTCAATTCATAGACGAACATAGGTGAGTGTAAACGCGTACTAATAAATGATCATGAAAAAATGGCAAATAAATGATCACGAAAAAATGGCAAATAAATCTGTTAATAAAAAAAAATAGTAGTTGTGTCACGTTACTGCAGCAGTAAATAATAATTTCATTTCACATATAACGGGGAATTCAAATGCCTACGTAACTGCAGTTACAAACTTACATACAGGGAGGAGTAGGTGCACAAATATTCGCATAGCTGTATGTGGATGTAGATTTTTCCGAGTTAGACTCTCTTATCTCACACAAAAGTTCTAACATTACACCGTTATGAAACACATTAAGGCATGCACTTTGAAATAAAAACCGTATATGTGTGTGTGTATGTGTGCATACTCGTATGTAGATAAGTATGTACAAATTTCAATATAAAGGGAAGTAATAATAATTTTAAAAGTTTGGAACGTTTCGTTCCGCATCTAATCGGGCACGCAACCGTTCTATTGCTTAGTCAAGCAAATGTGAAACAAAGCTTTTGAAAAAAAAAAAAAACGGAGGAAACAAATATACTCGTAATGCACACAATAATAGAACAGTTTTATTTTTGCAATTGCCTTAATGTTACCTAACAAAAATTAGTATACGACATTCAATTTCCTAGTAGGTAATGTATAAAAGCGAAGGCATACATGCACATTGAGGTGGGCCAGTGTGTGAGGAATGACTTTGCTCGACTTTAATGCTAGCAGATTCGAGTTATACAATAATTCTTAGAAAGAGCAAAGCTGTAAAGTCCGATTCGAGCCACCAAAATTGTAAAAGAAGCAATTCTTAAGGGGGAAAACCGGTTTAGGAAGCCAAAATTTTGGTGGTTTTCGAGAATTTTTTGAACAAAGAAGGAATAATCAGAAATTGTTTAAGTTTAGAGGATATTTTATTTATATTTTTAGGTACACTTTTAAGTTTTTTTTTAAGCTATTTCCGCGGGAGGTAGTGGCGTTAGAGTGTGCTGTCCATGGACGATCGCCATCCGAGTGTCTTGCTGGTGGGAATTCCTGAAGTTGCAATTTTTCTCTGAAATCAATCGCAATTTGTTTTTTATTCACAACATATTTCCTAAGAATATGAACCTAATTGTGGTAATAAAATATTGAAAATTGCATGCTTTTGAGGCGCTTGAACACAAAGTATTTTTTTTTATACCATATTATTTCATCTATTTTGCTTAAAAACCCCTATTTTAGATAATAACATAATCCCAGAATTAGGTTCATATAGATTAGAATTGAATAAAGAAAAAATCCCGAAAAGTTTTAGAACGATTGGATGATAACTTTTCAAGCTAGAATGCCCACCAGTTGAAAAAAAGTAGTTTCGAGAAAAACGTCGTTCTAACTAAACGACGGGCAGTCACTTAAGTGCTCATAGAATCGGGAATAATGCGAATTTCGCTTTAAAATTTAAACACATATTCTTGAGTAGTCATACTAACGATTTGTGTAATAAAGAAAAATCGATTTTTTGATCGCTCTAAACCGGTTTCCTCCCTTAATTAAGACGAAAATTGAGAGGGCGGTTTGAAAATGAATATAGAAAATAGAGAATACCTGCTGTTGAGAGTAAAGAGGATTTAAAACCAAAATAATTTTGACTGCGCTGTTAATCGTCAAGCGTTAATAGCGACTAACTCGGAATTTGTTCAACAATGCAGGTTCAAAAAGGTTGAGCTCTGCGGAATCGGGCAGGTCACTCACTATTTACAGAATACCAGAACAGAAAGGAATAGAAGATAATAAGAGAGCCGATGAGTTTGCTTAGGCAGGTATTCGTATCCCGAGATTGAGCACATCAGCAATATACTCACAACTCTCCTTTCTGAAATGAAAATGGAACGGAACGGAAATGAGGAACTCGCTCTGGAAACGCAGTCGCAATGGGAGCACTCAACCGCGTACAAAACTGCTGAGGGCTTGGAGTGCGAAAAGTATATATACAATTGGTGCGTACACCCTTTTTGGGTGCTTGGCCGAGCTCCTCCTCCTAATTGTGGTGTGCGTCTTGATGTTGTTCCACAAATGGAGGGACCTACAGTTTCGAGTCGACTCCGAATGGCAGATATTTTTATGAGGAGCTTTTTCATGGCAGAAATACACTCGGATGTTTGTGCCTTTGTCTGCCGAGGGGCGACCGCTATTAGAAAAATGTTTTTCTTAAATTTTGGTATTTTACCGACATTTGAAGCTACGTTCTCTCTGTGAATTCCGAATGGTAGTCACGCACCAACCCATTCGGCTACGGCGGCCGGAATACGAAAAGTACAAACTTTATTTTGCCACTCTCCACAAAAATACTGCAAAATATTGGTTGGAGTACTGACGGAACACTGTCTCACCCCACATCGGGCAGTTCAAATGTGATTAGTCCATTGCGATGCGTGTAACACATGCGACGAAGCGTATGCCAGGGGCATTTTGGGATACCTACTTTGCGACTTCCCGCTCGCTCTGTAGGACTTGCCAAATGTGGCTAGGATCAACATATTTTTACTCCTTGAAGGATATTAAATATTTTTAAAATATCTAATAATTCGACTCCCGATGCATGGCACTGGCCACCCAATGGACCCTTGGGGTCTAAGTGAAATCTTTTTACAGATCAGCCAGCACTAGCTAACCTAACCTTATCGTAAAGAAAAAAATATGATTAGAAAAAAAATCTTCAAAATAAATTTTTGAAATATTGCGAAATTTTATTGTTCTATGCAAGTTTTAGTTTGATTTGCATCTAAAAAAAAATTACGTACAATCACTTTTCTTAATACAAAATTAAAAAAATACATAAAATTTGCTTTGCAACGCCATCACGAGATTTTTGAAATCAAAAATTGATATCAAAAATTAATTCTTCGTACCAAAACATTTCCAACTACAAGTTTGCATTAAACAAAAAATGACACTCACAATATTTTGGTCAATATTTATGCACCTGGCTGCCATATTAAATAACAGTAATTAATGATAAGGAATTTTATTCACTCATAACTCAAAATTTTATTGAAGGCACTGATGATGCACTCAAATAAAGTAATGAATAAATGTTCGGCGTTCATATTTTCCAACCGCTCAGAATGCAAAGGATGTGTTAACAAAAGCGCTTATGGCAATACTCATAAGTATTACACAAACAAGCAATCAAACATACATACACACATACATACTTATATGCATTTATATATGTATGTAGTACCTAGTTACGTGCGCGCTTTATAACTGCCGTTATTATGGCTGGTCTTGAGGTTGCTCATTCAGCTCCTATTGCCGTAATCACTGACGCTGGCTGGCTGCTGCCGTAGGTGGCAACGTTTCGCCAAGCAAACAAATCGTTTTACGTTCGCCGGCATTCTGTCGAGTGGTGCATGTGTACACACACACATATCTACTTGTATGTATGTATGGGTGTACATATGCATGTGTCACTATCTCCTACGTATCTCGTAATAATTGTGTAACTTTGATTACATTGGCGGACGATGTGAACAAAACAATTACTTGTAATAGAGCGATAATTATTATGTCATAATAAATGCGGGTTCATAGTTAGTTTAGCGTCAAGTGCACTAGAATGCATACCCACTTGCGTACGTACATACATTTCTTTGCATAGCCACACGTATGTGTGCGTATATGTAACTGAAAAGGAAACTGTGACGGCGTCCATGTCAACTAAAGTTGGTTAAGTTTCAAGGGCCGGTGTTGATTTTAAATAAAATACAATTTTTTTAGGAAATTATTATCATTTCTCTTTATTGTGATTATATTGGTGTGGCTCAATTACGTGTGGAACAAAACATCGGCCAAATCGCCGCCGCAATCTCGGCGGCACTCCTCCTTCCGATGGTACAAATTTTCGATGACGCTGAGGCATAATTGAGGTTCTATGCATATTTTCTTAATTTCCAGAAGGTATACAATAATTGATACATAAATTTGCAAAAACTAAATAATTTCAATTGCTTCAAAAAAACAAAAAAAAAAAATTATTGTAACAAAAAAGCAAAAATGCGGTATGTCAAAATTCTTCATACAGTTCAATTAGCTTAAAAACACACATTTTTTTCTTTTAAAAACAAGCTTTTTTGAATACTTTTAATATTAAGTCGCTTTCAATTACTGCTTGAAGGCGTTGTGGCATTGATCCAACTGGTTGGGCAAGCTTTTCGAGCGTTATTTGTTTCCATGCTGCCATCAACTTTTTTTTAAAGAGATTTTGCGTCAGTTACTATACCTCGTCAAATTTGTTCTCCTAAACTTTTCTGTCTAAATAAAAATAAAAGTTCCTAAACATGTTCTCAGACTCTGCGGCGTTGTTTTTAGTTGTCCGGGTGCGAAGATAAGAGCCATTCTTTGACAATCAGTGCAGGCTGCTTAGCGTCATTGTTTTCATTTTACATATATCGGTCCATAGTACCGTCAAAAAAGTTCAGCCAGAGCTATGCAGCTATAGCTTCCCAGACCCTTACGCTACCACCGCCGCGCTTGGCAGTAAGTATCAAATTTTTAGTTTCCATATCCGCATTTCTTCTCCTCGATATTTTAGCCCGGGTATCACTTACAAATATTTATATCGAACTTTGATTTGTCAGTAAATAAAACTTTAGAACAGAGTTCCATATAACTAAAATCACCGATGTGATTACTCACTTCATAATTGGCGGAAAATTCATAGCAAGGGATAAAAACAAACAGTTGTAAACAACCAGAAAAAAACGAAATGCCTTATGGAACGCGAGAATGTCAACCGTGGTCAAACAACTTGCTGGCTTAGACATCAACAAAAGGTTCTTCAACCGCACAGACTGGATACAGTCATGCTGTAAATAACATCAAACAAGTTGGTAACGAGGGTGTGACAACAAAATGGTGCGGAAGCGCTAGTTGGTTTCTGGTACTTCCAGTTCAACCAACCAAACAAGTGTCTGCGACTTTCAAAAGTCTTATAAACCATTTTGCACTATCAGGCGCAACAAATTACTTTTCATTGCATAACTGCCACATACCGCATCTATGTTTATGTTTGGATGCATGCTGCACTACGCCAAATCCTCTGCCAAGGGACTAATTTTCAACCCATAAAAGTATTTATCTACACAACTCGCCCTGCCGCCGTCAAAGGATCCTTTCACCCTAAGTTGACGCCAGCTATAGCTCAACTCTACTCTTCAATGCACTCTTACCACATCGTGGGGCGCTGTGGTAACTGAATTTACATATTTTAGTACAACAGCAACGCTACACAGCCTAATAAGCCCATAAGCCCAGCCTTAACGTAACGTTACAGCAACAATACATCAAAGCATTGCACAAACAACATAAATGCTACACAAACAACTGTTGGCCACAACACAACGATTTGCACAATCGCATCGCTTACAAGTCTCGTCTTGCATCTATTTTGTCTACATTGGGTTCGAAATTGGGATTGGTTTTGGTCTGTCCATATTTGATTAAGTAACCGCCGTGTAGTACACAATCAAAATTGTTACAACACAAAATTGCAGCAACAGTAACAGCAGCAGCAGCAGCAACAAGCCACAGTAAGTAAGGCAACAAACAAATGCGAAGGCATTGGCGAACATCGAATTCGGAGTGGCTGAGTGAAAAAGAAACAAAATAACGCTAGTAAAAAAAACCATTAATGTGAAAAGGCATGGAGCCACAACAAAAGGGGCATTTACAAATCACGACTTAATTTAATATTAAACTAGAAGCGTAACAAACAATAAAGAAAACCAACACAAAATGTAACAGAAAATTACAGCAAAGCCCAAGTAAGCATTTAATCACAAACGTCGGCCGCACTCAGTCCGCAATTGTTTCTAAACACTAAATGAAACCTACACGCATACACACACAAACATAAATCACACACACAACATAGCCCGCAACTGAGTCCACAGCAAATTATAATAAAACACCAAAAAAAAAACAGCAAAGCAAAAAAAAAAACAAAAAACGTACCAAGGGGCGCTTACATTACGACAAGGCGACAACATGCCAAAGATGAAGTTATATTTAGAAAATTTTCGGCGTTGCTCTGTTGGCCGCCACAAATAAACGGGGCTTATAATATTCGACTCAATTCAGTCAGTTCAACACAAAAGCCAAACGATGCGCCAAAAGAAAATAGCAAACAGCAAAAAATACAACCAAATTAAAGACAAATATAAAAAACCTCAACGATCAACTTGTGCTGATGAGCCTGAGCTGAGTGGCAGCAATAATGAAGTTTGCTTAGAAACAGAGTAAGCAACAAAAAGGCAAAACAGCAACAACTTAGTTGAATTGCAAAAGTTCAACCAGTGCCAGTAGTGACCAATTGGGCAGTGCTTGAAACCAGGCCTGTCCACCAGCTGCTGGCGCAAATCACAAAAGTGGCGAAGCCGAAGTTGAAGTCGAAGTCGAAGTCGAAGCCGCTGACTAAGCTGCAGACATAACCGACGAATGTTTGATCTACAAGCCAAGCCGACTTAGCAACGTACATAGCTGCTGTTGCGGCAGCCGTCTCTTATGTAATAGACCCACTTATGCGAGCATCGCTTACCACAACAGCAACAGCAACAACGACGGCGACGACGACGGTAGCAGCAACAGCAGCTGTGGTGTTAATGTAGCAGTGACCACCAGCAGCAGCAATAGCCCCCACAACGTCTTCGCCATAGTTAGTCGTCGTCGTCAACATTTGACTTTGACATACTTTTCCATAAACGCAAGCCGTAACAGGCGAGGTAATAATACACCAACACCAAACCAATACACGTAAAGCACACAAAAACCAACAAACAACTCACAAGAAAAAGCAGAGTAGCAACAATTATGAGCAAATAAAATGAAAATAAATAAAAGCAAAGTAGAGTAAAATTCGCAACTGGTCTCAGCAGCAGGTAAGAAAGAGCGTTCATCTCAGGCGCGCAGAGAGTTGTTGGGCAAAAATGAAGAGCATACGTGTTAGCATTTGTTTGTAGCTAAATTATCGAACAGATAAAAGAGTTTGACATTACATGAGCAAACATGCGAGAGCACAGAGCGGCGTGGCGTGGCTACAAAAGCAAAAAAAAAAACAAACAAAAAAAAACAACTATGTTTAATAAAAACATGCAGAAGAGCGGCAATGCTACAATTTGCCAATTTCACCGCCAGCAACACTAACAGCACCTACAGTAACAATAACAACAACTATTGCGCAAAAAGCCGGTTTAAGTGACGTTTACGAGTGCTGCATACGAGTGGAGTGAGTAAGCGACCACGTTGTTCACAATTGTTACTTAGCACGATTGGCGTTGTCGTTGTTGTTGTTGTTGTTGTTGCGATTGCGTTGTGCGTTCAATTACATAAGTATTTGCTGCCGAAAAATACGCTGCATAAAAGCCAACTTCAATTCGTCTATGATTACAACAAACAAACAAAAGCAACAACTCACAGATATTTGTAAAAAAGAAAAACAAAAAAAAACACAACCAAACGAAATAATTAAAAAGTCCGATATGCCAGTTGAATGAGTACATTTCTCAGACGTTGCGGTGTATTCGTGTCTGAGTGTGAGAGAGTGTAAGTGCACGCGTCTGTTAAAGCATACGGAGTGTGTGTAGGCAGGGATGGCTGTTAGCTGGGATGATGATTATCTAATATGGAAAATTCGAAAGGACGTTTGCGCAACCACAACATATTGGTAACAGCAAATGAGCTGTTGATTGTATAAACAACTTTTAATGGCAGCTCGGTTAATTTACAATATTGAAGCGTATGGCGCAACGGACGAATAACACTGATGTGACTAATCAAATAAGTATGCATGTACGTACATCTGTATGTATAGGTATATCAATCAAAAGAAATACATAATTAATAATCTTTTTTGTTTTTCCTCAATTACTCCTTCGAGGAGTGGAGGGCCTCTGCAAGGCTCCTCCAACGTACATGATTAGATGCTATCATCTTAGCAATCGTACGACCGAGGCTTTTGTATGAGTTGCTATAAACGAAGTGAGTATTCTAACAGGGAAGGTGATTAGCCGGCCGTTGTAGATTTTAGGTGGTGGGCTGCAATCTAGCGCTGCCTATGTAAGAACAGCTCGAATTGTATAGTTTTTCGGTGTAGAGGGTGGATGGCGGTGGTGGAGTTTGTGTCTGTGTATAGTTAATCAAATATTATAAATAGGGGTATTTGCAACCCGGTCTGCGATATGGTCGGACAAAATTACATAATTGTATATACATACATATTTATATGTTACTGATTGTGAGCTACTTTTATGAAATTAGGACAGCAAAACTAGTACAAAGCAATTTTTCTTCGAAGTTTCGCTTTTTATTTATTTTTTTTTTAGTTGTTTCCATTTTATTGTAGTTTGCGTTTATTTGTTGTTGTTGCCATATTTCAATATTCCTCAGCGAATTAATTATATTTTCCGGTTTAATTTATGGTATTAATTATGCTTCCAGTGCTCCGATTTGTAGGGTATCGAGAGAACTTAAGGATCCTTTCGGGTCTACAATTTCGAAAAAATCGATTTTTTTTCACGTTATGATAGTTTATACTTTCCAAGATATACTTGCAAATTTTTATATTGAAATTCGTTGTAGTTTAGACGTTACAGTCCTTTAAAACGAGACCGGTTTCAGAGTACGACGTCCAGGAATAAGCGCGTTAACCGTGTTTTTCTGGAAACTATGATATTTTTTCCGAGTTGGCATTGGTAATTTCTTAATTTCTCAAAAAGTACTGAACCGATTGATTGGCCAAAATCGCGTAAGCGGTTATCGCGCCAATTAAGAAGAAGAAGAAAGTATTGAGTAGATTTGTGACTCTCGCGGGTAGCACAATTATAATTTTATAATAAATTCTTCTATTTTTTTAAGAGCGAGAATGTGAAAAAAAGCCTTGTTTTTTGTTTTCCAATAAACAGATAAAATATCTAGAAGATTTTGTTTTTTGTAAATCTGCTACCCACCATTGCGACATATCTCCTGTAACAAACAATGAACTGAATATTGTTGACAGAGGACAGACGAAAAAAACAAGACATTTGGGAAGGTATAAAAATACACCTAGCGACATCTGTGGACTAATAGCTGAAAGTCTCAATTCATAGGTATATGCCTGAAAAATAATTTATGTGCTTACATTGCACCAATGCTTCTCATTAACTTCTTAAGTTTTTTTTTTAAGTAATATATTTTAAAAGCTAAATTTTTTTAATAAAATTTAATTCTCAAAACTATGTTGTTTGTTTTAATACTTTTATTCATCATCTATAATAGCTGAAAGAAATTTGAGTAATCCGCATAGTCTCCGTACTCTCGATGTCCGGCTTATCGGGAGAACACTGTATTTATATTTCAAAAACCTTTCAGTTGCATGAAAGGAGACATTTTTTTAAATAAACACTTCATTTCATTTCACCATTTCCCAACCAACTCTATTCTAAAGCGTGCCAACACATTTTACTACTTAATTTAAAGAAGTTTTCAAACTCATTCGATGGTCTTCCATGTCTATCGCAGCCACTTGTTTTTCTGGCTAGTGATATTTCCGTATACATAAAAAATAATATGTTTTCAGAAAATTTAACATCAATAATTTTTGTGGCTCACAGCTCACAGCTGAGCTTCGAACTCAAAAAGCTGGAGCAAGCTGCCCCACTTTGCTTAGACTCCCAATTTCATTTGTTTACATATATCAGTAACCATAATTACTAACATAAAAATCCAACTAAATCACTTAAATGATTTTCTCCACATTTCCACTGATATGAACAAACTTATCTAGAAATTCATTAAGTCGCTCACATAATTTACCAATTTGTCAAGCAGTAAAATAACACCGTAAATGACGTGCTGCTTAACACGCAGAATGACCAACATCTAAAAATGTCGAAGTGCTGTTACTATTTGACAACCCAACAAACCAAAAATGACTCATAGTTCAACGCGTATTATGTCGAAATAGTCGAAATCGCAAAATTCGGACTTTTTTGGGAAAACTTCAAGTAACTGGTTCTGTCGAGGTTAGGAAAAGGGCTGGCAGACCAAAAACTGGTCCTGACTAACCAGGGCTCCAAATATAAAATATTCCTTGTTTGCACAGCTAAAAATTATAAGTGTCCAAGATTGCCAATTTAAGGTGCAGGGTTGGCGCCTCTTAAAACCTATGCAATACCAAACGCTCAGAAGAATCATACTCGGAAATAATAATCAATAGCTATACCTTTACACGGTTTCACGGTGTATTTAAAAATGGTTTCAGTTATTATCTTTTTACTCATTTAATTTGAGTCGCAGGGTGAATTCCGGCATGCCGAAATTACTTAAAAAATATGCTGAAGTTGCGTGATCAAAATTTTCCACTAATATTGGCATCCATAACTGATGTGAAGGGTCCTGAGGCCATTAGGACCAAGTCATCGGCATATGCTACCACCCTGTTTAAACGAGTTAAAGCTTCAGCAATAGCTACCAGCCAAAGGCGAGGCGAGAGGTCGCGGCGGTGGAAATTATTATAAAATAATTTCTTTAAGTAGCTGTCATTGAATTTTCCAACACAAGGAGCTGAGCTAACTACCAACTCAGATCGAACTATTTTACTGTAAATTTCATGAAAAAAGCCACATTCGAGTTTTTCAAAGTAACGAAAGTCGAATTGAGCCAACGAAAGTCAAACTTTCAAACGTACGAAAGTCGAATTGAGGCACTTGGTCTTTGGTTGATTGGGTTACAGTCGAGGTGATGATAATTTGCTAAAGCCTCCCTAATGCTCAAAATGTATAAATGCATGAAAGGACTTACTGCCTTAGTAGCTGTAAAGGTTAAGTAGAAACGAGCGAGTGCGTAGAAATATCGGGTGTTTATTTACGCTGCATAAGAACTAGCGATATCGCTAACTATCACAGCTGAGAATAGCAAACTGTGTTGATATTTCTACTCAGTAAGGTTTGGCAAGTCGCCAGAACAACGTTTAACGCCAGAACAACACTTCCAAATTGCGGGAATTTATTTGGAAAAAAAAAAAAAAAATTGTTCGATAAAATTAATTGAGCGCTGGCGGCATCATCTGCGCTTATATCTTTCAAAATAAAGAAGGAGCTACCGTTATGGTGAATGGCGAGCACTATCGTGCCATGCTGAATGAATTTTTCTTTCCAAACTTAATCAACCACAAACATTCAACCTTCCCCATCCCTTTCCCTTTCGTCCTATTTTTTCCTTCACCTCTTTTCCCCTCTTTGCAATGGTATCACAAAGGATGAACCAAACTTCTTCGTCCAAGTGGGCCCACTCTGTGGTCAACCATCACTACCTAACCTAACCTAACCTAAACATCAACGACATTTGGTTCCAACAAGATGGCACAACTTGCCATACAGCGCGCTTAACAATAAATTAAAAAAAATTGATCTGGCGCACAATTTTTTCCAGATGTGGTGCTGTTCACTGGCCCTCTGGTTCTTGCGATTTAACGCCTTTAGATTACTTTTTATGGGGCTTATGTTAAGTCATTGGTTTATGCCGACAAACCAGCAACTCTTGGAGCATTGGAAGCCAATATTCAACTCAACATTCCCGCCATACAGCCAGATTTATTAGAAAAAGTAGGCACAAAATTGGACTGAGCGAATTGGTAATGGCGGCCATATGCCGGATATCAATAATCAGCAAATTAATGTCACGCAATTATCTACCAGATTATAATAAAAAAAAAAAATTCAGTCCCACAATTCTTCTGTTCTGTATTTGTATTTTAAGTTCTCAAGCTCTTAAAAAACACCCGATACACACGTTCATAAACTGGTAGTAAAGTTGGAATTAATGAAGACACTTAGGAGCCGTGTATTAAAATGGACGATATGGCGCTGGACGATATGGAACGTGAAGGTATCAATGCTGATGCAATGCAATACAATTTTTTGGGGCTTCATGAAAACTTAATTTTAAGTTTTTTTTTTTGTGATAAGAAAGAGAAATGAGTATTTTAAAGGAATGTTGTTTTGGAGGTCTTTGCGGTGGCAAAAGATAACATTTTTTTCAAAGGCAGAGTAATATAAATATTTTGGTACAAATAAATACTGTTTTGCCGAAAATACGACGGTAAGCCATTCTACTAATGATAAGTGCCATACTCGTATTCAATTCCCTCCATTGCTAAGCATCACTAAGCACGGCAAATGTAGATACTTAACAATAGAATTACGTGTTGTCTAATTTTTGCATAGGACATTTCGAATTGCCTTCGCTTCATTGAAGTATTGGAAAATAATTTATGTGCTTACATTTGGTCTTTGCTGTTATTTTGATAGCCACAATTTGTTGGCATTGACCCAAATGGTTTTTAGCGCATCGAATAGCTAAAGGCACGTGCCAGCAATTCTGTTTTCTGCATTCTCTGAGTAATACAATTTTTTTAATTTCTTTTACAGAAGCAAAAAAAATAAAAAAAATAAAAATAAAAATGACAATGCAGGTTTCATGCTTCACTTGCCTAATAATAGCTGCTTTTGGTATTTTTGGTTCAGTGAAAATTAATTAATTGCACAAAAGCTGCTGGGTATTTACTTCGTAATCTACAGCGAAGGTTTCGAATGTTAAGGAGAATAATTGAAATACTTCAGATAATTTATTTTAATGCTACGAGGACTCCAAAAAATGAAATTTATTCAATAACAAGTTAAAAACAAAAAAACTAAATTAAAAAAAATACAAAAAAAAACAATAAACAAAAAAAATACTAACGAGAAAAAGACAAGAAGAAAATTCAGTTATGCAAGCAATAAAAATAAACCAGAAAATAAATTTAATGTTTGGAAGAGAACGAAATTTGTATAAGAAGTTAAAAGAAATATGTGTACAAAAAAAAAATAATAATAATAATAAAAAATAAAAAAAAAATTTTAAGTAAATCGAAAACAAAAAAAAAAATAAAATAAAAAAAATTTAAAAACAAAAAACAATTCAGTTCGAGCAAAAGTTTAAGTTTAATAAACAAGCAAAAAATGAAAGATTTAATTAATTTAAAATCAAAAAAAAAGTTCAAAAAAACAGAAATGCATTCAGTTGAAGCAAAAATTTAAGATAGGCAATAAAAATAAAGAAGCACCAAAATTTGATGTCCTTAAGAGAACCAAATTTGTTTAAAAACTTCAAGAACCAAAAAAAAAAAAATACAAACAAAAACCAAAACAAATACAAAAAACAATAAGAAAAAAGACAAAGGCACAAAAAATACAGAAAAAAAGTTCAGTTAGAGCAAACATTTAAGACAAAAAAAATACAAAACAGAAAAAAAAAAAAAACAAAATACAGAAACAAAAAAAAAAAAAAGAAACACAAAAAAATAAATAAAGAAGCCCATAAAAATACAAAAAAACCGATTCAGTTAGTGCAAAAATTAAAGACAAGCAGCAACAATAAACAAGCAAAATAATTTGATGTTCGTAAGAGAACAAAATTTTTTTAAGAAATTAAAAAAGCAAAAAAAAAATACAGAAAAAAATTTTAGTTAGAACAAAAATACACAAGCACCAAAATTTGATGTTCTTAAGAGGACCACATTTTTTTCAGAAGTTAAAAAAAAAAACAAAAAGAAAATACCAACGAAAACCTAAACAAATACAAAAAACAAAAAATAGGGGAAAAACTAAAGCAAAAAAAAAAACAGAAAAGAAGTTCAGTTAGAGCAAAAATTTAAGATAAGCGAAAACGAAGTTAAACAAAAAAATACAGAAACAAAAACAAAAAAAAGAAAATAAAAAAAAAAAAAAAAATAAAGAAACACAAAAAATACAAAAAACCGATTCACTTAGAGCAAAAATTAAAGACAAGCAGCAACAATAAACAAGCAAAATAATTTGATGTTCGTAAGAGAAAAGATTTAAATAAAAAGAAAATAATAATACAAAAAAAAAAATTGAATAAAAAAAAAAAAAAAATAAAATAAAACAAAAAGGAAATTTAAAAGTAAAAAAACCATTCAATTCGAGCAAAAGTTTAAGACAAGCAACAAAAATAAACAAGCAAAAAAATTTGATGTTCTCAAAACCAAATTTGTTTAAGAAGTTCAAAAACCAAAAAACAAAAAAAAAAAATACAAACAAAACCCAAAACAAATAAAAAAGCAAAAATATAGGAAAAAAGACAAAAGCAAAAACAAACATAAAGAAAAAAATTTCAGTTAGAGCAAAAATTAAAGACAAGCAAAAACGAAGTTAAACCAAAAACTACAAAAACAATACAAAAATATGTAAAGAAACCCAAAAAAGTACAAAAAAACCGATTCAGTTGGAGCAATAATTAAAGACAAGCAGCAAAAATAAACCAGCAAAAAATTTATTGTTCGTAACAGAAAAGATTTAAATAAAAAAATAAAAAATACACAAAAACAAAAACCACTTTGAACAAAAATCAATTCAGTTGAAGCACAAACAAAGATACGCAATAAACATAAACCAGCAAAAAATGTTGATGTTTGTAAGAGAACCAAATTTATTTAAGAAGAAAAAAAAACAAACAAACACCAAAACAAATACGGAAAACAAAAAATAAAAAAGGAAAAAAGACAAAGACAGAATAGTACAAAAAAAAACTTCAGTTAGAGCAAAAATTTAAGACAAGCAAATAAGAAGTTAAAAACAAAATCGAAACAAAATACAAAAATAAAAAAATTATAATAAAAAAACAAAAAAAAGAGCCCAAACAATACAAAAACAAAAAAATAATAATAAAAAAAAGAAACCAAAAAAAATACAAAAAACCAATTCAGTTAGAGCAAAACTTAAACACAAGCAAAATAATTTCATACTCGGAAGCCGCATTAAATTATAGAGCACTTCATTCGTAGGCTAATGCAAAGCCAAGAGAGTCACTACAAGAAGTGCTGAAGAGGAGCAGCGCTGCTGTTCCGACGAGAGCCGATTTTCTATATCCAATCCAAGCACTGCCTCTTCAACTGCATTCCCCAAATCAATGACTATTTTATGCTAATATATTAAAATAACAACAACCACAAAAGCTCCAAGCCTAACAAACAGCTACACTTTAAAGAATTTTTTTTCATCAAAAAATTCCTTTTGTCCTTTGTTCAAGTGCGTGACTTTCTTGCAAAACAGAAACAAAAAAAAAAAAACTCAGCTACAATTGGAATAAATAAATGAGGTGTGAGCCTCTGCACTTTACTTTTTCAAAAGCAAAAACAAATACGTGAGTACGATGAAGAGATTTACTTTTACTTTAAGCGCAAACATCTAAAAACTCAGCGCACATTCTCATGCACATTCAAACGAAAAAGGCAAACAACAGTAAAATTGGTATTGTGTGTATTTGTCGAGTACACACACACATGTATATGCACTTGCATACCTGTGTGCATGTGTGTATGTGCATGCAGTTGTGTATTATTTTTGTGATCACAAAGCCATGTGCAGTGAAGTGTTGTTTATTATTCTTGTTGTTGTCACTGTTGCTATTGTTGCTATTATTGCTACAGCTGCTATGGGTCGTTGTGCACTTCTCTGGCCTTGAATATAAAATAACAATAATTTACTTTGTGGCTTTTTGCGCTATGTTTTATTGCTATAGGTGGCATGCGCTTCTTTGGGTGCTGCTGCTTTGGTTTAGGTGTTGGCATTGCGCTGCTGGTGTTATTACTGTTGCTTATCGAAACACCTGATGGCCGATGATGATAATCAAGTGTGCTTGTGTACAGAGTATTTAGGCTATTCATACGTAGTTGGTGGGGAATTCTCCGCGCCTCTTTGGCTCGGAGCAGTAAAATCTTAAAAATTATGTTTTTTGTTTTCTTCAATTGTAGACAAATTTTCAAGTTCATAAAAGACGTTTGCTCTTCGGATAAATAATTCTATAGTGCTTTGCAAGTGTGCAAAAAAGTCTAAAGGCTCGAACTAAATCTGGCAAGTTTGCAATTTATTGCAAGTTGGTTGAAAAGTGTTGAAGGCAAAAATGATTGAAATGGGTTTTCATTTAATACAGATTAAAGAGATAGAGAGAGATTAAAGAGAGTGTAGTGCTGCCAGAGGCTCTCAGTTGTGGTCAAACTCAGAAAATGAGCCCGGCAAACACTGTTTTCGCATTTTTACGGATGACTCCAGGACCGAGCATGGCTCCGGCTCTGGGGTTTACGTGAAATCCAGCGGGACAAAACTGCACTTTGCTCTTGGAATGCAAGCATCTGTGTTTCAAGCGGAGGTGTATGCAGTTCAAGAAGCGAAGAACTTTGTTGGGGAAAACCGATGGAGAGGCAGATCTGTGTGTGTCTGCAGCGACAGCCATGACCTTACACAACCCTCCAACTACATTAGGGGTAGGCGAGTCCTGTAAATCTAGGCTGAACTATGTCGATAGACATAATAGCCTGTTGCTAACATGGATCACGTGGGACACGTGGGTATCGCGAGTAACGAGACCTCTGACTCCTTAGCTAAGATGGGCTCTGAGGCCAACTTCGTTGGACCAGAGCCCGTTTTGCCACTCCCTTCTGCGGCCATCAAAGCCACAGTTAGCGAATAGTTAACTACCACTCACAAACGAGCTTGGCAGGCTGAGAGAGACTGCAGATGGACTAAACTGATGCTACCTGTCATGTTCGATCGGCTGTCGCAAACCCTTTTGTCATTCCACTACTGCATCCGCTCGGACTTGCGGCGTACATATTTGCAAATAATTGTCTATACTTCTATGCGTTTCCTGGCCCATACCCAACCTATCTGGGTGGGCGCGTTGTTCGTTCGCTGCGTGGGACATGTGTCATGTGCATAAATCATTTTTCCCATAGCAATTTTTAAATGCATTCTGGCATTCATTGAGCGTACGCAAATGTGTTTGTTAATTGCTTATTCATGGATGTGGGTGTGTGTGTGTGTGTATATGTGTTTGTATAACGGTTAAGTGTTATTGTTACAACTTTTTCAGGCTTGTATTATATTTCATATATCGCATGCTTATCATATTTTAAATCGCTCCAATTTGCGTTGCTGCCATAGCCGCTCTGCGTTCCGCTTGGTGTGTTCGTCTGCTGGTCTTTTATTTGTTTTCATTGTCGTTGGAGGTCAGCTTACGTAAGGCTGAGCTGTGCGCATTATTTCACTGTAGCGCACACCTTTCCGTATTTGGGTAGACACGCACACACACATACTTATTTATATGTGGATACATATACTTACCTAAAATTATGTAATACTTGTTTTTCACTTTTATACTAAACGCTAACCTTGACTTGCTTAAGGCTCAACTTTTTCGGCTATTTTTCGTTTATTTGTTTTGCCTTTTTGCGTATTGTTTTCTTTGTTTTTTTTTGTTTACTTGTTGATTCTTTGTGCTTGCAGCTAGCATCTAGCAGCATTCCATATGCAAAAGCGAGTTTTTACTCAACATTTAGTTTAAGGCAAAGTTTTAGTAACAGCAAATGTTAGCTTTAGCTTTTACGTGATGCCTTAAGGCTTTGCGTTTGAGATCATTCTTTTGTAAGGTCTCATTTGCTCAAGGCAGAGCTCCCTGCTGGCAAAATATTGCTGTGTTGCAATGAAAAGCAGGTACTTAAATAACTGCTAAATTGCTAAATTTATTAAATAATTACTAATTTTTGGACAAATAAGTTTCAAGTCAGTATAAATTAATTTTCATTTCTCTTTAAGCTTTAATTTGATCTTTAATTTTTACTCAACTTTTCATTTAAGGGGTCCCGGTGGCTCAGCGCTCGAAAACTTAGGGTATTTGTAGGAATTTTTTTTTACAATAAAAACATAAAAAACGATTTTTAAACTTTTTAGTCTTTTATTTAACTCCCTTTACATACAAAATTGAAAAAAAAAATAAAAATATTTTAAAAATGGCGCTGAAGTTAACCCTCCCGAAAAATTTTACATGTACGGTGTTGTCCATTCTGGTTCCTCTATTTATCTGAAATACGAAACCCAAAAAAAAATATTAACCAGTATTACTGTAGCTGTGTCCCGTACTATATTAGAAAAAAAAAAAATTGGCAAAATGCAGCGTTTTGAATTTGACACTCCTAAAATCGGGGTTTTTTCAGTGTTTTAATAAAAAAATAACGAAATAATTGAAAATGATTCTTGTACGAACGATAGCCGTGGAAATTTCAGACGATTCGGTTGAATAGTGTTTTTTTTTTGGACAACAGCAGGCCGAAAAAAGTCGTTTCGCGATAAATGAGTTTAAAGTTTGAGGCATGTATATGTATATGTATATGCATATCTATGAAATATTGCGCTGTCATAACGTTGGACATAAAGAACGCTTTCAACTCAGCAAATTGGACGCTAATTCTTTCAGCACTGAGTGGTCTTGGAGTGCCTTCGTACCTGCTTAGGATTATCCGGGGCTATTTCTATGGCAGGATTCTTGAATACGACACAGACGACGGAGCTCGGTTTGTGGCTTTGTGGAACGCAATGTACGATGGCATCCTCAAAATGGAGCTGCCCAAGAATGCGACACTGGTAGGATATGCAGACGATGTTACGCTGGTTGTAACGGGAAAACAGGGCATTGATGTCGAACTCACTTTCAACGATGCGATAGCGAGGATTGAGCACTGGTTATACCTGTACAATGCCAAACTCCTGCTAGCAGCGCAACAAACTGCAGCAGTCTTGTTGAGCAAAAAGAAGAAGAGAGAGAGTTTGACGGTGAATGTCGGAGGTCTCAACATTCAGTCCAAGCCGGCTATACAGTACTTAGGGGTTATGATTGACTCGCGCATGACCTTCAGAGAGCACGCGGTAAAAGTCAGTACGAAAGGCGCCGTAGTTGGAAATGCTCTAACACGGTTTCTGCCGCACATTGGGGGAGCCCATGGTGCAAGAAGCAGAAGCCTTCTATCTACTGTGACAGACTCCATTCTGTTATATGCCGCTTCCATTTGGTCCCAAGCCCGAGAAACACACATACGAGAGGCCGGGCAGGTTTATAGAGTGAGTGCTTTGCGAGTAGCCTGTGCATACCAGATAGTATGTGATGATGCAATTTGCGTGAGTGCGGGAAAAATTCCACTGGATATCCGAGCACGTGAACTAAACCGTCTCTATCCAAGGCAAGGTGCAAAACCTTGGAGGGACCAAAAGTTGGCACAGCGAATGGCGTCACTTAACGAATGGCACCGAAGATGGGATAATTCTTCTAAAGGCCGCTGGACGCACGAACTTATCCCTAACTTTAACACGTGGTTACGGCGAAGACAGGAAGAAGTGGATTACTTCCTCTCCCAGATGCTGAGCGGACATGGGTGCTTTCAGTATTATCTGCATTGGTTTGGTTTCTCCGCTTCACCACTCTGCCCTGCCTGCCCAGAGAATGTTGAAGACGCACGACACGTACTCTTCTACTGTCCAAGATTCGAAAGAGAACGTGAGGAGTTATCCATTATTTTTGGAAGACAGCCAAGTGAGACTAATTTAACTGACAATATGTGCATTTCAAAACGTTGCTGGGATGCTGCATGCAAGTTTTCCAAGCAAGTATTGCGTACGCTACACAAGCAGGACGAAGAAAGGTGAACAATAGAGCTGCTTCAGTACCGGCAGCTAGAGCAAAATAATACTAACGCCCCACACCGAACTTCCCGACAAGTGCTAAAGCTAACATGAAACAGTGTTCTAGAGGAGGTCGACTCAGACATAACGAGAACAATTACAGAGGCTTGAGTTAATGACTCACGATCATATCATACGCAGAGAAGACGGTAATGCACACGACACTACCGCACACACTCCTTAACGGAGTAATGGAGATTATCACCGACGTATAACCTCCATACGTCATAGGTAGAGAGTCTGGACGTTGGTTTCTTTTGTGGTTGTTATCCACAATCACGGCTCCACCCTCGATATATGTATATTACAGATAATTGGCGCTACACCCTTTTTGTGTGCTTGGTCGAGCTCCTCCTCCTATTTGTGGCGTGCGTCTTAATGTTGTTCCACAAATGGAGGGACTTACAGTTTCAAGCCGACTCCGAACGCCAGCTACTTTTGATGAGGAGTTTTTTACTTAACTTTAATTTTAAATATAATTTTAATTTTGATATTGAGCTTAATTTAGTTTTAGTTTTACTCTTAATTTAAATTGAAATTTTATTTTATTTTCATTTCAATTTTAATTTCTTTTAATTTAAATTTTAAGCTTAATTTAGTTTTAGTTTTACTCTTAATTTAAATTTAGATTTTATTTTATTTTCATTTCAATTTTAATTTCTTTTAATTTAAATTTTAAAAAATATAAATCTTAATATTACTTTTAAATTTATTTAAAGTTTTTTTCAATAATTTTTACTTAGTTTAAATTTTAATTTAAATTTCAGTTTTGATTTGAACTCAACTTTAAGTTTAATATGAAATTTAATTTTTATTATTAGTTTTATTAAATTTTTATCAACTTTTTGGTCAAATTAGTTGCAAATCAGAATATTGTTTTTTTATCTTTAATTTGATTTTTAACTTTTACTTAGTTTTTAATTTAAATTGCATTCCTAATCTTATAATTAAATTCATTTTCTTTTTTTTTATTTCATTTTAATTTGAAATATCATATTTAAAATTTTAATGATTTAGTTTAATTTATCTTTATTTGAGTTCTCTTATTAGTTCTTGTATCATTTCGTATTTCAATTAGCTAACTTAACCACTTTGCATCACCGCTCGAAATGCGCGATGTACTCTAAACGTTTACTGTTTCTTCTAATGAGCAGAAACAAAACCACATACGCGGGTATATAAAAACGCTCATACACATATATATACATATGGAGATATATGTTTATATGCAATTTAATTAAACGTAAAATGTTAAGAATTAATACAAATATTCACAAGTTGTAAACATTTCACAACTTTAACACTCTCCAGTCAACATTCATCAAAGCAATCAAAACCTCAAAACAGACAAAGAAGTGCCACACCATCAAAGTAATTGCAGCCGCTTCGTACTCTAAGTTCATTATTTTCTCCCCAACAAGTTCAAGGTTAAAGCTCTTTGTCAAAATAGCTTCTACTAATTGCGTTTCAGTGATTCATATGAAAATTTCTTGGAAATTTGATAAAGCTATTCACAGCCAGTGAGGAGTAGGCATGACTCTCGTTTTTTTTATTTTGCTTGCCTATGAGTGTTTGTGTATACTCGTACATATACGATTTATCATCACCTGTGTGTTTGTAGTTGTGCGCGTACAGAAAGTTTTTCCATGTCATACCTCAATGTGTCACAAATTCATTCAGTCACACGATTTCGTGTTTGCTTATTAGGTTTTGAAGTACGTAAAGCGCTGAAGCAAATTGCGCACTCATTGAATTCGTTTAAGCAAAGGACTAATCTGATAACAAAACTGGGCAAGTGAGGTTTTTTTTTATATGCATTCTTATCTTGTGCGTGTATTGATGATAATTGAATACCACTTGCCTTCGAGCTAATATACTTACGATTAAGTTCGTTGTAGTACATACACATACATGCATACAATACATACATACACATACATGCATACATACGAGCATACAATGCATACATACACACATACATACATCTTTACCTTACAAGAAAATCGAATGATATAATGGCTCAACTGCTGGAATTCTAAGTAGTTGCCTCCAAGCTTGTGTGAAATTCAATGAAACAGCACTGCTAGTCAACTATCAACTAAGTAGAAATCTGCAAGCAGTACTTTCTCACTAATTTTAAGCTAACTTGTTTACTTGTACATTGAAGAGCTTACAAATTGTTGCATTTCACAAACAAATTTGCGAAGCTTTTCTTACCTAACTACGGCAATCGAAAGCCGCAAAATTTTGTTTACTTATTCAAGAAATACAAATGCAGATTCTCGAAAAGAAGCTTTCGTATCTGTATGTTTCATATCAATTCTCGATATTCTCTGATCTAATCGCAAAAGAAACATTTCGGCATATTTTTTGTAAATATTTCTTATTTTGCTATATATTTTTCGATATTTATTTTTATGTATTTCCTTCTTTTCCACGTATCCCACTAACTAATTTTTCAATCGCAGACCGCATAGCTTCCAGAATGAATTCTTATATTAGGTATGAGAATAAGTTTCCGTCTTCTCTTAGCCAAAATTACGAATTATTTAAACAAATAAATTAATAGATAATATTAAGTCAATTATGTGCCATTGGAAGCTACAACTTTACTCCATCTTTCAGGCAGCATGCGGATTCCTCTGATGAAAAATTCAAGTTCTTTTGACTTGATCCATTCATTGAGCCAGTTTGCGATGCGCTCGTAAGAAGTGAATCGCTCGCTCTCCAATAAGGACTGACTGCATTGATCGGAACAGTTGGTAATCCGAAGGTGCAATGTCAGGCAAATACAGCAGGGGGGCGGGGGGTGCGAGATTTCCCAATTCAGTCCCTCTAAATTCAGTTTCTCTAAATATTTCTGGATCGATTTAGAAACGTGTAGCCTGGCGTTTTCATGCAGCAAAATCCGTTTGTCATGTCTAACATCCCATTCCGGCCGCTCTTCTTCGATAGCTCGATTCACAGCTGCAGTCGGTAACGATGTTGTTGTTGTTGTTGTAGCAGCATGAACATTCCCCATTCTTACATACGCGGAATGCTGCTGAAGTGGCAATCCTTGACCGGATATAAATCCGGGTCGTTTCGGTAACGTTGAACCGACTGCCGTGGAAACGAGTAACGATTGCCAGTGATGGATTCAAATGATTTAAGAAGTTCATAATAAATGACACTCTTCTGATCCCACCAGATGCACAACATAATTTTTGAAGCATGAATATTTTTTGTCACTGTCGATGGACCTGGTTCACCTGGCAGGCTCCAACTTTTTTGTCGCTTAGGGTTATTATATTGTTCAAAGCTTCTATTAGTCGGTGTTTGCGTACTGAAGCGCTTGAAATCGGGCCTTTCTGATTTTTCGTTCTAAAATTTCCCAGACATGTTCAATAATATTTAAATCTGTGCTTTGCGGTTGTGTATTTAATTGCCTTGGAGCATGCTAAAGCAGCCTATCCTTCACAATGTGTGCTGTGTACTTTGGATCGTTATCCTGTTGAAAGCCCCAACCTGGACCAAGCTCCAAATCATCCACCGAAGATTTCAGATTGACTTCCAATAGTGATTTGTATTTACAACGATCCGTATTACCTTGAATAAATACTAATCTTCCAACTCCAGATGCAGCAACAGCTCTCCAAACCATTACATTGCCGCCACCATGCTTCACTGTTGATACCAAATTTTTGGGGTTCAGTGCATATTTTTTTCCTCCACACTTTTGCTCTTCCATCGCTACCGGATATATTAAACTTCGACTCATTTGTATACAAAACTTTTTGCCAAAAATCCATTCCCTTTTCCCGGTGTGCTTTGGCAAACTCCAGGCGAAGTTTACGGTTTTCTTGTTCAGAAACAAGAGGCTTTTTTCGCTAACTAAAAAACTCCAAATTGACTCTAAATCAACAAAGAAGAGCGTAAATGCGTTTTTATTTGTATATCAGTAAGTATATACACATATCTGCATGCCTACACACGTACGTATGTATATTTTTCGCCCATTGAATTTTTTGTTGTTAGTGGTTGATGCGCTATTCAACTCGCTATTCTCGAGAACCATAAGAAAGTTTCACATTCATTGCATTCTAAACTTTCTGCGTTCATTGAATGAGTCGTGCGCGCTAGCGTCTATGCGCCTGGAGTGCAATGCATTTAATGATTGGTTTTCTACTCCTCAAACCTTTGCACTTTTGCATCTCATCAACAGTGAATTCGCATCTGACAGTAACGATCACCATCAGCACTGAGAACAATTTCACACCACAGCTATCCCACAGCCCCACCACAGCCAAACACCAGCAGAGAATTTTTAGGTATTTCACAAGCTGGCGCAAAATGCTGAAATTCTAAATGTTGTGTTCATACCCGTTCCCTGCGCTTGGCCGTCATTGTTAGAAGTGCCCAATTTACCCAACATCTAAAACTTTTTTCAGTCTTTCAAAAGCGTTCGTGTGTGCGTTCGTGTGTGTGTGTACGTGTCCACCTCACTGCTTTTGCCGCTGCCGCTGTGTACTTTGTGCAACCCCAATGCTTCATCTACATCTATATGGCGCGCTTACGCCCCACCACTCCTTGCGCCATCGTCACGTCTGCCTAGTCGGTCAATCACCTCACATTTGCGTCAAAACGCTCATTATACTAAAAGTAGAAATAAATGAAACAAAACGGAATGAAATTGTTTGGAATGGAATCGCTAAGAATGACGAAAACGAAACGCGATTTGTCTCACGTATGACGCCTGCACATGTAGGCTGTGTGGGGTTGTGTGTGCGAGAGACAGAAAAATACAAAAAAAAAAAAAACAAAAACAAAATAAACACTAACAGCGTTGTTTTGCTCTCAAAAAGCAAAGTTTGTTTGTCGTTTGGCGTTTGGGGCTCGTGTGTAAACATTTACTTTCGTGTGTTTTTGTGTATGCACTGTTTTTTATTTGCTTTTGTTTTTTTTTTCATTTTGTTCTTGTTGTTGCTGCTGTAGATAACCTACTGAGCGCTTGTCTTATAAAAATGCTGTGAGAATTTGAATGTTCCCACTATCACGACGGGTCTATGTTTTTTGCTGCTACCATCAACATTTTTCTGTTTACTTTTTTTCTATAATTTTCGCGCTTTTATTTATTTGAACTCGTTTTTTATGTGCATTTGTTTGCGTATCAGTGGTTTGTACATTTTTCAAGTGCTCGTTTTTTTCTAATTTTTCTTTGTCTATTTTCGAACAAAATACCAAATGTACAAGAAAAGAGAATTTGGCGTTTTTATTAAGGAAAATACTGGAATGTGAGTCCTTCTGACTGTCTGGCGTTATTTTCCCCATTAATGCGCGTTCTTGTTTCGCTTTGCATATCATTTCATTGATTTATGCACAGAAACCGCAACGTTGCTGCTTAGCCACAAACTCGCTAGGATAAGACTCAATTGAGTAATGATTTACAGTCTGGCGTTGCTGTAGATGCTTACGTGCGCATCTTCAGGCTATTGTAAGTGTATGGTACAGGGGTATAGCTTCAGTAATAGTATTCAGTCCAGACATAAATAAGTACTTAAACACATACTTGCGTATGCTTTGCAGTTTTATATTCATTCACAGCTAAATTTATGCATTTGACTTTGAAATCGTTTAAATTATAAACCATTTACAAATTGCAAAGCATTAAAGCCCCAGCACTGAACTTTCCGTTTATTTAATCATCACTCATACGCAGTGGAGTTCTATATTTTGCTTGGCAGAAAGTAACTTCCCGAACTCGATCAGCGTAAGTAGTTTTCAGGTAAAGAAGCAAACGTAATAAAATTAAAAGTGTACGAGGTGAAAAAAAAGTTTTAAATGAAATGTCTATTCTAATTAAAACACACAAATGTGAGCATCGTTGCCGAATGGTTGTGGGTATACCATTCGAGAGTGCCTGGAATCAAGTCGCCGGTCATTTATGTAACATCAAAGTGATACAAGAGTCTTTTCCTAATAACAATCGCCCCTCGACAGGCAATCGCAAGCCTCCGAGTCTATTTCTGCCGTGAAAAGGCTCGTTCTAAGGAGAAGGTCAACTGCCGTTCGGAGGCAGCTTGAAACTGTAGGTCGCTACGTTTATGGAAAAATCACAATAAACGTACCAAAAATCGGACAAAGTCCTCGATAAGACTCATATAGCGTCTGTTTCCTCGAGAGTCTAACGTAGAAAACACATTTTTTTGATTTTATTATTATAAATTTTTATTACCGAATAAATTTAGAACAAATTCATAAAATCATGGCGCATAATAATCTTGAACAAACAAAATTTAACTGTTATTAATATATGTATGTACATATATTAGGCCGGGTCGATTTGTGGGGAGGCAAAAAAATCGCCCATTGCTCTGTGAAAATCATATTCTAGGGATCAAAATAAACGAACTTTTTAGTTTATTTTCTTATGTAAAGGCCAAAAATGGTGATATTTTAAAATTATTGTGTGGGGAACCCCCCAGGGGAGTTCCAGGGGGTGTGTCACTGGCATGGGTGGATCGGCCGTCCAAGTTAGTGGGGGTCGGTCATACATTTGGACTCGATTGGAGCACTTTAAATGGGTCAAAGTAAGATTTTTCGTTCGACCCAAATTGGGGGAAATCAAAACTCGTTTTAGAGGTCCCTAGAATACGATTTTCACAGAGCAATGAGCGATTTTTAAATCGACCCGCCCTACATACATTGTACATCCATGCTCCGCTAAAATGTTTTTATGCACAGTTGCATTTAACAATCCTTTCACCGTTCCACCGACAGTCGGTTCGATGTTACCGATACAACCCACATTTATATCCACTCAAGTACTGTCACCTCAGCAACATTTTTTTTTAATTTACGAGAAATATTTTTTGCTATTACAACAGCAACTAGCGACAAATATATATAAATATATATAGTGTCATTTGTTCAACCCGAATTTGTTCTCCGAAAAGTATCCAACTCATCTATGCCCTTGCACATTTTGTGCGTGTCATTCCACAGGATTCACACCAATTGAATTTATATCAATCAGATAAGTGAATGCGTTTTAAATCCGTTCTGTGAATTTTCTCAGTGGCTTTCAGTGCAAAAAGGGGCTTTCCAGTGGGCCTTCGTGCAAATGAGCCAATCTCCGCAGTCTCCATAGAACCTTTCGTGGGGCTTGTTATGGTGCCTTTCTCACTTTTTTTCACAAACACTTTTCTATCAGACATAATATTCTCCGCAATCAATCAAATGGTTTCAATTGTTGCAAATAAAGCGTAGTTTGGGAAACAGATTGGACTTTTTATTGACGGTCAGGCTGCACTAAAGGCTCTGGAGAACTGAAAGGCGAAGTAAAACAGAATAAGCTTGTACCATATATAGGCCAATAAGCGGAATCAGTGCTACAGAAATCATGAATTGGTTCAGCGACTATGTCTACAATTTACATAAACAGCGATGGTCCGGTCTCGAGCGCTGCAGAGCTGCAAAGTGTTTTATGGCAAGCACGAACAGAAAACTGTCGAACTTTCGAAAGTGGAAGAAAAGACGTGCGCTTGATGGTGGGTATTATTAGAGAACACAATCCATGAGATCAGCATATAACAAGCATTGGAATCGATTTGTCTTTGTTTTGCTTAGAGGAAGCGGATGGGACTTGGCATTTTTTCTGTGAGTGAGCACTTTCTCTGTGAATTTTGGGTTCTGATGTCATGAAAATGTGTAAAATTCGTACTCTCAAACTGGATATATTCAGACTTCAGATATTTCTGGAAAATTCTCACAGGTATAGCTACCTCTATGTCTCTATTGTATCCTATCTTTTTGCTTCCGTTAAATCTCTACTTTCCTTCTTGACCATCTACCCTTTCACATTGTAGAGCATTAAATACAATAGGCCTTTTAGCCTGAGTGTTTTTGGAATTACCAAATCTCTCGGTGGCTCTTGGTTCGACTTTGTCAAATTTCATTTTCAATTTCAAGCTGCAATTAGTCAAGTTGCTTGGTTCGAATAGAAAAATATTATTATATGACAGGCTTCTCGAAACTATATGCATATGTGTGCTTGTACTTAAGGAAGTGAAATGTTGAATGTACACTTTAATGAATAAAAACCCCATTTATTACAAAATCATTGCATAAAGATATACATTTGGTGTCATTAACTGAGATTTATTTCATTACTAAGTGTTATTTTCTAATAATATTCTATTGTACATGTGTGTATGTGCGCATTTATATGCATTAGGGTGTCTCACCAGGAAAAGCTGCGATTTTTTCGCCGCAATTATAATTTAAAACTTTCGCTAAAATAATTTGAAAAAAATTTTAAGATTTACGTGAACTGTACTGATGGAAATATCTCCAAAAATCGAGTTTTATATGAACTCAATTTTTTTTACTACATACTTTGAAATTTAAAAGAAGCTAACTCTTTATTATTAATGTTAAATTTAAATCATACTGCTTTATGATTTTAATAATTTTTTGGGGTTTTTATGAAAAGAATTTTAAATCTCTTTCGATTAATAACCCATGAGATCGTATGGTTTTTTTTTGCTGGAGTCGTCGGGCTTGACCTGCGGTATTTAAACTTTTGCTGGCTACCACATAACATGCCTCTGGTGTCTCATAGTGTGAGCTTGCGAGAATGTTGCGGTCACGCTGAGTACCTGCATTGTCAGCGTACCTAAAGCGTAGACAATTTTTTGAGAATTCTATTTCTAAGTCGTTGGATTGTGATGATATGATATTTTTTGACTGACACAGCCCCAAACTTGTGCGTCACACTGGTTTGACAATTTGATTGTTTATCATCATTTGGATGTATCTTTCCATGGTTCAAATTGAGTTTGTCTGAAATTGAAAAATGTCAAATGAAATGCAGAAAAAAACTTGACATTTAGGTGTGGTTCACATTCAACATCGGCCCTTGAAGTTTAACCACCCTTTATAAGGAAAGTTTTGAATTTCGTCCATTTTGTAAATAATTTTAATTTTTTTTTTGTACAGATTGTTTTTCCTGCAAAAGAATGTTTAAAGATTACATTAAGCGAAAAAAAATTAACTTTTGATGCTATTTTTGACTTTTTTGAAAGCTAGTTTTAAGGCAAACTTGACCAATTTACACTTCTAAGGTGGCATTGGAAAGGTATTTTCTTACCCTTTATTCAAAAATTATCATTTATTTCCGTACACACATTTTTAAACACTTTAATGAGGATATTTCAAACTTAGACTGTCCAGAAATCAACTGCGCGGATTTTTTGGAAATAACTTTTCTTAAAACTAATTTTATTTATAAATCAACTCTATTTTAACAGGTATTTTCAATTCGCTCCAACTCGCGTGAATCTTAGTATTTTTTGAAATTTAAATTTTTTTTAAGGAATTCTTAAAATATAAACAATTTTATAATTTCGCTGACAAAACGGTGCAAATTTTTTTATGGCGTATGGTGCCGCCTAATGCGCTTATATCATAATTTAAAGTGGGAAGTTTGTTATTAAATTGATAGCTCATGCAAATAAGTTGCATTATTACAACACATTTTTCCTTTTATATCAGTTTATAATCTCATAAAAAGTTAAACGTGATTTCCGAAATCAGCCATGCATTTGAACAATACTGATGATTATAAACTGGTTTCATTGCTGACTATCTTGAACAGTAAATATATTTGTGCACAAATCATACAATTTTCTGCTAATTCTAATTGTCATTTCTACTAGTAATGAACTCACAACAACTCGTTAGAATAAACCTTTTTACTTTTATATCTAATAATAGTTTTCCTTCAAAGTTTCTACTACGTTTTAACATTTCTCTGCAGCGAAATATACGACAGAACTGGTGATTTGCTATTTATCAGGCGTTATTTTCTAAATTGTTTTTGTTTTTTCACCTCAACTTGCTTTGCACTCCGTTACACAGACAACCAGTTTACGATTAAATAATATACATTGACATAATTAATATTACTTAAGCTTGCATTGACTGCAAAAAGTGCGAATCAAGTAGTAATTTTATGCAATACAAAGTGTATACTTATGAAACCGGTATTCCCGCACGGATGGCGAACTGCATAAACTTTGCATGGCTTTCATGGCTTTGACCTCTGCTAATAATACATATTCTGTACGCAACATTACAGATTTTTTACTATGCACGGTTTCTTCCTGCTTTTATTATGAGCATTTTACAAGTTTTGCGCCTTCAAACCAAGATCTACGGGCAGCATTATTTGTAATCTTGAATGAATGAATCGAGAATGATAGACTACTGAGAATGAGCGTAACTTTGGCTGCTAAGTTACTAAAGACTTCACAACACAACTACACTCACTCATTTCACATGCATTCTTACGCTCTTCCAATCAGTCGTTGTACGGACAACAACGAAGTTACGTGAGTGGAGACTGTATTGAATTTTATCGCTTATCAGCAACACAATCTCAGTTTTTTCGTAAACATTCGCTAGCATTGGGTCAGCCAATCAGGTGCTTGCTTCAAAATCGGTGAGAGCCGGTTAACGGTCTGATCAGCCCAATCTCATTTTCTCATTTTTGTTGAAAACAAACTCTTCATATCATCATCAGACTTATTACGTCAGCAAATCCGCTGATTCTTTCATATGTGCCCTGAGCCGATATTCGGTCACATCCTTGCATTCTGTTTGCAACTATTAGTGGATTAGTTGGGAGTGTTTTAAAAAATTGAAACATGCCTTGCTTGAAAAATGCACAGAATTTCAGTATACTTTTCCGAGAAAAGCCTGCTAACGCAATTAGAGAAGTGCACATTTTCCTCAGACTTAGCCGCTATCTGTGGTAAATTTATGTCATGATATAAAAATGTGTTTATACTTTGTGTGGCACATTGACAGGCTTGACTAGAATAAGAAATTAAATCATAAATAAATAAATAAATAAATAGTAATAGTAAATAAATAAAATAAACAAATTTTTTGGCGAGGCCGCACACATTTCTTGAACCTTGAGAAACATTTTTATTATTTTTTTGTTTAATTTCCGGTTTCAAAGGTATATACCGGGCAGCATTTTATTAATTACTAATCCATTGCAAAATTATTTTATTATATTTATAAACATTCGAATAGAAGGGAAAATCGCAACCAAAAGCACGCTTCCTGATTTTCATTTTGCTAAAGGTCAATAAAAAATTCGTTTAAAGAGTCATTTCCTATTCATAATTTCATGAGTGAAATAAAATTAGTCAGAATGAGTCATTTGATGTGCCTCTGGTGCATTGACTTGTCACCAGTAGTAAATAAATTATTATGCAGCAAAGTGATGTGTTTTTCGTGCTATTTTATTTTGCGCAATATTCAAGGTATTTCATTGTGCACACATACACACATGCACGTATGCATACATACATACGCATTGCTTAGGGAAAATCTACATTAAATGATTCGAATATTTTCTTATAAAATGCTCAAGGTGTTTTGAAATAAAAACACTTGGATATGCTGCATAACTATATAACGAAATATAAATTCATTTCATCGCAATTAATGTGGTTGCCACATTAGAAGTGGGAAACAAATACAAAATAAGTTGAAAAATATTCAAGACGATCGGTTTTTTGTATTTAAAGAAAGAGTTTTTGAGTTTGAAGTTAGATGATTTTTGAGAAAAAATGGGTAAGTACGTCTCTTTCTTAGTGGCGTAAATTTGCTTTTGCATTTGCACATCTGAGGCAGCGCTTTGTTTTATTGCGGATTATTATTAAGATTAAACTTATTATCATACAAGGAAATCCATCAGGGTGTGATGCTTTTTAGACAAAAGCTTTTAATTTCATTTTCGGCGTTTTACATCAAAGTAGGTATCATAGAGCCCAATCCTATGTGACACTCAAAAGTGCGCTTATTCAAGGTGGTTGTGGAAAAACTATTAAATCTTCTGATGTGCTGAAGATGTGGTTCTATAGTGATCATTCAAGGGAAGCTTACAGAGTCGTTCCCTATTGAAACAGGTGTAAAACAAGGTGATGCCTTATCAACAGTCATATTCAATTTGATGCTGCTCTTTGTCGTAAAGGAAGTCATCAAAAGTGGTACCTTGATAACTAAAACAACCCAAATATGTGCTTATGCAGATGACATCGCTTGACGCTCTCAAGAAATAGGAATGACTTAAAAAAAATTTTCTTAAAAATTAACAAAATTGCGAACGATATTGGCCTTTTTGTAAACGAGGGCAAAACCAAATATCTGTTGAAATCGAGGCGGCCTGCACAAATGCCAAATTTCCATGTTAGAGCCTATACTTTTGAAGCAGTGCAGCATTTTAAGTACCTAGGAGTTATGTTCGCATATAGCAAACTTAGAAATGTTCGCATTTTGGGTATCAAAAAGCACTAAATTTATTGTAAAGAGCAAATGGTTGGCAGCACTGCACAACTTGGCAAAAGTGACGTCACGCACTCTCTGATGGACGCAAACTTGTTTCTATCATTTTTGGTATGTATATGTACATGCATATAAGATGCATTTATTGTTTTTATGAAAGAGAAATGGAATATAAAGTTTATTATTTTGCTACATTCTGCAACCATATACATACATACATATGTACAGTAGTTTTTCGATTAAGGGTACCCGGTGGTCTAGAGCACGAAAATTTCACCTATTTTCACAATTTTTTTTTGCCATTAAAAATTTAAAAACGATGTTTCAACTTGTCGAGCTTATTAGTACGTTTGTTGAGCATACAAAAAATTTTTTTTTTACTTTTGAAACAATATTTATTATTATAAAAATGCCGCTGAAGATGACCCTGAAACACAAAATTCAAGAAGATTCTTAATCAGAAAGAGTGCAGTTATGGTCGGAGCTAGAACAAATCGAAAAAATGAAAAATTGACAAAATGGCGCACTTTTGAAAAAAAAGTTCGTAAAATCTGGTTTTTTTCACTAGGTTTTTAGTTTAAAAATTGGAAATTATTTAAATAAAATTATGATTCAAGTTCCGACAATAGCGATACATGTTGTGAACGACATATCCAAATTTCAAGTGATTCGGTGGAATAGTTTTTTTGTTTTCATCCCCGCCGTGCCGAAAAAAGTCGTTTCGAAATAAATGAGTTTAAAGTTTGAGGTACATACAGGAGCGCGCGGACCGCTCTCTACCTATTTAATGGGCTTTAGAAGCTATAATATTGGGAACATCCACATCAAAGTTTCATAGTATACCTTATTCTTAAGATACTATACTTTCGAATTATCGAAAAAACAAAAAATCGATTTTTTGAAAATTCTAGACCACCGGGTACCCGTAAACGAAGACTCGATTCTACCGAAGCCGAATATAACAGATAACCCATTTTTTGCTTTCAATGAGTACCTAATGAACGAATAAGGGGAATAAAGTTGAATGAATTTTAATTATTTATTAATTCAGTTATTAGAAATATAGTTATGAATAATTACATATATAACATTACGAAAGGCACCGGTAGCTAAGATTAAGAACTTGTAAGTTGATCAAATAGCGTACAAATAATTATTTCGAGGGAGTAAAAAATAATTCTAAATTAAAATGAATTAGAAGTTTATCAAATAGCGTAAAAATATTTTTTTTTTTCGAGAGTAAAAAATAATTCTAAATCAAGTGAAACAAATGTAAAAAAATAATTTTAAATCAAAATTATGTTTTTCGAGAGCAAAATATTAATCTAAATGAAATGAACCAATAAAACTCTGTGAAGCCTATAATTGTTTTTGTTTAGTTTTGATGTTTGACCTCGCTAGCTGTATTATTATAAGTTCCTAATGCATGTGAATGATTGTTTTTCTTTTAACTCTTGTTGTTGTGGTGTGCTGTGTTTATTTTGTTGACACTAAATCAGCGACTTTTTCTTTTTTATTAAAAAAATATACGTATTTGTTAATTAATAAGTACTATAATAATAAGAAGAAAAAATATTTTACCATTTTCAAGTATTATTTAGCAGGAAAATCATAAGTGCCACCTTGAAAAATAGGAATAAAATCACTCAAGGGGTTAATTTATCTTTGAAATTATCAGCGCATTACTAAATAAGAAGTGTTTTTTTGTACGTAATTACCTGCAAAAATATAGTTTTATCGCCACTTGTGAAAATTGAGGTTATAAATTAGTTGCTCATCTTTTATTGTTGACATAATTTCACTGAGCAAAATTTGTTGTGCCAATAATTTTGTGTTCGTTAAATCGGGGAAACACCGTAGCTTCTAGCCCGTTAGCTTCCTCTCTGTTGTTTATTATTTATGTTCGTGCTGTTAATCTCAATAAGCGCTTACAGCGCTCGCCTCCTTCAAGGCACACCTCGCCACACAGTTTACTCGGTTGACCGTCGGCAACCTCAATAGAACCAAATGCATGCATACATACATATTAAGTTAATGTAACAACAACATCAAATTATATGGGTAATAAATAACACAATAACAAAGCATGCGGTATACCTCAGCCAAAATTTCCCTCACTGCTCTGCTGTAGGTTCTTGTCGATTTAGTACTTTGCCATTGTTTACTTAAAGACAATTTCATGAGTTTGGTTGTTTCTGCTTTGCTACTGTTCGAATCAGTTAGCGCTCTCTGAATAATGATTTGTGGCTATCATTTTTTTTTTTATCAAGTATTTTGTTTATTTTTAGTTCTTGAGTTTATCTTAATGGGGCACAACGAAATTGGTGGTGCACGGAAAATTACTAAAACCACTCATTGTTTGATTACCTGCCATCGAAGGTGTTTGTTGTTTGTTGTTTGTACTTCTTAAGCGTGTAATTTCTAGAATAATTAACGATTAATTCACAATGCTTAAGTGATAACTCCTTCGTTAAGAGGTTGTTAATTAATTTAAGATTAAGAACATAAATTTAATGAAGTAGTTGCGTTGAATCTTTTATCATTTAAAGATAACGCAAAGGAAAATAAATGACCGCCGCAACCCTTTTTCAATGCGAAATTAAACTTTGTTTTACAAACAAAATTTAGCAGGTTCTTATTGAGAATTTTGCAGTAATCGGAACAACTTTTTTGATGAACCCAAGCAGCATATTTAGTATCTTTTCTGTAAATTAATTTCTGTGCTTTTGCTTACAAATTTGGTTGTGCAAACCCTTTTTTCTATTTTACTGTTAATAAAATAATAATTTAAGGTCCGCAATTTATGGTAATAAAATCTAGAAAAAATAAGTTGAGTTCGTATTTCTATGTTTAATATTATATTCTATACATACATATGTACATATATACGCATATAAAATATTGCAATCAGAGGAGTAGGCATTTTTATTGCTATTTCCAAGGCTCAAGTTGCTACATAACCTTACACAATTTTGCTGTTCCCTTCCCCAAACATTTAACTATTTACATAGTATGCATGTTCTATGTTCCTATGTGTAACCACTTACAGCACTCATTCGCAAAACATCCATTTGCATTTCATGCATATTCATGAGCACTGGCTACTGGAACTGTTGGCCGCTTATTTTCAGTTTCAAATTAAAAACAAACGAACTATGTACTTGCATGCGATTGTTAACAGCGCAATAAGCAGTCAGAGGGCGAAGTAACTGGCACTCGTTAACAGCGGAGAAAATTTTCTGTTAACATTTGTAGTAGCGCAAAATCAATAACATGATGTTGTTCACACACCACCAAAATAACAGCAGATAAATCAAACGCAACAGCAGTGCTCGTAAAAGCAAACGTAACAGTAGCAGCAGCGGCAAAAACAAGAGCAGCAACAATAATTGCCTCGGTTGCGTAATGTTATGAATTGTGTTTGTGCGTATGTATATACATATGCATATGTTGTGCTCTTCAAAATACTCTCGTACTCAAACGCGCCCTGTGCTCATCTAACAGATCTATTTCTAGCTGTTGGCATAAGGCGCTCTGTTTTTGTTTGATTTATGCTATTAACACAGCTGAATGAGGTTTTTGAAGAGTACCTACTATCGGATAATGTTATTGAAACATTCTCTGCTAATATTCAATGGAGAATTATTTTAACCGTGATGAACCTTTATATGGAAGGTTGCATAATTTGTATAACCCAAAACACAAACAAAAAAAAAAACAAAAAAAAAATAGCTAATAAAGTTTTATTTACAACACACACTTTGATATATAAGTATACAACATTATACACATCTGCAATTACATATTGTGATTTGGTTTTATTTCTAAAAATAAAATCTCGCATACGTGACTGATTTCGCGTATTTTGTGCTAGACTTATAGTGTATAAGGGCTAATTTTTAATTTTATATTGAAATTGAAAGTTCGGAAAAGAGTAGTGCAATGAGTTTTGCATTTTTCAAATATGTTGAAATATTTTATGTATTTATTTATGTGTGTATGCTAAATGTATATTCATGCATATGTGATATGCGTGTGTATGCGTGCAAGGCAGCAAATTTATATTGTCTTTTTCCATCTTGAAGTTTTAGTTGATATTTTTGCTATGAATTGAGGGCGATGCCAAACAATAATTGGTTGAATGGATTGAATTTTAATAATATTTAGTTGAAATATACCCCTATTGCAGAAGCTGCAATGGGGATCCTGCAGAGAAAGATACTGTGGAACACTTTCTCTGCAAATATCCGGCTCTGGCGGCTAGGCGCTTGAGATTCCTTAGCATGGCCTTTGGGGATGACTTGAAGAAATTCTCCAGCCTAGATCCCTTTTTCCTTCTCCGCTACATCAACAGCACTGGATGGCTGTAGACGGTTTTCTCTCCTCCCTAAATCCTTTCACAGGTAGTGGTCCACTTTATGGTATCAAAACGGCACGACGTAGTGCTACTTGTAGTGTACCTGGGGTACTCTTGCCATCTTACCTACCTACCTAGTTGAAATATTCATACTCGTCAACGCACAATTCAAGATAGTCCAGTAATGCCAGCAGCTGACAATTAAATAACTCCTGTGTTTGTTTTTGTTTTCTTCATTTATGCCCAACGAAAAGGTAATAAATCAATAAAATAGTTAAAGATGTCATCAACAATCAAATGGTGGGCACCAACGCTCGTCGAAAATTTGGTTTATTTCTGTAAAATATTTATTCAAGCACGCTTGAATCATCAGCCATTGCGTGCGTAATCAATTCATTAGATAGTTCATTCACAACTTTCGCACAAAACATTTTTGCTCGAGTGCTAAATTTACAATTGTGGGCATGACTTTACATCCGGAATATGAATGCACTCACGTGAGTAATGCATATGTATCAAGAATGATAGAAACAAGATTGCGCCCATCAGAGAGTGCGAGACGTCACATTGGCCGAGTTGCGCAGTGCTGCCGACCATTTGCACTTCGCAATAAATTTAGCGCTTTTTTATACCCAAAATGCGAAAATTTTTAAGTTTGGTATTTGTTTCTTTTTATTATTTAAAGCTATCGAAACTGTAAGTTAAAAAGAAAAAAACTCTATTAATAAACAAAGGGAGGTTAAAAAAGGTCAGTCTTAGAAGATTTTACTGCTAATGAAAATTTGTTGATTCTTGTAGAATTTGATATTTTGAAAGTGCTAATTTAATTTTTTGCTGCTTTTGGGGTTACGCAAACATATGAGATCTTTTTCACTCAACTCTTCTTAACAGTGAAAACCTTTTTACACATTTTAAAAAGCGTTTGAATTTACTGAATGCGAATTAAAACTATAGAGGTGTAATCGTTTCTTCCGATCCTCAATCCTTAGTGGGACATAGGGCATTAAGAGGTGTATTCACAGTAAAAATAAGCAACAAAATACCAGAAAATACTGAAAAAACCATAACGACATTTTTACAAGAAGAGTACCTTACCTTGCTACATAACCTCAAATATAGCAAAAAAGTCGTGCCCTTAACAAACGAGTTTCGCTTAACAAAAAAAATTCATAACTTAAATTTTACATAACTATTACACATTTATTTAAAAAAAAGCACATTTTAAAGACAAGTTGTCACGCATACGAAGTTCTTTAAGTAATTCAGTATAAATTTGGTGTTTTATTTTCTTTAAATGGGCATTTTAGTGCGTTTTTTATCTAAAGCCAGGCAACACTGTAGTAGCGAGAGAGAGATTTGACTGCTGAAAGCAGAAGAACACCAACAACAACTGCAATCGGGGGCAATGCGACCAGATGTTAAAAAAAAGTAAAGCTAAATAAAACTAAGTGAATTATTGAACTAATTATAAAAGAATGTATATTTTACAAAACTATAAACATTACATTTTAATTAGAACGGATTAGAAAAATGTCATGAAGAAAGAAAGTAAAACTCCGAGACTAAATAACAAAAAAAAAAATGCTAAAGAAGTTACGAAAATGGTAATCTGGCAAACGACGTCACTCATTGTCAAATTCGTTGAGCGCAAAGTAACGGTACCACGATAGGCGCCATCTCATTCTCCCATGTGGCGCTTAACTGCACCTAAGACAACTAAAGTTCTAGTAGCTGCTTAGTGATGTTCCTAGGGTTGCCTCGCTCGATTTGAAAATGCGTACTCTGCACTGATTTGCTGTATTTGAACTTAACTCGAAAAGTTAAGAAAATTCCATTATGAAACTTGCAGGGAATGCAGAACTTACCCTCAGCTATTATTAAAAAAAAATAGTAATAATAAATAAATTATAAATGTATGGAGATTGTTCTTCAAGAGCTCCCGAGACAAAAGACTCCATAAATTTGTCCAAAGTGTGTGCTAAAAATCGTTGTGAACTGTTAAGCTGAAATAAATAAACACGCAAGCGAGCGCACCCCGAAGCTCAAGTAACACTCCCTCAATCTCTCTCTCTCTCTCTTTCTCTCTCTCTCTCACCCTCTCTCTCTCTTTGTTCGCCAACTCTTCCTTAGCTAATCATTTCATTCATTTAATTTGTGTTTCGTGCCGTTTAAAGCTTAACTGGAATTTCTGAAGTACTTTCAAGTGGCCCATTTAGTTGAGCGCTTTCCACCCAAACCCTTTTATATCAGTGCAAGTAGGATTTTTTGTGTTGTTGCTTTCAGCGTAAGTCACTCAATTACCTAGTATCTGTTTGCAGGGCGAATGCAAAGACACAGAACAACAATCCGCCGACTTGCAACGCCAACCTAAAGATCACATTACGAATTCGTACTAAAACAAAGGGTATACAAGCAATTGATGCATTGGAATTCGGTGATTGAGGTGCTTGGTGGTGGTGGAGCGTGAACTGTGGAGATGATAATCAGTGGAGTTTTCAGTCTAGGTTTAACTCTTAATCGTTACATGCCATATACTCGTAGAGCGCGAATGCGTAGACTCTTTGTGCTTGAAGGCGGTACTTTTTTCTTTTCCAAACCACTTTTATATAGACTGAAGTGGAGTGCCGCATGGCGCGTAACAGGCAAAACCGTCATCGGCAGCCTTTGAATGCCAGCTTTCGTCTATATTGGCAATATTGGTTGATTATGTGCTAACACTGCAACTGTCTGCTGAGGTCAAATACTTAGGGGTAATCCTGGATGGTAAGCTGACCTTGACGACGCACGTCGAGCGGAAGGTCTTGCGAACACTAAAAGTCTGCTGGCAGTGTAAGAGAACCTACGGCAAGGCATGGGGTCTAAGGCCGGCAATAGTACACTGGTTGTATGTATATCAACCCGATTAGACCCCGCCTCTGTAGTCGAGTGGAAGGATGGTTAATTTGGGCGAACTCCAGAGTAAAACCTCTAATCACATTTACAAAGAAGTGTGTGGTCGGGTATTACGATGACGATGCTTTTAATGCCATCCTGAACAGATTCAAGTTAAACGGCGTCTGGGAGAAATGAAGAAAACACTGGCTACTGTCAGATATGCCACCTGTTCTCGATGCCAGCGTACAATCGGGTGCCTTACGTTAGCTTCGGTCAGAAGTAGGATGTCTTGATCCCAGTTAGAGATCAATGCTTAAGTCCATAGAGCCTATTAACGGGATTTCAGCACGATGGATCCAAATCTAGGGATGGTAGCGGATCTGGATGGTACTTAGAGGAAGACACTAATGACACCTACGCTACAAGACGTAGCCAAGTGTATTTTAACAGAAATCTATGCCATCTTGACTGTAGCCTACTGACTAATTGGGAAGAAGTGGCGGGGTAGTAGTATTGGAGTATATAGTGATAGTCAAACTGCACTAAAAACTCTTCCTAACCCACGCTGCGCTTCGGAGTTGCTCGGTGAATGTTAGACAAAACTGGGTGCCTGGCCATTGTGGTACTACAGGGAACGAGTTGTCTGATAAACTGGCTAATGAAGGCACTGCAAGCATGCTACTAGGCCCTGCACCCTTTCTATGTGTCAATCCTGCATTGAGTCAACTCTGGATTGACGACTTCCTGAGGTCTACCCATAGAAGACGTTGGTCGGAATTGGACTACTGCAGAGTAGCCAAGTGGTTTGTGAAAGTACCAAACAGCAAAGTAACGATTTTTCTCCCAAAAATTTGGTAGAAAGGACCTGAGAGTACTGTTTCGTGTAATCACAGGGCACAACGCCTATGATCAGCATGTGGCTACCATGGGAATCATTGGCGTCCCTGTTATGCCTATCCTGCCTTGAGTATGAGAGCACTGCAGAGCATTTGCTCTGAAGCTATTGCTCATGGGTTGCAATGTACAGAGCTTCCTCATAGTCAAATGCTCAAGTAATGTAAAGCCAAATGTGCTTTTGATATCTTGACGATGTCAGCTAACTCATGCAACTTACTTTTTGAACATCCAAAACGATTTTGTGGTTTTTTTTTGAGGTTTTCTGGTTACCGCCTCATTTGGACGTCCACTGCGTTGCGCATCATCGATGTCTCTATGACCACGTTTAGGGTCAGCAAACCATCATTTTATTGATGTTGCTAATGGAGCGGAGTCACCATAACACTTTTCAAGCCACTACTTCGCTTGAGCGGGATTTCCCCCATTTTTTCAAGAAGCAGTGTGAAATTAAAACACGAAATTCTTGCTGATCCATTGTTTAGAAAATAGCAAAAGTTTCGCCACTCTTAGCCAAATAACTCACGAACTAATGAATAGAATATCATGAGATTTCAACAGCTGTCTTTTTAGGGTTAGTGCTAACTGAAAACGAGGTGAATGCAATAAAACTAGTGCCGTCTATGTGTTAGGCCCCGAACTTTTCAGCCCATGCGCTACGTAATGAAGATTGTGCGCATTTACAGCCCTACGCCTTTCGCGTTCACGTAATGTAAAAATGTCATTGGACACAGTAGTTCATCAGTTGTGCTTAAAAATGTCATCTAAAAATATATAAAATCAAAAATTAAAAAACATCAAAAATAAAAAAAATAAAAAATTCCAATTACTTTGTTTCGCAATCGTTGTGCGTCTTCTCGAATACATTGCATATTTAATTGTTTTCACCAAGGTAAACCTACCTACGTATGTATGCCCATATGTTCTTTGCAATCATTCAAATTTTAGAAATTATTCCCGCATTGCAAATGCCTTTATAGACTGTTTTCTTCTAATTACGTAAACGAAGCGCACTCGATTTGCATAAAAATACTCGCATTTGCATGAAATTGTGCACAAACAAGCACATTGATACAATCGCACACACACACACGTACCCACACATACACGCATAAGCCAATAATTCATTTTGTCTTTTCTACTGCTGCCGCGCCGCCACCAAAGGCAAATACATAATACAAAAAGTTTCTTAAATAACAGCAGAATCGCCAAGAAACCAATTGAGTTCCGCAAATGCAGCGCCGCCGCGCATATGCAATAGATGCCTAAGTGACAACTTAAAATACAAATAATAAATATTTACATATGCAAAGAGCCATCACCAAAGCAAATACTTACACGGACACACAAATAGGGCTCATCGTGCACAACCAGCCCAACCTCAGTCGCACGGCTCCACAACGAACTAAGCCACTCAACGGCGCAGCGAGGCATGCGGCAATCGCTTGTGCAATAAGCCTTGCACTCCCCACGTAATATCCATTGCAGCAGCAGCAATCCGATAGGTGGTTGGGCGGCAAGCGACCCGAAGGGCCACATTGGTTGCGCGCAATTGGCAAATGGCAATTGGCAATTGCTTTGCTGTAAATGCTGGCAATGGGTGGCGCTAACAAACAACAACATCAACAACAGCAATACCGAAATAAACGAAAAACAAAACAATTATAGGAAAACAAGCGCTGTGGCATCCACAATAACAATGAACGTTGTCGACGTCATGCTGATCGCTGATTGCGCCAATTTGCAAATTCGCACACCCGCATCCAAGAGGCGCGCGCACACGCGGCCGCTTGATAGCAAGCAAAATGTAATGCAAATAACAACGCAATACATAAGTAATAGTTTACAAAAAAAACAAAAAAAAAACAAAAAAAACGTAGCGAAAAAATAAAATTAAATGCAAATTTTACCTTAGCAAATGTCGCCTGTTGCAACATCGCGCGCTTTTGCCACATCACTCGCCTTTGCCAACGTTGCATTACGGCATACAATATTTATTTTGTATCTGACGCCGCATGCCGCATGCCGCGCTCCCCTAGCTAAGTTGTATTAAATGGCGCGTGGACAGGCATAAATTTGAATATTTTCTAAGGCGCTGCCGCGGCAAGAGGCGCATATGAGCGCCTTAATTGTTTACGTTTACAACAAATTTGTCTATGATTAGTGTAATAAGTGCGAAATGGATTATGTCAATATAATATTTCGTAAGCATAAGTACCCATGTGTACCCCAGTGTGGCCTCGGTATCATTATTTTTCTTGCTTGTTTTGCCTCGACATTTTGCGGCTGCTCGAATTTTTGTTGGCAGCGCGTCAAGCGGGCGAAGAAGGCACACTTCATCTCGCGCACGGCGTGGCATATTCGGTGTCAGCCACTCAAATATTGACAGCACATAAGTATTTTTCTGCAATATAGTCATAAGCGTTGGGCATTCACTTGGCTATTTGAGTGCGTGTGTGTGTGTGTGCGTGCGTAGGACTGTCATATTTGGCTAGTTCAAGCACTGCAGGGAAAAGCCAAGCGAGTATTAGAAACATTCTAGTTCAGATACTGGTATTGAAGGGAAGAAATCATACTAGTTCCTTAATGACTAGAATGGTGCCAGTAGCAAAAAGGTCAATTTGCCATAAAATGGTTGCTTTTCTTTAGATAAGAAGGTTTGAGACTCGTCTGTGGATACTCTAACGCATCGCGTTGCTTGAAGGATTATGCTCTTGCACGGGCCACTGTTGAGACGTCGCAAAGAACATCCCAAAATCGCCGTTCTCAGCAGTTGGGCATTGCTCGGACCACTTTACAACGATTTATCCGCATTGATTTGCATTTATTCCCGTATAAGATTCAATTGACGGAAATATTCTTGCCTGTGGACAAGCCTCGTTGATTGGAATGGGCCCAAAGAGTCATCGAATGGCACATGTGTCCGTCGAATATGGGCAACCCTGTGTTTATCGTCGCCCCACAAGTCAGTAAGATTAGAGGAGCGGATTCATTATGTTGTTGCAACAGCTCAGTTTAAGTTTTGACGCGTCAAAAGGAATTATTATTTCACACCATTTTCATAGTAATTCTTTCACATATTTACATACCAATATAATATTAACTATTTTGCCACAACTTAAGGGGTACCGGTGGTCTAAAGCTCGAAAATTGAGGGTACTTTCGGGAATTTTTTTTTTAAATAAAAGAAATGAAAAACAATTTTTAATTTTTTATGCTTTTTATTTGACTTCTTTTACATACAAAAATGAAAAAAGAATTTAATTTTAATAATTTAAAAAACGGCGCAGAAGTTGACGCTTCCGAAAAATAGGGCCTGGACGCTGTTTGTTCATTCTGGCTCTTCTATTTATCTGAAACACAACAACCAAAAAGATTATTAATCAGTATCGTATGACTGTAGCTATGTCGCGCACTCTAATAAAAAAAAAAATTGACAAAATGCTGCGGTTTTGAACATGACATTCTAAAAATCGGGTTCTTTTTCAGTGCTTTAATAAAAAAAAAAATAATAATAATAATTGAATTAATAATATATATTGTAATATTTCTAGTGCGGGCGATAGCCGTTGATGTTGTGAACAACCTATTAAAATTTTAGACGATCCGGTTGAATAGTTTTTTTTTGGCAATACCAGGCCTAAAAAAAGTAGTTTTGAGATCATTGAGTTAAAATTTTGAGTGCGGATATTTTCCGTTGATGCTGCCGCGTGACGAATCTGAAACTACCAGCTAAAACGGCTGAATATTCAAAAATAATGGGAATATCCTTAAAAAAATTTTACAGTTTGTTCTTAAAAGCGTAAAAATATCAAAAAAAAACATCGATTGCTTGAAAATTCTAGACCGCTGGGACCCCTTAAGTTTTTTGCAAACGCTCGAAGTAATTTTTTGCTCTACTACCGGTAGATACCTATGAAATGAGACTTTTTTTCAATTTCAAACGTTTATTAACAAAACATGGTTAGAAATTTAATCTTCAAAATAATAGCCATCGCTAGCGACACATTTTTCCCATCTCTCAGGCAATTTGTGGATGCCGCGCCAAAAAATATTGGCCGTCTTTGGCCGCAAACCAATCATCGAGACATTTTTTGGCTTCTTCGTGAGAATTGAAGCGCTGCTCGGAAAGTGCGTGGCCCATCGATGCAAGCAAATGAAAATCGGAAGGCGCCAACTGTGGTGAGTAAGCCGCATGCACCAGCGGTTCCCAATCGTACGTCTCCACCAATTCCCGGGTCGCTCTTGTTCGATGTGGCGCCGATCGGCATCTTTGTGACTTTGTGACGCCGATCGGCATCTTCCGACCTTTAAAACCATGCCCATGTCTTTCAAACCTTTTCAAACGGTTTTTTGGGTCACTCCCAACTGTTCTGTCATCATTTCTTGCGTTTGACCATCATCTTCATCCAACAATGCTTGCAATTCGGCGTCCTTAAACTTCTTCGGTGGCCGGCCACGGTCCTCGTTCTCCACGCTAAAATCACCACTTCGGAATTTTTCAAACCACCGAAGCACTAAGATCTACTTAGAGCATGCCCACCTTAAGCTTCTATAAGCATTTGATGAGCTTGAAAAGGGTTTTCTTCAATTGATAACAGAAAATCAATGATGTCCACAAATCGTAGTTTGAAGGCACGAAATTCAACTTTTTTAAGAGCGACAAAAATGCATTGTTGTATGAAACGTAAGAAACAATGAACTGAATATTGTTGACAGATGACAGACGAAAAAAACAAGATATTTGGGAAGGTTTAAAAATACTCCAAGCGACCTCTATGGACTAATAGCTGAAAGTCTTATTACATAGGTATCTACCTGTAATTAGCAGAAAAATCTTTAGAGCAACCGAACCCATAGAATATGAATCCGAAATTTAAATAGCATTAATTTTATTTATGTTCTGAAAGTGAATACCGTAAGTTCTTAAGTTTTATTTTTTTTTTAATTTCTTTAAATAATTTTCTCTACGTTTTTTAGGATTTACTTATGAGTTTACATACATTTTTAAACGTTTACCAAATTACAGTACCTGAAAGAGGTTACATTTAATTTTAAGAAAAAGCGAATTTTTTGCAAACTTTTCATGTGAAATAGAATATCTTAAAGGCTTAGAATCGAATGAAGTTTATGTCTTTTTTGACGTTTTATTCTAACTGGTCTAAAACTGGTTCTTTTAGCAACATATCGGACCAGAATTTATTTGGCTGGCATGAAATGATATTTTGCTGATGTCAGACATTACGTAGAACATCGAAATAATTTTTTTTTTTTTTAATTTTTAAAAACTACCTGCAAATATGAAAAAAGGCAGAACACAAACTGGCTGAGCTGAAAAGTGAACTGATAGTATTTTTCCCTGCAGGGACAGCACAAAGCAACACAGTGTGTGTGCCGTTTGTGTGGAAAATCGAGTGTTTGCTTTTTTGACATTTCCACTTAAATTGGCCTTAATTAAACCATTATCTTGGCATTTTCGTTAGAAGTGACGCATTTTGGGGCTACTCCAAAAAATAAATATTTAAAATTTTTTTCGCTCATTTTTGGCATTAATTATTTATTTTATGCATTTAAGAAATTAAATAACAGAATTAATCATCCAATTTTTTTCTGAATAACTTTCTTACTAAATAAAAAAAAAATAAAAATAAAAATGGGTGAAGGCAATTTTATTTTGATCTTCTGCTCCTTTGCTCGTCTGGTTTACAAATGTCAAATATGATTGACGTACGACACCATTTGCATAAATTATAAATCTTTGGATAGGGTGATTAATTAGGGTCGGCTGATGCCTTAAGTCGGAAAATCATTTGCCAATGAAAAAAAATCAGATTTTCCAAATTCTTATTTATTTGCAATTAATTTAAACAATAAAACACTTAAATTACTCTTCAAAGGCATACCCTTACGTGTACAATTTAAAGCGTTCGTTTAAAAAACAATTATTTTCAGCTTAGTTAGGTTCGGTGGGGAATATCTGGTTGTTCTAAATAGATCGCACAAAGACCTCAAGAGTCCCTAAAGTTACCAGTGTTGTTTGAGTCGTGTTCAACATAGTTCGTGATTCTTGCCTTGGCGTGTTTTAATAAACAGTTTAAACTTTTCGCAGCAATTCCCTTCAGCGATGTAAAGTACATCGATCCCAGGCAGTTGTACCGAATTCTGCTTAGAGCAGAGCGGCGGCAAAAGCGGTGTTCTAACATACCTCTTTCTTCCTCGCGCAAGTTACACGCGTCGTTCTGCACCAAACCCCTTTTTAGTTGCGTGATATGGATTGAGACAATGTCCCGTCAGTACTCTAACTAATATTTTACATTTTCCTATCTTGGCAGTCCGAGCGTAAAGTTGGTTGTTTTCGTGCTGCAAATTCCTAGCCTTGTTTGAGCAATCCTATGGGAGGTCGAGGAGACTGTGCTTCCAGAGTTAGTTCCTCGTCTAGTTCCGTTTTCAAAAGTGATAGTGAGGAATATATGTTCGACGTAGTCATCCTAGGCAAGCGTGAGCCTGCCTTAGCAATCTCGTCTGCTCTCTCATTTTCTTATATTTCCTTGAGCGCTGGTACCCAGCTGACTTAAAAAAATTACTCAGCTTAGTTAAAAAATTAAAAATAAAAAAATCGCTCATGTTCTTATGCGAGAAAGCAATTATGCAAAGTATTAGTTTTTTATAATTCTCACACCAAAAGCGTATATTTTTTAAGACTTTAATTTTTTTAAGACTTTTATTTCAAACTTCCATATAGTAATAATTATTTGTTGTTTAAACTGAGTTCCAACGTAGGAATCTTATGCTCATTATTTGGCTTTAAGAATCAAGGATATATTGAGGATATGTTGAGCACCACGTTGGTGTTCTTCCTCTTCCGGATCTCTTGAGATTCATCAATGAATCCAAGAGATTTGTGGAAAAGTGACCTCAAACTAATTTTTCCGTCTCTCCATCCACATTTTATCTTTCCTATCTGTCTATTATTTCTACTGAAATCTATTCGGGTGTAGAAAAAAAATGGTCTCCTGACTGAGTGCGTGGACTTGTCCAACCCCCCACAAATCTAATGTAATCTAACCACGTTGGCACAGTCTCGTGGATCTGTGAATATTTGATTAAAAGTGAAAAACAAGAATGTCTTAAGTTAGCGCATTTGTCGCAGTTGCCGGCGTGCATCGGATATTTTTTATTTAAAGTTAAAATTTTAATTTAAAAAATTCCCAAAAAAAAAAAAAATTATTAAAAAATCTCTCAGCCCTTCAACTGTTCCTTCCAATAATTAGTTTACAAATTTTCTCCTTTCCAATAATTCACTTACTAACTTCTTTCTCTTCCTCTGCTCTTTCCAGCGCCCGCAAATTTCAAGAGTTTACTGCTTCGTGCCGAAGTGCTACGCAAACTAAATCATTTCCAAAGTTCGTTGGCCGACGTTGAGAACTCGTTGAAGACGCGCTATACCTCAGCGAAGGTAATGCACAAAATGAGTGCTGTGTTGGCGTTTTTATTGACGTATTTTTCTTTCTTCTTGTAGGCCCACTACCTACGTGCGCTGGCCCTGTGCGATCTTGGCCGGTGCGATGAGGCACTCTACGACAACTGCTTAGCCATCAGTCTCGATAAGGATGCACAGCTCACCAGCTCGGAGCTATTTCAACATGATCTCGCAAAGGTAAGACAGGAGAGGGTTTTCGAAGAAATGGAAAGATTATGGAAAGATGAAGTTTCGTGAGAAAATTCTGCATATTTACATGGATGTTACAGAAATTCACTTTGTACTACTTCTAAAAGTGGAAACTTCTCGGTGTGGCAGGTGGAATGTAGCACAAAAATGTGCAATGCACTTAACTTATATCGGAATTCGAGAATTTTGCGATCTTTTATGAAAATTATAAACAAATAAGTAAAAATTAATTAAAATAAAAAAATATTAACAAAAAAATATTTGAAACAATTCAGTCTGGAATACTGTGAATTTTCAAGCCGAGAATAAAAGTTTTCATAATGAAGCAAGGCGCATTTATTAAAGCTGGTGGCACTAGACCAACAACAATATTTTTGTACTTTTGATTGTCAAAGAAAAGTACTGACAAAGTAGAAAACAAAAAATGAATTCGCCGTGTTTCACTATGGTCTGACAGCCACATGAACATGGCGAAAGAAAAAACATAAATCGGCTGATTTACCTATTCCCCAGATTCAATAGATGCGCCTTTTATCGAAGAGAAAGTAGAAGTATGCGTCATCTTCAAATAAGGCGTATTGAACTAACGAATATGCCAATCAAAATATTTACTCTTCATTTAATATGTACATTTGTAACTGTACACCCCACTTCCCTTCTCCTCATATTATATATAACTAATCTATTATCTACTTTTGCAGAATTTGCAGAAACTTCTCGCCCAAACTCCAAAAAGTAAATCGCTGCTTCAGCGTACCTTCAACTCAGGCGCCACCACTGCCTCAGTCCCCTACAAACTGCTTGCGGCAGAACAACACCTGCGCCGACGCAAACAAATCGCTTTGCTCAGCAATGCCAACGGCGATCATCTGAGTTCATTCGATGACGAATTTATACCGTACGACAGTAAATGTGATATTATCGCCGATAGCGACTACTTGACCGCAATGGATGCTACCATCGCTGGCGGTGGTGTTGTTGATGATGACGGTCGCAGTGGCGCTAACATTTCCGAGTATATTTCGGGCATCGGTGGCACGCTCATGGACAAGCGTTTCTCGATTTATGCGGGTATGGAGAAACAATTCGATACTGAGCTGCGGCGACAGGCATCACGCAAGCATTTCCGCCGGAAATGGTCGAAGAAAGAAACGGAATTGGTGCCCACACTAAGCGCGACACTGGAGGAGATGCACTACAGCGCGCTCTTTCGTAATACCTTGGATAGGGTGCAGCAGGAGCTACAGCGGCTGAAAAGTAAGTATTTGCCAACTGGTCCAGCTGAAAATCGTTTTTAACTAAATTTGCTTTTCTCTCTCTTCACGTATTTTGGTAGAGCTCGATTTGGCAAATGGTACGCCACAGAAGCAGCTGTTGCATGTGCCCGCCGGACTGGTGGATGCCAGTGATTTTGATTGTGTGCTGTGTTGCCGCACGTTCTGGAAGCCGGTGGTGACGCCATGCGGTCACACCTACTGCCGGGTATGCTTGGATCGTTGCATGGATTACACCTCCTCGTGTCCATTGTGCATGTCGCCACTTGTGGAACCAAATGTTAATACCATGTATCAGGGCTCATCCTCGCCTGTTCCCTTCATTGTGGCCAAGCGGCCAGTGACCCAATTTCTTGAAGCCGCAATGAAACGATTCATTCCAGAACACTACGAGAAACGTTTCCGACAGGAGATCGATTTGGAGCCATCGGTGCCGGTCTTCATTTGCACCACCGCTTTTCCGTACGTACCCTGCCCGTTGTTTGTCTACGAGCCACGTTACCGGCTGATGGTGCGACGCGCTGTCGAATCGGGTGAGAAGCAATTCGGCATAGTGCAGCCGAATAGCGGTAAATCGCGCTACTTTGATGTCGGCACAATGCTCGACATACGTGACTGTGTGTTGCTCGGCGACGGTTGTTCGATACTCAGTACGGTGGGCTGTAAACGTTTCAAGATTTTGGCGCGTAACGAGAAGGACGGTTATGAAACAGCTAAAGTGGAGTACATCTATGACGAGACGATACCCGATGAGATGGTGAAGGTGGTGAACAACATGCATACAATCGTTTTGGCGAAAGCGATCGAATGGTTCGAGAGCCTCAGCACCGAACTGAAGCAGGAGATATTGCAAAGCCTAGGCGAAATGCCGGCAGTGGAAGAGAACTGGGAGACAATTGCCGATGGGCCGGCGTGGGCTTGGTGGATCATTGCGTTGTTGCCGCTCAATCAACAACTAAAGGTAAACACTTCCCATTTGTGCAAAGCTCATACAAATTTTAATATTGGTTTTTTGCGCCACAGGTTGACATTCTTGCGACGACTTCGCTGGAGAAACGGCTGCGTGCCATCGAGAAGACGCTCGACTACATGTCAGGCACACTGCGGCGCACGCAACAGCACGATTGCAGTGTTGTGGTAGCGCAACAACAGCAACAACAACAACAGCAACAGCAGCAACAATTACAGCAAGAACAGCAAGAGGAGTGCGACAATGAACTGCCGCAAAGCGATGAATGCTGTCAACGTGCAACGGCGAATGCGCTGCGTAACGTCAACGGAGAGCCGCACCATCATCACCATCACCACCATCATCATCATCACCACCATCACCATCATCATGCGAGTGGCAGTGAACAACAGTTGTTGTTGTAGTGTTGTGATAGCGGGGCAAGACTGTCAAGGGAAGAGAATGTAAATGGCGTGAAGAGTGGAGGAAATAATGGAAATAGGAAAATCAAACGAAAAAGCAAACGGAAATTGTGAGAAGTGAAGAGTGAACAGTGAATAGTGAACAGTGGAGAGTGGAGAGTGAGTGATGAACAGTAAAGCGTTAAAGCCGCAGAAAGTCAACCAACAAATACCAAAAGCTTTAAAACATTTCAAAAATGAATTAATAAAATAAACTTAACTAAAAATCACCAAATATGAAAATTGCGCATTGCGCATGCGTAACCTCTGCGTAGCACACACCAACTGACGCACCTAAAACACAATTAAACACTTGCTGCATTTTGCAGTCCCCAAAACTATATGGCAACACCATAATAATGCCACCTTTAGATTTAGTTTTCCTAATTTGTATTTGTCTAACACTTCTGTATATGCAAAGAGGTGCAAACGACGTAGGTATAACAAAGAAATTAGTCTATAAAAATATATGTGTAATGTTTGTGTGGGCAGTTTTAGAAATTTAATGTAATTAATTATCATAATTGTCTTATACCAATAAAAAAATGAGGGAATTTATCAAAGCATACAACAAACTAAGTAAGCGAAAAAACTAAAACATAACTGTTTAGATGCCAAAAATAGCGAAAAGTGAATATTTCCAATAATGGATGTTGCAAATATTAGAGTAGCAATTCGATGTGTGATTGTATTGTGTAGAGTAGAAATTCTATGCGAAAATTTCGAGATATAGTGGTACATAAAATAATGTAGTTTCGATGTTAAACACCAGAATAAAATACAAAAAACTATTAAAAGAGCTAAGTTGACAAAAAAACAAAAAAAAAAAAAATTAATAAGACACGGTTTTTTGGCCATTAAAGGGTTATTGTTATTGTAGCAGCATAAAAATTCCCCATACTTACATACGGGGAATGCTGCTGGAGTGACAGTCCTTGGCCGGATATAAGTCCGGGTCGTTTCGGTAACGTAGAACCGACTGTCGTGGAAATTGAAGAGAGTTCTTCGCTGTGTGCAAATGAGTGCCTATTTAGCTAAATTAGGAAATAGAAAGAAAATGCGACATTTATAAATTGTTGTAATTTTTCTCGTTTTTTGTGGTAATGCAATGGGCGGCCGCCGTAGCCGAATGGGTTGGTGCGTGACTACCGTTCGGAATTCAGAGAGAATGTTCGAGTCTCGGTGCGAGACCAAAATTAAGAAAAATATTTTTCTAATAGCGGTCGCCTCTCGGCAGGCAATGGCAAACCTCCGAATGTATTTCTGCCATGAAAAAGCTCCTCATAAAAAATATCTGACGTTCGGAGTCGGCTCAAAACTGTAGGTCCCTCCATTTGGGGAACAACATCAAGACGCACGTACATCACTTATAGGAGGAGGAGCTCAGCCAAACACGCGTGTACGCGCCAATTATATATATTTATAAAGCGCTGGGTACAAGAGAAACGCTGTAGCAGCTTCTACGCTACTGCTCGGCTCGCTCGAAAGCTAGACTATGCCAACTGGGTGCTGGAGCTTGAGCGACTGCCAAAATTCGCGAATAGTCACGCGAGTGATGCAAAAAAAAGGGGCACTGATCTGGTATCGCTATGGACCAAGATAGTAGCTGCGTGGCTTCGGCCAGGCGGTATAGCCTAAACTAACCTTTCGTTTTCCTTCTGACATAAATACATACATATTTATGTAGGTGCATACCGGATGTATTCCACTGAAATCCATAAAAAAAATGCTGGCTGAGGAACTAAAATTGACATTCTATTAACTTTTGTAAATATACCCAGTTTTTTCATACGCAAAAAATATTGAAATATTTAATTTTTGTACTCAGCGAAATTATTTGCATTCAGCGAAAAACTGAAAATTCCAACATTCAGCGCAAATCGTTGAGCCAAAACTGTGGCTCACTACATGCCAATGATTTAAGCAGCAACTAACGAATGCTAAATACAAAAATCGACCACTATAACTAATAACGAGAATTTCAAAAAATCGGTATATTTATTAATTGAAAAAAAAAAAAAAAATAGAAAACAAATGGCAACATATAAATAAAATACGAATCCACTATTTTCTATACTTACTCAACAGAAAATAATATGAACAGCTAAATTTATGTAGATAGCGATTTTTTAATTAAAAAGTAACAAATTTGTGAGTATTTACATACCTGTGAACAATGCAACCCTGTATGTATGTTAGGTAGTAGTGATGAGATGTTTTTATCGTCGTGTAAACTAACAAAGTGTAACGTAGCAGAGGGAATATACCAAAATAATAAAATACTTGTAAAAAGTGTAGTTTTGTGTACTTCTGAATTGAGCAGAAATTAAGAAGAAATATGTGAGCCCAAACATATTTACAAAAACCTGTATACATGTAGAGCAGCGCAAGAGAAAAACACAAATTAAGTAATTCCACTGATTTTCGCAAACATTCCGTAAATAAATTTTCTTTAAAAAGGCTGAAGAAAGTGGTCGGAGTGGTAGTGGTGGTGCAGAAAAAGATGTGAGAACATTTGTTTTGCTGAAATGCTATGAAAATTATTTAAAATTGTTTTTTTTTCCATGCATATGATTTTAAAATTGTATGTAATGCATTACGTGTATGTGTGAATAGCTGTGATGACTAAAAATATGACTTCAGAAATATTGTTACTATGCAAAAATTTAAAACAAACTCAATTTTTAGGATGCATAGTTGTGAAGAAAAACAATTTAAAGTTTTTATGCTAGTGCAATTTCTATGGCTATAAAAAAGTATGACTTGAAATATTTTGCAAAAAAAAAATTAATTTTTGATAGAAAGTTATGAACAAATTTTTCAAAGTTTCTTTACTAATGCAATTTCTATGGCTATAAAATATGACTTAAAATATTTTGCAAAAATAAGCTAAATTTTTCGATACAAAGTTGTGAAAATTTTTTTGAAAGTTTCTTTACTAATGCAAACCAATTTCCCACTATTTTATCTTTGGTAATGAACCCAGCTGAACTAAAAAAAACTTTTGCTGATATATGAAAATTATCGACATAAATAAATAGATTTGTATTGAAAAGTTTATAAATTTTTTTAACATATTTTTTTATTACTATTTTTAAGCTTAAATAACAATAGGAAGGTTTATAAAATATTTTTGTTTTATTTTTTGTTTTTTTCTTTAAGCTTAAAGCAAAGTATTTAGAAATATTAAATAAATGAAAACAAACCCAGTGTTTGCAACGGATGCTTTCGGTTGATTTATAAAATTACTTTTCAATTACATAGCCTTTAGAGTTTAAAAAATAATTAATCATCAGAAAAAACATAAAAAAATTTGAGAAAATTAAAAATTGCGACAGTTTACTAACTAAAGGGAATTAACACTCACAAGTAATAATAAAAGAATTTTTTATAGAAAAGCTTATAAAATTTATTTTTTATAATATTATTATTTTTTATTATTTCTTAATATTTTTTTATTTTTTATTTTTTCTTTATTTATTTTTTTCTTAAATAACAATAGAAGGTTAAATAAATAAAAGAAACAGCGACTTTCAGATGAGTTATAAGATTATTTGTCAATTGCATTACCTTTGGTGATTAAAAAAAGAGTTAACAGTGAACGTTGGAGAGTGACTGATGAACAATAAAGCGTTAAAGCCGCAGAAAGTCAACCAAGAAATACCAAAAGACATTTCAGAAAAAATACAAAAAATATGAGAAAATTAAAAATTGCGAAGGTTAGTCAAAAGGGAATTATCACGAAATTTGTATTGAAAAGTTTATAAAATTTATTTTTTTATAATATTATTATTTTTTAATATTTTTTTATTTTTTTTTATTATTTTTTAATATTTTTTTTATTATTATTTTTTCATATTTTTTTTATTTTTATTTTTTTGTTTCATTTTTATTATTTTTTTACATTTTTTTTATTTTTATTTTTTCTTTTATTATTATTTCCATTTTTTTATTTTTTTTTTACTATTTTTTTTTATTATTTAAAAAAAAAATTTTTTATAATATATATATTTTTTGGCTTAGACAACAATTGAAATGTATATGTATGAATAACAGACTCGCGGCTTTCAGATGAATTATAAAATTATTTTTGAATTGCATTTTTGATGGTTAAAAAATCTCGACTTTCAAAAAACACAAAAAAAAGAAAAAAATATGAGAAAACTAAAAATTTTGAAAATTTATCTCTTACGAATTACCATTCACAAATAGTAACAAAATAATAAAAAAATTTTCATTGAAATGTTTATTAAATTTTTTTATTTTTCTATTTTTCTTTCTTTTGTTTTTATTTGAACTTAAAAACTTGAAACAAACTCAATTTTTTCGATGCATAGTTGTGAAGAAAAACAATTTAAAGTTTTTATGCTAGTGCAATTTCTATGGCTATAAAAAAGTATGACTTGAAATATTTTGCAAAAAAAAAATTAATTTTTGATAGAAAGTTATGAACAAATTTTTCAAAGTTTCTTTACTAATGCAATTTCTATGGCTATAAAATATGACTTAAAATATTTTGCAAAAATAAGCTAAATTTTTCGATACAAAGTTGTGAAAATTTTTTTGAAAGTTTCTTTACTAATGCAAACCAATTTCCCACTATTTTATCTTTGGTAATGAACCCAGCTGAACTAAAAAAAACTTTTGCTGATATATGAAAATTATCGACATAAATAAATAGATTTGTATTGAAAAGTTTATAAATTTTTTTAACATATTTTTTTATTACTATTTTTAAGCTTAAATAACAATAGGAAGGTTTATAAAATATTTTTGTTTTATTTTTTGTTTTTTTCTTTAAGCTTAAAGCAAAGTATTTAGAAATATTAAATAAATGAAAACAAACCCAGTGTTTGCAACGGATGCTTTCGGTTGATTTATAAAATTACTTTTCAATTACATAGCCTTTAGAGTTTAAAAAATAATTAATCATCAGAAAAAACATAAAAAAATTTGAGAAAATTAAAAATTGCGACAGTTTACTAACTAAAGGGAATTAACACTCACAAGTAATAATAAAAGAATTTTTTATAGAAAAGCTTATAAAATTTATTTTTTATAATATTATTATTTTTTATTATTTCTTAATATTTTTTTATTTTTTATTTTTTCTTTATTTATTTTTTTCTTAAATAACAATAGAAGGTTAAATAAATAAAAGAAACAGCGACTTTCAGATGAGTTATAAGATTATTTGTCAATTGCATTACCTTTGGTGATTAAAAAAAAGAGTTAACAGTGAACGTTGGAGAGTGACTGATGAACAATAAAGCGTTAAAGCCGCAGAAAGTCAACCAAGAAATACCAAAAGACATTTCAGAAAAAATACAAAAAATATGAGAAAATTAAAAATTGCGAAGGTTAGTCAAAAGGGAATTATCACGAAATTTGTATTGAAAAGTTTATAAAATTTATTTTTTTATAATATTATTATTTTTTAATATTTTTTTATTTTTTTTTATTATTTTTTAATATTTTTTTTATTATTATTTTTTCATATTTTTTTTATTTTTATTTTTTTGTTTCATTTTTATTATTTTTTTACATTTTTTTATTTTTATTTTTTCTTTTATTATTATTTCCATTTTTTTATTTTTTTTTTACTATTTTTTTTATTATTTAAAAAAAAAATTTTTTATAATATATATATTTTTTGGCTTAGACAACAATTGAAATGTATATGTATGAATAACAGACTCGCGGCTTTCAGATGAATTATAAAATTATTTTTGAATTGCATTTTTGATGGTTAAAAAATCTCGACTTTCAAAAAACACAAAAAAAAGAAAAAAATATGAGAAAACTAAAAATTTTGAAAATTTATCTCTTACGAATTACCATTCACAAATAGTAACAAAATAATAAAAAAATTTTCATTGAAATGTTTATTAAATTTTTTTATTTTTCTATTTTTCTTTCTTTTGTTTTTATTTGAACTTAAAAACTTGTGCTGTTATGCCGAAAAAAATATCGTTCGAAAATTAGAAGCATTAATAAAAAAATTTTATAGAAAAGTATATAAAATTAATTTGTTTTGCATATTTTTTTTATTATATTTTTTTTAAGCTTAAAGCGAAAAGTTTAGAAAATTAAATAAAAAAGTTTATTATTTTTTTATTTTTTTAAAGCTTAAATTGGGATAGAAATATTAACTAATTAAAAACAAATGCAACACTAGCAACGGAGGCATTCGCCGGATTTATTTTTCTAACTATTTTTCAATTAAATTGCCTCTGGTGATTAAAAAATCACGACTCTTAGAAAAAACACAAAAAAAAAATATGAGAAAATTGCAAATGGCGAAATTTAGTCAAAAGTGAGTTACCGCGCACACAAAATAATAAAATAAACCAATTTTTTTTTAGAAAATTTAAAAAACTTTTGTTTTAACAATTTTTTTTTAATAATTTTTTTTTTAATACTCTTATTTCTTATTACTATTTTTTATTCTTTTTTAATTTTTTTGTGTTTAAAAAATCATGAATTTCAGTAAAAAATTTGTTTTAATTTTTTTATATTTTTTTATTTTTTTTTATGTTTTTAATTTTTTTTTTAATTTTTTTATATTTTTTAAGCGAAAATAATAACAGAATTTTTAAATAAATAAAAAGAAACGGGGCTCTCAGATGGGTTGTAAAGTAATATTTTTTAATTTTTTTTAAGCTAAAATTGCAATAGAAATGATAAATAAATAAAAACAAATGCAACACTAGCAACGGCATGCCGGATTTAAGAAACTTTTTTTTGGTGTTTAAAAAATCATGAAATTCAGTAAAAAAATTAAAAATAAAATAAAAAATTTTGTATTAAAGTTTGTACATTTTTTTTACATATTTTTATTATATTTCTTTTATTTTTTTAAATATTTTTTTATGAACATATTTTAATTTTTCATTATATTTTTTAAATTTTTTTAAACATTTTTTTATGTACTTTTTTTATATTTTTTAAGCTTAAATAATAATAGAATTTTGTAAATAAATAAATAAAAGGAAAAGGCGGCTTTCAGATGGGTTATTAAACTTTTTCTATCTTTGGTGTTTAAAAAATCACGACTTTCAGTAAAAATATTAAAATTAAAAAATAAAATAAAAATTTTTCTTTAAAGTTTATAAATTTTTTTTATATTTTTTTATTATAATTTTTTTTTTTTTAATGTATTTTTTTATTATATTTTTTTAATTTTTTTTTTAAATTTTTTTTATGCACTTTTTTATGCACTTTTTTATGCACTTTTTTATATTTTTTAAGCTTAAATAATAATATAATTTTTAAATAAATAAAAGGAAAAAACGGATTTCAGATGGGTTATAAAACTTGTTCTATCTTTGGTGTTTAAAAAATCATGACTTTCAGTAAAAATATTAAAAGTAAAAAATAATATAAAAATTTTTTTTGGATTGAAGTTTATACATTTTTTTTATATTTTTTTACTATATCTTTTTATTATTTTTTTTTTAATTTTTTTTTGTATTTTTTATATATTTTTAAATTTATTTTTATTTATTTTTTTATATTAGGTATGTTTTTTTTTTTTAATTTTTTTTATGTATTTTTTTATATTTTTTGTATTTTGTAAGCTTAAATAATAATATAATTTTTCAATAAATAAAAAGAAACGCGGCTCTCAGATGGGTTATACAACTTTTTTCCAATTGCATTATCTTTGGTGTTTAAAAAATCATGACTTTCAGTAAAAAAAAAAAACAAGCTTACCAGAAAATAAAAAATTTCGAAAGTTAGTCACAACTACCACTTACACAGCTTTCTTCGGCTTTTCAAAAATAAAATGAAGGTATTAAAAATTACAAAAATATCATTTTTATAGTACACACAATGATAACAGAAAAATGGTTTCGAACAATAGTTAAATTAACACCGATCTTGTTTTTAAGCAAACTCGATTTACATACATACAAACATGCATAGAAATAAAAAAAAAAATTGGAAAATTCATATCGAAAGTTGTAAGCCGAACGGCAATAGCTTTAAATCGAACTTACGAGTATTACGTAGCTGTTTAGAATTGGCGATATGGACAAAAGCAAAACACAAACATACAAAATGAAATTCAAAAAGCTTAAGAGCTGAAAGAAATTTTCAAACTACAAAAGAAAACTAACCACAAAAGAAAAAACGAAATACTTAAAATACCAAATGAAAAATGCGTTAAAAATTCAAAAGCGCATAAGAGAATACAAAACAAAACAAAAAAACCTAAAATTGATAATTGAGCAAAAAAATAAAAATAAAAAATTTAAAGTTATGTTAAAAGCAGCGAATGAGTCGAAGAAATCATATAATGCTGGAAATGTATGACAATCTCCAACTGAAACAAAAAGCGAAAATAAAAATGTAACAAAAAAAAAAAAGAAAAACAAAAACAGCAATTGCAACTCACAACAAATATTTAATTACACACAACAATTGCGAAATTGCAAATAAAAATCAAACTTGAAAAAATTTATATAATTGTAAAAAAAACTAGTTATTTTTTACTATTAAAAGAATGTGTGAAACCAGTATAATTAGATATTTTTAATACATTTAACACATACATACACACGTACTTGTATGTAGATAATAATTTTCTTCCTCTACAACAAACTTTGTAACAATAACTACTTTAAATGACTATCAATTACTTTTACAAAAAAAGATTTAAGTAGATAAATGAAATTTTCCAAAATTAAATTTTGTAATTTTCCTATTTCGTATTTGTTTTTTTTTTTTGTATTTCCACGCCCACAACAAACCACAAACACTGTGTAATTGAAAATAAGCGAAATTAAAAAAAAAAAAATCGCGTTAATATTTGAAAAATGCAAATTCTGGCCCATGCAAAAGTTTCAAGTTTGCAATTTGCGACTTTGGCAACTAAAACGCTCCAATTATCTGCCCACTTTTATTTTTAATTATTTTTTTGATTTGCGATTTGCTATTTATATGAATTCCTCTATGTGACGCCTAACTGTACAATTTCCTATAAATACATAGTAATAAGCGGTTTAAGTTAATTTCTGCTAGACGACGCCGGCATTACTCCTCCAGCTAATGCGAAGCTATGAAAGTCTGTTTGTACTGTTCGGAGACAACCGGAACTCTGTTGCTGTAATTACATACATACACACAGACACACAAGTTAGGTTCAGCAATTGTTAGTTGCATTAGCAATTACCCACACATGCATATAGTATAAATATTAGTTGCTTTGCCGCAAAGTAAACTACAAACATACAAACAAACAATAACCAGTGAAGCTGTGAATAATTTAAGTTTAGTTATGCATATCTTAAGTTGTCTTCTACATATTAAGCTTCGAAGCATATTAATTTGTATAAGTAAAAGTAAGCGATTTAAATTAAAGCTTTGTAATGCTAATATCTATGGTAAATATGTAGGTATTTGTGCACTCATTTTCACTAGACACCAAAATTTTTCTACATCTGCATTAAGCGTAAAATTTCTTATTCACTTAGTGCACTTTGAGCACTGTGTGCGTGTGTACGTGTATGCGTATGTTTTTGTAGTCTTAAAGCGATAATTCATCAAAAATATGTTTATTACTTAAAAGAAGTTTGTATTTGTAATTCTAAAATATATTCCTAATTGTAATCGTAATTTGTATTTCTATTGCATTAACGCTTATATTTTTGTACAATTTCTGAAAGTAAATTAAAAAAAGATTGATTCTTGTTATCATACAAATGTACAAGTCTGTATGCAATAAAAGCAAAAAGCAAAAAACAAAAAACAAAAAAAACAAAAAACACAAGAAAACAATTTAATCGCTATAACAGCAAACATAAAATGTAAAATGTAAAATGTAAAATGTTTCCTACACACTTTTTTACTTCACAACAATTTAATTTAATGATAAATGAAATAAATAAAATAATTATTCTCTATAAAAAATGTAAATCTTGGCTTTCACTTTGATCAAGGGGCGTTAAGGGCGCCCAATAAAAAGGCGATACCCAAAGAAATTCAAGCATTGGAATCAACACGAGCGCGCACAGCACAAATAGCAATTATTTACTTATTTATATGAAATACAATTAAAAATAATTATCAGACACCAGTAAGACAAAGTAGTAATTAGTTAACAGCTCAGTTAAGAGCCCCTAATCGCCTACCTTTGGCAGTTTGCTCTCCTTCTCACACGCACGCACACAACCGCTATTGTTACTAAAGTCCAAAGCTAGCCCACAGTAGGGGAAAGTTGTGCACCTGTGACACCTTTTTTGCGAAGCCATATTTCACGCATATTTTTCGAGAAAAACGTAGATTTTAAAAATTGATCGTAACTATGTATTACAAATTACTCTTAATATTGGGTTGGGGAAATAGTAATGTCGGGTCACACTAAACGGCGATTTGAAGACGACAATCTGTACTATAAGTGTCTCTTTGACAGTGTTGTGATCGTACGTTTCAGTCTTAAGTTAAACTAACTTAAGCTAAACCAGCAAGAAACTTTTTATAAATCTCTGGAAAAACGTCTGGATCGACTCGAAAAGCTCGCAAATAAAAGTTTATAAGGATGGAGAAATCTCTTCGAATTATGACATGGAATGCGAACGGTTCAACAAAATATTTGAACGAATTAGAACTAGTTCTTCAAATAGAAAAGTAGATGTGTGTCTTATATCAGAAACTCACTTAACAACCCATACATATGCAAAGATGAAAAATTACAGCACTTATTATACAAATCACCCTTTAAACAACGCCAGAGGAGGAAGTGCAATTCTGGTTAAAAATAGTATACGGCATATTGAAAAAGAAAAAGTTTGCATTGAAGAATTTCAATCCACTAGCATAGCAATAAATGTCGAAACGAACGAAATATGCTTAACTGCGGTATATAGTCCTCCACGACATAATATCAAATCAGAGCAGTATAAACAACTACTTCAAAAGCATATGGGGAGACTCATAATCGGAGGAGATTTCAATGCAAAACACGTTCATTGGGGCTCGAGACTCACAACAACTAAAGGTCGTGAACTTTATAAAGCTGCAAGAGAAACTGGCTGTGAATTTATCTCCCATGGTATAGCACACCAAATGAAATATATTCCCTTATCGCCGAAAAAAGAAAGTTAAGAAAAAAGTGGCAACGAACCCGACAACCATCGCTAAAAACTTTGTTAAATAAAATGACTCAACATTTAAAAGAAGAAATTAATAAACTAAAGAACGTATCTTTCAATCACTATGTACAGGAACTAACAGCGGAAAAAAGTACTGACTACTCCCTATGGAAATCAACAAAATGCCTTAAAAGACCAACTATACAAAACCCTCCAATTAAAAAACCCAATGGCTTGTGGGCTAAGAGCGATATTGGAAAAACGGAAGTCTTTGCTGATCACTTAGAAAAAACATTTAAGCCTCATGAAGCACATCATGCACCATTGCTTTCAGATATTCATCAAGCTGAAAACCAGTTCTGTTTGTCTTCGCCTGCAGAGATAAAGCGTGAAATAAATCTCCTGAAGCCTAAAAAAGCACCCGGCTTCGATCTTATCACCGCTGAAACCTTAAATAATATTCCGCAAAAAACATTGATTAGGCTAACAAAAATTATAAATGCATGCCTTAAGCTAAAATATGTGCCAACGTACTGGAAAATTTCAGAGGTAATAATGATACCAAAACCTGGCAAAAGTCCTCACGAAGTGTCATCATACCGTCCAATCTCCTTGCTACCTATAATGTCCAAACTACTCGAAAAAATAATTCTGCAGCGGTTAAAGCCTTTGATTGAAAACAAACGCCTTATTCCTACGCACCAGTTCGGATTTCGAGCAAAGCACTCAACAATCGAACAAGTGCATAGGATCACAAATGTGATAGAAGAAGCAATTGAAAAGAAAAAAGTGTGCTCTTCCATATTTCTCGATGTTACTCAGGCCTTCGACAAAGTATGGCATGACGGACTACTCCATAAAATTAAAATCTTGCTTCCAAAGGAGTTTTTGGACCTATTTACTTCATATCTAAATAACAGATATTTCAGGATCAAGTGCGATAGCTTTTATTCAAGCCTAAAGCGAATTAAAGCCGGGGTTCCACAAGGCAGTATCCTTGGCCCTATACTTTACGTGCTTTTCACATCTGACCTACCGGTCTCTGAGACTAGCACTATAGCTACCTTTGCTGACGATACGTGCATTTTAGCAATTGGAGATGATGAGACACAGTCCTCTCGCAAACTTCAGCAAGATGTTAACAAAATCACCGAATGGACTACAAAGTGGCGTATAAAACTTAATGAAGCCAAGTCACTTCATGTGGATTTTACAAACGAAAAAATTCAATATAATCCTGTATATATTTCTGGCACGAAAATTCCTTACTCCAATACGGCGAAGTACTTAGGGATGACGCTTGATGCCAAACTATGCTGGAAAGAGCACGTTAAAATAAAACACGTGGAATTAAACCTCAAAATGCAAAAATTAAACTGGCTTACTGGAAGGAGGTCTCCTCTTTCCATACAAAATAAACTTTTAATTTATAAACAAGTATTTAAACCTGTGTGGACATATGGTATACAGCTATGGGGCTGTGCCAAACAAACTCATATCGAAAAAATACAACGTTTTCAAAACAAGTTCTTAAAGAACGCAGTAAAGGCGCCATGGTATGTGAGGAACACTGATTTACATCGTGACCTAAAGATGTCATTAGTATCAGAAGTTGTCAAACATTACGCTGTAGCTCATGCCGAAAGACTCGAAAAACATACTAACCCGGAGGCTCGGCGACTTGCCAATTTAGATGACCAATGCCGGAGACTTAAACGAAAAAAACCAAATGATCTTGTTCCAGAAATTTTGATGACTGACAAATATATGTAAATTTCTGTCAGCTGTCTTCCAGTTATATACGTATTTCCTGTAAATACTGTTGAATTTAATAAAATAATATTACTTGATAGTTGTGAACTAGGTGTAATAGAATGAAATGTATTTAAATATTTATAACGTTTCAATAAAAAAAAAAAAAAGTCTTAAGTTATAGCGCGTCAAAGATGGAGTCCACCAAGCAAGAAATTCGTCATATTTTACGTTTTTACTACCTTAAAGGTAAAAATGCAACGAAGGTGGCGGTAAAAATTTGTGAAGTTTATGGGCCTGATACTGTAACGATTCGCACAGCACAGCATTGGTTCGATCGATTTCGTTCTGGTGTATTAGATGTCGAAGATGCACACCGTACTGGTCGGCCAATCGTCGTAGAGACTGATAAAATCGTTGAAATTATCCAAAGAGACCGGCATGTGAGCATTCGCTCGATTAGTCAGGAACTAGGTGTAGACCATAAAACCGTTTGGAACCATTTGCAGAAGATTAGATTCCAAAAAAAGCTGGATGTTTGGGTGCCACACGTGTTGACTCAAAAATATCTCTTGGACCGAATCAACGCTTGCGATTCTCTGCTAAAACGGAACGAACTTGACCCATTTTTGAAGCGGTTGGTGGCTGGCTATGAAAAGTGGATCACGTACGACAACGCCAAGTGAAAAAGATCGTGGTTGAGTAGCGGCGAGCCGGCCCAAACCATCGCCAAGCCCGGATTGACCGCCAGGAAGGTTTTGTTGTGTGTTTGGTGGGATTGGAAGGGAATTATCCACTATGAGCTACTCAACTATGGCCAGACTCTTAATTCGGTCCTCTACTGTGAGCAACTTGACCGTTTGAAGCAGGCGATAGACCAGAAGCGCCCACCATGTAGTCCGGATTTGGCACCAAGTGACTATCATCTCTTCCGGTCCATGCAAGATGCCCCTGGGTGATACCAAGTTGGCCTCAAAAGAGGCTTGCGAGTCTGATTTTTTGTGCAAATTTCGATCGGAAATACGACATTTCTTTTCCCCAACCCAGCATATATCCATTAGCTGGAAGGAGTATTTTTCATAAATTGCCCTGAGGTTTGAGTAAAATTCTTCTACAGCTGATTTTGTAAAGCCCGAAAGTCTGGCCAGGCTTACTTTCTCTGGCTTTCGCAATGAAATAGTTGGACTTCTTTTGAGAAAAGCATAAAGCCAGTCCTTACTTGTAACATTCCATCCAATTGGAACGGTGATCCGATTTATTTTAGCATAATCATAAACGAACTTTCTGAATGTATGACAAGCCATATGTGTAAAACGCACATTTCTTTATGTAGTCAGCAAGCTGCCCTTCGAGTTTCTTTGTGAAGAGGTGACGCGATGAATATTTAGTGTTGTACAATAATTCATCGTTCGAATGACTATTACTAGAGCCCACCGTAAGTTTAAGTGGACCTTGACGATTCATCTGCAATTATTAGTGTCGTTCTTTTGATGCCGTGTTTTTTTGCTGCCGAACTTTGTGTCTCATCTCCATTTTTTACTTCATTCATGGCTTTTTTAATATTATCTTCATTTATTTCTTTTCCAGATGACTTTTTCTTATAGTCTCGTACCATTACTGTACAAAGGTCATATATATGTAAATAAGCCAAATTACTTACAGTCACCAAACATATTAACGTAATTATAACATGGGGCACATTTGACATTCGTCAAAAGTACCCCACACTCAAAAGTCAAATGTGTCTCAAATGACTTTATCCACATTCATTGTTTTGATTATTTTATTCTTAAAAACTTATTGTTACTTACCGATTTTTCCCCAAAATTAAAATCTCGAAGCACCACTTAATAACTTTAGCCTTTAGAAAACAATTGTTTTTACTTCAAAAAATGCTTAAGTAGCGCTACATAAAAATTACATCACCCAATCGAAAATCACTGAAACACGTGTTGCTCCGCTGAGCATTTAAGGAGAACTGCCAAACTACATATAAGCACGTATTATTATATTAGGCACCGAAAGTGTTAAAGTCAATGCTGCCCCATAGTCACAGGTACCCCACTTTACCCTACTTGGGACACAGACAAGGAAATGTTGTTGGCGACATTTAAAGCAATTGGCCAGCCGGTTCTAAATTACGCTGCGCCTGTCTGGTCGCCTGGAACTATTGATACGCAGTGGCAAAAGCTTCAGACATGCCAAAACACTGCCATTCGTACAGCGACGGGATGCCTTCTGATGTCCCCCTATAACAACTAGATATATAATGAGGCACATATGCTCTCAGTGAACTGCTCAGCAAATAGTTTCTAGCGCAATGAAGCGTCGCTTGGAGTGTTTGAGCGAAGAGATTCTGCGGAAGATTTTTCGACCTTCGCACGTTGGCAACGGCGAGTATCGCAGGTGATGAAACGATGAGCTGTATGAGCTTTACGACGACATAGACATAGCGCAGCGAATAAAGATCCAGCGGCTACGTTGGGTGGGTCATGTCGTCCGAATGGATACAAATGTTCCTGCTCTGAAGTATTCGAAGCAGTACCAACTGATGGTAGCAGAGGAAAAAGAAGGCCTCCTCTGTGTTGGAAAGATCAGGTGAAGCAGAACTTGGCTTCACTTGGTGTGCCCAACTGGCGCCGATAAGCACGAGAAAGAAACGACTGGCGCGCGTTGTTAAGCTCGGCCAAAATCGCGTAAGCGGTTATCGCGCCAATTAAGAAGAGAAAGAAATAGTTTCTGCTAAAGTGATACCGCAGGAAATTGACCGGACTACTGGGCCGGATAGTGTTTAGACAGACTATTAACGACATTCATCGGATACACTTACCTCCTTTTTAAGCTCGATCGGCCACCGAATGGTGTAATCGGAGTCCAACCACCACCCAAAGCAGATGAAGAGCTCCAGCTAGACCGAGAGACCCGCGTAGCCTTGGCACAATCACGTTCTACCTACTGTAGCAGATTAAACTCCAACCTATCCAGAATTGTTAGGATAGGTAGGAGTAAGGGCACTAAGCATATTTCCAGCATGTGTAGGCACACCTCACGACACTAGTCACCTTTGCCACATGCCCCATAAAAAGCACTCTTTTAACACCACTTTAGACCAACCTGTCGGATCAGCAAGTTTCCAGGGGGTACCGTTAGATGAGCTAGACTAAGATGCCCGCTGATCTACATACATAGATTACACTGGCAGGATTAAGTATGCTGCTATAACAATAACAACTCCCCTAATCGTAACTCAATCAACAATGTCACTTTCCATTTTATTAACATGGAATATAAAATTTATCTTATTTATTTACTTATTTCTTACTGCCTTTAATACTTACTTACTTACTTCAACCTAAAATATTGAATAGTGTTATGAGTAAGTTCTTCAAAGTAGACTTAGATACGCTTTTTGGGTGTTTGACTGAGCTGGTGTGCATCTTGATATTGTTCCACAAATGGAGGGACCTACAGTTGAAAGCCGGCTCTGAACGGTAGATATTTTTTTGAGGAGCTTTTTCATGGCAGAAACACACTCGGAGGTTTGCCACTGCCTGCCGAGGGCCGGAGATTCGAACCTACGTTCTCCAAATTGGTAGTATCGCACCAGTCCATTCAGCTACGGCTTGTATAAATAAAAATAGTACTAATTTCATATCCTTTCCTGCCTAATTAGATCATATCTTAACAACCAGTTGGTATGGGAGCCATGACATGTAGAACGAATGTGAACGATATTTGAACAAATTTTGAGGACTTTCAGTCAAGGTAAGTATTAGGTGCGCAACTAAGTTCCCACTGTTTGTCAATAGATGCCGCCAGCAGTGTGGGCTAGTCGATTCTAACATAACCTAAACGTCATAAACCAAGCTTAGACATATGGTAAACAAACTGCTTCGACACATTAGTGATTTTGTTTTGGTATCATATACTTTTGGTTTCGTGAAAATTTCTGAGTTTGTGCCGAATAATCGTCATTTGCGGGAAGTGTTGATTTTCCTCTTTAATTCGAAAAAAGGCGGCTGAAGCGCATAGAGAGCTACAAAAAGTTTATGGAGATGAAACAACGTTCCGAGATTGGTTTCGTCGCTTCAAAGACGGTGATTTTAATGTTGAAGACCGTCCGCGTGAAGGAAGGCCAAAACCTTCGAAGATGCTGAATTGAGGGCATTGCTCAATCAGGATCCGTGTCAAAGCAAGAAGAGATTGCTTCAGTATTAGGAGTTACCCGCCAATTCATTTCCAAGCGATTGCATGCTTTGGGAATGATTCAGATACAAGGATTTGGGTTCCTTATAAAGCTAAAACCAAAGGATGTTGAACGTCGTTTTCTCGCCTGTGAACAACTGCTCCAGTGGCAAAACAGGGGGGGGGGGGTCGGGAGCTGGTTTCTTCATCGCATCGTGATGGGTGATAAAAATGGATTCATTACAGCAATCCAAAGAAAAGAAAGTCATGGGGGTGCCCGGTCATGCTTCTACGTCGTCGCCTCGGCCGAATATTCACGCTGCGAAGGTTATGCTATGTATTTGGTGGAACCAAGTTGGTGTTGTTTATTATGAACTGTCAAAATCAAGTGAAACCATCACTGGCGATCGGTACCGAATTCAATTGATGCGATTAAGCCGAGCACTGCGCGAGAAGCGGCCGCAATACGCGGAGAGGCTTGAAAAAGTGATTCTCCAGCATGGCAACGCTCGGCCTCACGTTGCCAAACCCGTTATACCTACTTGGAAACACTGAAATGGGAAATCCTACCCCGCCCGCCATATTCTCCAGATATTGCGCCGTCTGATTATCCCCTGTTTCGATCGATGTCACATGGTCTAGCTGACCAGCAGTTCCATTCATATGAAGACATCAAAAAATGGTTTGATCCGTGGATAGCCTCAAAAGATGAACAGTTTTACCGCGACGGTGTACGAGATTTACCAGAAAGATGGGAAAAAGTAGTAGCCAGTGATGGGGAATACTTTCAATGATTCACTTATAACCTTTTTTTTCAGAATAAAGTTGTATTTTCATTAAAAAAAAAAAGCGGGAACTTAGTTGCGCACCTAATAAATAACTTTAAAATTGAGAGTTATTTACAAGAAAGTTAAATTCTTAGCACAGCGTTATTAAATGGCTGTAAATTTCCATATTTCTTTCCAACTTTTGAGATACGAAGCTCCACTCATAACCAACTTCGTGTAATTGTAACAGATTCTCAGCTGGATGTTAGCAACAGCGTATCAGTCAAGTAACAAAATTACGGTAATTATTGCTAGATGGCTAGCTCGGTAGGGTCCGGCTCATGCTCGCTATGAGCATGAAACAACGAATCACTTGAAATGCTTTTTTTAATAGCGGTTACCTGCTTTTTGCTATAAAAATGATTCTCATAAAATCGTCTGCTTATTTCTCAAGGCGGCATAGAACTGAAAAGCTATTAGGTGGCTGGCCGAGCTTAATTTTCCAAATAGTTTACATTATTTATTCTAAAACAAAAACGAATATACTTTTTGCCGAACTGCTGCAAATGAAATTTCCTGGAGCGTGTTTTGAATCAAAGCTGGGCTTTCGAAACACCCCAGCCGTGTTACTCATACGACATGGATCCCTTATGGAGAAATTGATGTTCCAATAATTTCTGCGTATTCTACGCTAGTTTCTTAAAATAAGTTTTAAAACTGTAAATTCTATTTTCCAACTACAGACATACACACTCAAATACATATAGACATGTACGCATATGTCAGCTAAAGCTTCTAATGCAATGGAACAAGAGAAGAGTCGTAACAATTAATAATTATTAATTGTTAAATTGCATGTCATTTATATTTTTAAGGTAATGAATGTATCAACCACTTGAGCGTCGTCTCGACGATGTACGATGCATTAATGGCGAGATGCAGTCGCTTCGCTTCAAGCAGGTAATGATCATCAAATGCCGACGAAGTACTCATTTGAGGTTTCCTTGTAATTCGATTGAGTTAGTTGCTAATAAATTTACTGACTAGATGTTTCTTCTATTTTTGTGAGTCATTAATTACAGGCTTTAGCCATTAAGGGGCATGATGCTCTAACAACAATAATAATAACAGCGACCACAACGAAGTACTTAAAATATGCATAGATGCGCATATGCAGAGTGAACGAGTTGTGTACGTATGTATGTGTGTATGCGCCTTGTGCAAATGTTTTCATGAATAAATATGTATAATATTTATTTGCTTACGTCAAATGCCAGACAATAGAAATAACAGAGCAAATTGTTGCTAGAGTAGCTAAGCTGACAGCTTTTTAGTAGTTTGCTGTTAGAGGTTTAAAAAAGCAATGGCACTGCGATCACCGCCGGTTAGTAGTATGCATAGTTGTTATACTGAAAAATCAACCCCCAGCAGTTGATGAAAAGCCGCATATTACAACTGTTGAGTTGCAGAAAGTTTTATAATATATTATGGAAGCTGAGCTTTGAGAAATACCCTGAATTTATGCAGGGGCGCATGACATCTCTTAAGTGTCAGTGCTAAATCGCCTTTTATTGTATAATGCGCCCTATGGTTTTGCCTTAGTCTAAATGCCTTGCCTAATACACTTAACAACACAACATATGGATTTGATATTAAAAACGAAAACCCCACAGAACATGGAATAAACCATGTACTATATATGGATGATATTAAACTATTTTATGTGTCAACACAAAACAACCTCATTACGATCACAGAAAAATTCTCAACAGATATAAGAATGCACTTCGGACTTAGTAAAGGAGAGATGTAAGTACGGGTATATACCTATGAAATGAGACTTTCAGCTATTAGTCCATACAGGACGCTAAGAGTATTTTTAAACCTTCCTAAATGTCTTGTTTTTTTGTCTGTCATCTGTCAACAATATTCAGTTAATTGTTTGTAACGTTTCATACAATAATGCATTTTTGTCACTCTTAAAAATGTCGAATTTCGTGCCTTCAAACTACGATTTGCGGACATCGTTGGTTTTCTGCTATCAATAGAAGAAAAACGCTTCTAAAGCTCATCAAAAGCTTACAGAAGCTTATGGTGGACATGCTCTAAGTAGAGCAAAGTGCATCAGATGGTTTGAAAAATTCTGAAGTAGTGATTTTAGCGTGGAGAAAGAGGACCGTGGCCGGCCACCGAAAAAGTTTGAGGACGCTGAATTGCAAGCACTGTTGGATAAAGATGATGGTCTAACGCAAGAAATGAGGGCAGAGCAGTTGGGAGTGGCACAAAAAACCATTTTCAAACGTTTGAAAGACTTGGGCATGATTTTAAAGATCGGAAGATGGGTGCCGCATGAACTGACTGAAAGGCAACAAGAGAACCGAAAAACCACTTATGAAATGCTGCTCTCCCGGTTCAAAAGGAAGTCTTTTTAGCTTTAGCTGGTTTTATTTTGTATTTTATTAGTAAATCGTTTATATTAGAACTAAGTCAATATTCACAAAAAACTTTGCAGGTTTTTGGGTAAAATTAAATAAATAAATATTGTAAACCCATTCTTCTAATTTTACTGACTTGTGGGGTGAGACTGCATATAAAGTAAAAAAATTTCACTCAAATATTAGTTTGGGGAAAAAGAAAGCCATTATTTTTATTTTTAATTTGCGCAATGGTTTAAAACATTTCTGTGGTCGATCTTCGTTAGTTAGCTCCTGGGCGTTGCTTCGACTACTAACATCACGGTTAACTTCGATTATATCTGCGATTTTATCGACATTTTCGACGTCGTGCCTGCTTGTTCGTGCTGCATACTTAACAACAAAAATGCCTAAATGGAATCGACGAAACCAAAATTGCAGCTGTTACAGTATCGGCACCATAAACACTATTCACAAATCCAGCGGCCTGCCTTGCATTTTGACTTTATCGAAGAAATGTATCGGATTTTCGCTTGTTTGACTGTCCAGTAACTTACAACTGAATGGAAGAAACAAAAGAGTTTCTTTAGTGTGAAATGTCACCTTGACCAAGAGCATAAACTTTAAATTGTTTGATCGCTACAGTCTGTTACATAAGAGCGTAATCACTGTTACACGTAGATAAAAAATCAGAGCGTCCAGTTTCTTTTTCTATGACATAGAGGGCACCTCAGTTCTTCATGCTTTTTGTAAAAAGTCAGCTGTCTGTCAAATTTAGGCTTCAATTGAATGGTTTTTCGAAATGAGTGCTATTTACGCCTCTCGCTTTGAGGCAATTTTTCTATGTTTGCATGAAAAAGGACGCAAATTAACACAAGCTGCGGCTGCGAAATATATGACAAAGTCGAAGCAATTCGTTAGCAAGTGGATAAATCGCTATAAAAAGGTCAGTAGCGTTGATGATTTTCCTGATCGCGGAAGTGCAAGCAAAGTCTCAAAAAAAGGCGAAAAAAATACACTCGCATTGTTCTCGAAAGATCCAACTTTGACTTTACGTGGAGCTGCTGTGAACTTGAAAGCAAAAGCTGTTGACATATCTTACGGAACGATTCGCAGGCACTTGCTTGCCAATAAACAGAAATATCGCAGTACTTTGGAAAAACGAATGTTGAGTGCAAAATACGTTGAAAAACGAGTGGAATGGGCGATGGAAAACTTGGACCGCGATTGGAGTAACGTAATTTTTTCTGATGAATCCTCCTTCTGGGCATTCCCGAGCATCAAATACGCCTGGACAATCTCCACCAGTAGGATGCTTCAACGGACTGTTAAACACCCCGTCAAGTTCCATGTTTGGGGGTACTTCTCAAACAAAAGTTTCGGTCTTTGTTCTTATTTACCGAGAATGTAAATGCCGAAAAAATGAATAAAATGTATCAAAAGGTTTTGTTACCATCTGCTAAGCAATGGTGTTTCAAGAAAAATGAAAGCTGGATCCTTGACGAGGACAACAATCCGAAACATCGGAGTCGAGCGTGTAGCGAGTGGAAGGCGCAAAACGGAGTTGTCCCTTTAGATTGGTCATTCAGTCACCGGATGCAAGTCCCTTAGAAAATGTGTGGGCTCTGATGAAAATGCAGCTTCGCAGACGCAAGATAAGTAATTTAGATCAACTTCCTCGACAAATTCGGAAAATTTCCCTATAGACTATGCAGAAAAACTAGTGGAAAGTATGCCCCGCCGGTGCCAGGCCATAATTGACAATGCAGGAGATTGGACTTGCTACTGAGGTATTTGCATTGAGTATTGACGATCCAATTATCAATAAATTTGCGAACTTTCGTAAAATCAATTGTTGTTATTACTTAACAGTGACCACGCTCTTAGGTAACAGACTGTACTTTACGAGCTATTGATCATTACAGCCATTTTCCAAGAAAATAATGAATTTCTTTTTCCCCAGCCTAATATTAATTAAATGCTGCTTTTATTTGATAGACTTGGGTATAGTGTTTTTTAAATAAAAAAAAGCAACTAATGTGGAGGAAAATTGAACATTTCACCTGGTATCTGTATTCTAGTCAGTGACGAACTAATACTGTTTATTCGCTTAAATACCAGTACCTCAATGCAAAGTTTCCATATTGGTTTGGTTTTTCCTGCAGGGCTTATTTAAGCACACACTTATACAAGTACAAAAACCCACAATGCGACGTTGTAAACAAATTTCGAATGTAATTAAAATCTCACCTCACTGTTTTACAAATTGTCCGGCGACACAATTTTTATTGGTAATATTTTATGCATGCATCTATTGAGCGATCTATTTGGCAAATAAATATACAGCAAAAAAATTACGAACAACACAACATAAAAGCTTTAAAACGATGTGCTAGTGATGATGTGTTTAAAACCGGCACACCTACCTATGTGCATATGTATGTATGTGTGTACACAACGAGCATTGCAAGGGTTGCAGTCACAGCATTTAAAAATGATTGCCTCTTCGATTGGTTCGCTACTAATTTATTTGCCTGCACCCATCCTCACACACACACACACACACACGCAAAAGTTTGTGCAAATTCTTAAGAATATCTTGAAATTTATTTCTCACTTTGTTTTTGTTTTCGCTTTGGAAATGATCGCCAACATTACTGTTAATGGTATTCGATTTCATTTCAACATTGTGCATAAATTTGCAAGAATTTTCTTGATGGTCGGTCAGAGATCCCCGTGTTTACGCGTAAGCTCGTATACTCGCATACTCGTATTTTGAAAAGTGCAATGAAATTTGCAATAGCAACTACTGAAATATTAATAGCGGAAATTTCTTGTTTTTCATATTGTATTGGTATTGCGCTCCCTCATGCGATTACCGGGTGTTCCAACTACTCAATGTGCGTAAGGCTATGTGAAAATTTCGTTAGACTGATTTGCTAGTGAACAACACTCGTGGCCCGCATCGGTGAATGGTGCACACTGGTAAGACTGCGGCTTTTGTAGACAGACGTTTGCACGCGAGAAAAAGGCCGTCGATTTGACGTCACTCCTAACAACACAGAGATACGCGCACTACTCACTCTGAAGATATACAGGGTTTGATTGAAAAGTAATGAGCCTTATTTTTTTTAAGCAGGTTTATTAAACCTTTTACAACCTTACACAACTAATATTCTTCAAAATAGGACCCTTGAGCGTCAATACACCGCTGGTAGCGGTCCTTCCACTGCAGGAAACATTTTTTAAACTCATCCGTCGGAATCGCGTTCAATTCGGCTGTCACAGTTTTTTCGATCGCCTCGATGGAGTCGAAACGCCTCCCATTCAACTTTCTTTTCAGGCGCGGGAACAAAAAGAAGTCCGGAGGGGGCAGGTCTGGGCTGTAGGGAGGGTGGGGAAGCACCGGAACCCCCAATTTAGAGGCCAATTAAGAGGTGCAGACGAGGTCGGGCTGAACCCGGGCGACGCGGTTTTTCAGCCGAAGGAGCACTTCTTTGTAAAATGCCGCGTTTACAGTGCTTCCTGGAGGTACAAACTCCTTGTGGACGATGCCTCGAGAGTCGAAAAAGATGATCGCTACATTTTCGCCACTGAAAAATCCTAACACACTTTTAAAACAGCTTTCACGCGCGGAGCGATGTTGACTGCACCGCTGTTGCCAGCGAACTGGGACCGGTTTCTAGTAGAAGGGGATCATTATCCCCCACCAGCCGATTCGGTAGATCGCTTAGCAGACGCTCCGCGCGGGAAGGCTCATTACTGGCCTAAGAAAGAGTAGCCTCTCTCTCTTAATCAAGAAGTAGAGAAAAGAGCATATCGGGATAGTTTGCCGGGTTTATCGCAATTAAAATCAGTGGTAGATAGCTTTAACCTAAACTTTTTCGAATACTGCATTGGATTAGGTTAGGATAAATGGCATCATTGCGAGGGGTCCACTTGCTCAAATATTCAAAATGTTTCTGTTGTGATATCATACAGACAACCAGACTGGTGGAAAACAGGAAGAAGGGGCCTTGGATTAGAGGATGATGATCAACAGTGGCAATTTCTTTATTTATTTTTTTTCCATGAAAGGACGATCGAAACACACGATCTTTCGTCAACTTCAAAGCTGCATTTGACAGCACGAAAAGGAGTTACCTATAGGCCGTGATGTCTGAATTTGGTGTCCTCACAAAACTAATCTGGCTATGCCAGATGACGTTGCTTAATACCAGCGAGGTTTCAGACTGGGTGACTCGCGGTTGTGTGACTTCGCTGATATGTTTCCACCTCATTCGCCAGACAGCTGCTGCAGAAAGGACTTGAGGCGATCTCGAGCACGAACAACGGACAATGTCCGGTAACGATACTTACCAAACTCGAAATCTGCTGCTTTGTTAGCCCTAGAAGTTCCCTCTAGCGGCCCCGAAAAATATTGCATTAGACTAGTAAGAATTGTTATAAAATCATTATAGGAGCTTCAACAGGTCATTCTAGATTGATTCATAATCTTGCTAACCCGGGAATATACTCAAACGGAGCTTGCAGGTTCTGTGGGGAGGAAGGTGAAACCTCCAAAAAGTACTGGTAGCGTGTTCAGCATTGATGCATAAGGGGCGTAAATAAGTACGTAAACATATTTTTCCAGTGGAAGATATAAAACTCAATAAAATAGGACAACTACTAAAACTTGTTGAGGAAGTTAGGCTCAGAGAAAAATTCTGAATCCGTGAAGGGAGTAGATAGATCTTTCAGGTCGCAATGCAAAATCCTCCCATAATAACACGTCTAATTGTTTTAAGAAGGCGCATTTTTATACCAGCGGTTATATCCTTAAAAAAGTTGCGCTTAATTTACCGAAAAACCTTTGTACGAGAATCCGCAGCTATTGGTATTTCGCGCGCTTAGTTTGGTATATAATTGGCGGTTCGAGTCGATATATACGTAAATGGTGCTTATACCCTTTATTTGGGGTTTGGCCGCGCTCCTCCTTCTATTTGTGGCATGCATTTCGATGTTGTTGTTGATGTCGAATGGCAGATATTCTTTGTGAGGAGCTTTTTCATGGCAAAAATACACTCGGAGGTTCTCCATTGCCTGCTGAGGGGCAACCGCTATTAGAAAAAAATGTCACTGTCATTTGGTGTTTCATTCCTGGAGATTCGAACCTGGGCACTTCCGAATGGTAGTCATGCACCAATCACTATTCGGCTACGGCCGCAGTTCATCAACTGCTTCTTAATAAATGGCATTTTTGCAGGTCTTTCTCAGTGCTGCCAACTTATGCCACTTGTTTCATCTATTTGCCACTAGCTGACATATGGCGAATGGTAGCAGGCTGTTAGAACAGAGATTTTTTTAGAAGTGCGGTATATCTTACTAAGGCGGGCCTCTTATCAGTCGGCTTCAAAAAATTGATTTTTTTTTGCTGCAATCGATAGATATATTATAGGAGAATATGCCCTCAAAATGTTATAGCCGAATTCAAAGTGAGCTCGAGTCGGGCCGCTCACTCCATACGGCTAGAGCAGGTGGGTACACAAAGAAACTTGCTCCAATAAACACGAGGGTTCGGCGGGGAAAATGGAAGTTGACGCGATAAACGAGATGTTTCAAAGGTCAGAACATAAATTTGGAGTCAAATATTTAAATTACATTGGGGGCGGGGATTCTGCAACGTACTCATCAATTTTAAAAAATAATCCATATGACAATGATTTTCCTGTTCTAAATGCGAGTGTGTGGGTCATGTGTCGAAGAGAATGGGTACGAGGCTCCCAAACATTAGAAAAAAAGAAACTTGGAGGAAAAGGGCGATTGACAGACGTACTGATTAAAAAACTGACGAGATATTACGGACTGGTAATTACAAGAACCGTTGACTCAGTAACGAATATGAAAAATGCTGTTATGGGGACGTTACATCACTTCTGCTGAACTGACAAGAAAACGAGACCCAGTAACTGCCCCACGGGCGCTGACAGCTGGTGTCAATGGCAAAAAGCTAAGGCAACAAGGCCACTGAAGACTTACCGGCACCCTCCCGTGTCATTTCACCTGAAATCGAAAAAGAAATTCTCCCCATCTACGAAGATTTGTCGAGTGAAAATTTGTTGACGAAATGTTTGGGTGTGGCGTATGGCACCAAAACACCTGAATTCTGAAATGAACATCCTGGACATTGCAACGTATATTGCTGCTGGGGCTTATAACGAAGGCTACTCTGCTATATTGCGGATGATGGACTCGCTCAAATTGACAACAGGCCAGCAGTGCAAGATGTTAGCCGATAACGATCGACTGGCGCGCACGGCCAAGCACGCTACTGCGGCAACTAAAGCGGCTCGTACGGCACGTAGGGAGGAGCAACTGGCCCAAAACTACTTTATCGAGAAAGCTGAGAGAGTAATCTGCAGGGCGGGTACAGCTGAGTAACATTTTGTAGCTGTGAGTATACTGTCTACCTTCTGAGAACTTTCAAACACGTTTTCTCAAAACCATGTTTTTGAAAATGGCGTGTAAGATTTAAAAAAACGACGAAAGTTATCGTTTCAAATCGACAATCTATATAAAGATAATTAAGATAATTAAGATGCGCAACGAATTAACTAACAAAATACAAAAAAAAAATTCATTTTTTAATGTTATTTAACATCTTTTTTGGAAAAAAATAGCGAAAAAGCACTTTTTTCAATAACTAATTGTGTGTTCATTTTTTCATATTTTTATACTATACTTTTATCTATTATATGCGGGAAAGCCTTCTGAACAAGATAATATTTTTCTTTTGTGTTTCAGGTGAAAACTACGACCGCAATCTCACACGCCGTTTTACTAGCGCGCAACGAGCAGCTGTGCGAGATCCCTCATATATCCGCCATTTTGTTTTTGTTTATTTATGTTAAAAAATTGTTTATTATTCTTCAATCATGCCTTTAAATAAATGCAAAAGATTATTCCTGTGTGTCGCTTTTTTGGCCTCGAAAAAAAAATTGAGAAAAAATACCTTTTTTGGAAGCTGATAAGAGGCCCCCTTCAAGCTCAAAGCTGTTATAATTTTAAGGGGTTACATGGGTTTCGTGGGCTCAAAAAATCGATTTTTTGTTTTTTCCCATTTTAATTTCTACATCATCTCATGAATATTATCCTAAATTTTTAACACGATCCGAATAATAGTTTCGGAGATACAGCCTGTGGAAGGTGTGCGGTCGAAGCCACTTTTATTTTTACTCAAAACTTTAAACGCGTTTTTCTCGGAGCCGTGTTTTCAAAGTCGGTTGTCAAATGTTCTCGAAAACTACTCAACCCATGTAACCCCTTAAGTCAAGTTTTGTGCTTGCAATCCCAGTAGTAGAGAATAAATTCGAGTCAGCTCAGCCGTTTGGAGTGTAAGTTACTGAGTAAGTGAAACAATGCATCGTTCCAAGCATCAAGAATATTTAAGTTGCAGGTGCTGAGCCAGCCAACCGATCTCACGCCATTCACAGAAAATCCCTCTGTCCACATGGTAGCAAATGTGGCGCATGTATCTCAGCCTGTACCCTTAATATCGAATTATCTAAAAAACAAGTCCCTTGTGTGCCTGAGGAATCGCAGCTACTCTTCTGCGATCTTTTACACTTCTTTACCTGTATTACTTTAAGTTCTTCAAAGTACTCGAGTCAATGCAAACAAAATAATTGTGTTTCATTTAATAAGGCACCTAAATTTACTCTGCAAATATTTAAAACGAACACAAATCCTGACTTAAAAATAAATATCTATTGGCTCAATATTAGTAATTCATCTATGGACATGGTAATTGAAAACCGGCACTTAAATAAATATTTGCAGTTTTTCCAATTGAACAGACGCGAGGCAAAGAATTCACATAAACTTAAGTAGTTCAGCAGTTGTAGTCGCCCTACAATATATAATATAAACAAGTTCAGCTGAGGCTACCTTATTTTATTGTTCTAACCTGTGGCAATAAACAAATGAGCCATACGTACAGATATCAAAATGCTTCGGACGGATATATACGAGTAAGTGCACGCATACCGAAGTTCGATCAATTAAACTGAACTCAACACCCTGGGTAAGTACAAGTAAGTAGCTGTGTATGCAGTGCAAACAAGCCTAACAAGTAGCTTTAAAGTGCAGCGCCACAAAAATAGAACCCACATTAGAAAACCGGATCGGACGGCCGCCAAAAAGCTCCACCAGTTGACTTAGCCAAAGAGCAACCAATGTACAACAATTGTTGAGCGAACACCCGGAACAAGCCACTAGACCAACCCGAACAAAAGCGGACGCAAATAATATTACTCAAATGGAAGGAAAAATACGTGAGCAAGCAGGCTTGTAGGCGGTGACATGGTGAGGCAAACGGGCCCATTTTATTACGCGATAGTGCAGTGGTACAGATAACGAACGAGTGAAAACAGCAAACCAAGCGATTACATTATTCTAACAAAAATTAAATAATATCACGCATACACTCACAAACTCACAAATACTTACAAAACATGCCTGCGCACTATGGCAGTGTTCAGATTCCGAGTGCATTACAAGAATTTGACGACGGAAAGCTCTGAGACGAACACGTTACTGTAAAGTCGGCATCGCGAATCAACACAAACATGCACGCGCACGCATGTGTGTGTACATGAGGCGTGTATACATATACTATTAAGTAATCGTCGTAAGTCAGGCAAATGTAATATTTGTTGCAGTTAGTCGGCTCAACTCGTAACTGAGACGAGAACGTTGCGGTGAGCCAGAGCGAATGCTCGTTTCTAGACAAGCAAAAAGCAAAACAAAAACAAAAAAAAAAAACACACAGCCATAGCGTATGGAATTTGCATTGGTAAATGAGTTGATCGCGCGCTCAGAGGTGCGAGTGTTATGCGAGCGAGCGGGTGGTGCATTGGCCCACCAACTCAAACACACATATGAAATGAGCTAACGTAGTGTGATTGTTGAAGATGGAAACCGAGATGACACCGCCGGGGAAATTAATTTTTATTTGTCTAATTTTGCTTTGTTTACGACGATAAAATTTGCAAGCATTGAGTTTCATGAGGCGTACCGGCGTACAAACAATACATATGATCGGCGTGATTTTGCACTCAAAATGTAAATACGGAGCACGAAAGGTAAGAATTGCGAGGGTAGTAGGAGTTATTCCGAACACTGTTAGTTCTATGTGGGGTGCGGCTAAAAATAGTTTTGAGAAAATGGGTTTAGGTACGTTTGAGCTGTTTTTAAAGCGCTACTAGCCAGAGCAGTGGCAAGGAAATACTGCGGTATACATCAAAATTGTTGGTTCTTCGTGATGAGGCGTTGCTATTAATATTTCTGGGCTAGCAATCGAATATCGAACACTGGTAGTTGCAAATGGTTTCAGAATGGTTTTTCGAAATAGTCTTCATGATGACCAAAATGCTTTTGCCTTCGTTTGAACAAATTATCGAGGCACTTTGTCGAGTCCAGGACAGTTGAAGGAACTCTGAAATATCCATTCTTCTGTCATCAAAAGTCGTTGGTCACGTTGCTTGCTCTTGATGTAAGGGGTACAAAAAAAGAGTTTATTGCCAAATCGGGCTTGTATGGCGAATGGTCCATCAATTCAATATTTTGGTTGGTCAAAAATCTTTTGGTCAGCGCCGAAGGATGATTCATCCCTTTTCATTTTCTACGAGCAGTTTTCGGATTTGTATGTACATATGTACTCATGATTTATCACCGGCGTAAATATTATATACAGCAATCGGTGCGAGCCAAGTTTTTTATTTTAAATTGTATGCGATCCACATTTTTTTACCACAATGTGGTCATGCAAACTTTTATTGATGCTCGTCATAGGATATATCAATCTCACCGCAAGCGACATGACAATCTTACTGAATCATTTCGCGCATAGCATCGATATTTTCTGGCACAGCAACTGATTTTTGTCATGTGGAGTTGCCTGTCTTCAATCGGTCGCGTCCCCAGGTGGCAGATAGGGGGTACGTTCGGCAAATATGCCTGATAGGTGGAAAATAAAATACCACTCGCGGACTAAAACGGGCAACACCTGCTTGGAGGTAGGTAGATAGCTTTTATCTATCACCAAGTTGGAATAAGCGGGCTAGCAACCTACTTATTTGCATATAAATTGCTAACGAATCGTCAAAGACGCCCGCTAAGAGTTACAGAAAAATATCTACATATGTATATTATACGAGTGCGGTTCAATAAGTACCCCTGTTTGATGACAGAGGGCGGTCCTGAGTGAAGTTGGTGTTAGCATCGTGTGCTGTCATCTATCAAACGACGGCAAAACAAATTTCAGACTGATTAAGAGTAAGACGAGTTTCGTGATTTTCGCTAAGATGGAAAAAGAACAGCATCGTTCTGTAATTCGCTTTTTGTTTTTGGATGAAAAAAATGTGAGGAGATAAAAACAAAGTTGAATGCTCTTTATGCGGACGCTTCCCCATCTAGGACCATAGTTAGTTATTGGTTCAACGAATTCAAACGTGGGCGAACTTCCGTTTTTAATGAGGGGCGACCAGGACGCCCGGCTGATGTGGTTACCGAGGAAGTCATTACAAAGGCCACGACATGATTCTCACTGATCGACGAACGAAAGTGCGCAAAGTTACAGAGGCCACGGGTGTGTCGACCGGAACGGCAATTAATATTTTACATCATAAGTTGGCGATGAAAAATTGTGCGCCGCGATTGCTAACGGTGGACAACAAGCGGATGCGGCTGTTAACTTCGAGGCAGTGTTTGGAGCAATTTAAGTGAGATCCGAAGGAATTTTTGCGTCGAGTTGTCACAATTAATGAAATCTGAATTCATCATTACACATCAGAAACTAAGCAAAAACCAATCAGTGGATTTCTCCCGGTAAATCTGCTCCAAAGAAAGCGAATACAGTCCCATCGGCCGTAAAAGTCATGCCACCGATTTTTTGGGATGCGAACGATATCATCCTCATGGATTTTTTAGAAAAAGGAAAAACGATCACTGGACAATACAACAGAGAGTTATTGGAGCGCTTTGACAAAAAATTAAAGCAGACACGGCCGCATTTGGCGAAAAGGAAGGGGTTCTTTCACCACGATAATGCATCATCCGGAGTTGTCGCAGCCAAACTGCATGAATTGCGGTATGAATTGCTGCCGCACTCCCCGTATTCACAACATAAAGCTCCCGGCGACTTTTTCTTGTTCCCTATCATGAAGAAATAGTTCGTGGGAAAACATTTAGTTCACACGAGGAAGTCATTGTCAAGATAGAGACGTATTTTGGACAAATCGTTTTTTTGGGAGGCGTTAAAAAATGGCCAGAGCGTTGGGAGAAGTGCATCTTTCTAAACCGAAACTATGTGGAAGAATAAAAAAAAATTTAAGAATGGTGCTTTCATTTCGAAGTCTTCTTAACACGGTTACTTATTGGGCCCCCCTCGTATATCACTGAATTCTACGGTGACCTTCACGGAGAGTGACCGTATAGTGAGAAATAAGAAAATTAAGTGAGAGTGTACCAGTTTTTTTTTTTTGGTACTAAAGAATGCTGTCTCTCACCGTATAATGACTTTAGTTCTTCGAAGCATTCTTGTCTGGTTATTTCAAGTCGAAAAGTGTGAAAAAAATGCTCACTGTCTAATTACATTTTTTTGCCAAGATGGATTTTTAAAGCCGCTATAAACAACATAAATTTGGCTTGCTCGCCAAAACCTTCGGAGTGCGCTTATGCTAAAATATATCAAACTTTCTAATGGAAAGGTCTAATGGAAGTGTCCAAGGTCAGAAATATAAATGGCAAACCTCGTATAATTGACGGGGAATATCCTGAGATATCTTATTTAAGGAGGGAGCCTGCTTTAGAGACTTCAAAAAATCGATTTTTTCGTGGATTTTTTTGGGAAGGAAAGAAATTATCTATTGAAACGAAACCTTCAGGTTTTATAGATATATATTTCAACAGTCTTCTCAAATTTTTTCATTAAAATATATGTCGAATTATGCCTGGTACAAGCATTTTGCCGAGGCGCCTCGAGTGTGCATGTGTCGTGCGGCGGGGAAACACAAATTCACATTGTTTAAAAAGTGGGTTAATCATAACTTTCTTAAGGTTTTTTTCGTTCAACTAGAAGAGAATTCAATTCCGAATACAATCAATGCTATCTCGTTGCGATAGGACGTTTAACTTTTTCCCTATCTTTCCCGCCAATTAGGAAAAATCGCAAAAATAAAAAACCGAGAAATCGCACTTCGAGCGATCCGGCCGCTCGTATACCTGCTCGAAGCTTGCTCACAATTTCTTCTGTAACTCCGAAAATATTTTGAATTTGCTTCTGAAATTTTGAGAACACATTCTTGGATAGTTTGGGAAGACATTTATGTAAAAAAAAATCGATTTTTTGAAGCCTCTAAAGCAGGCTCCCCCCTTAAATTTATATGAGGTCCACAAGTTATTAAAAATAGTCTCTGGTGAGGGGTTGAGCGCTTCCACATCGTATCTTAGTGTAATATCCAAAACGTTTAAGAAATAATTTTTAAAGCGAGAATTTGGCGATTTGTACTAATGATCTATGTGCATACGCACGATAGCTTGATATATCTGAACATTGATTGCAAGAATTTTTTTAAGAGTGGAAATAAATATAAATGCATATGAAAACGCAATAAAAATGGCAATGATTCTATGACATTTCGAAAAGTCCTCACTTTTGTGCAAATAGTTGAAATAGCAATAGAATTCAAGCGCGCATGGTTCGTTTTGAAAAAACGGTAACAGAGTAGAACATAAGTACAGGGTTGCCCATATTCGACGGACCCATGTGTTTTTGCGCTCATTCCAATCAACGAGGCTTGTCCGCAGGCAACAATCTTTGCGTCAATTGAATCTTATATGGGAATAAATGCAAATCAATGCGGATAATTCGTTGCAAAGTGGTCCGAGTAATACCCAACTGCTGAGAACGGCGATTATGAGAAGTCCGTGGCGACGTCTCAACACCCGTACAAGAGCAATTTGGCCTCTTTGGATTAGAAAGAGCATCACCAGTCGAAAACCTTTCGTACAAACGTTTAATGGTGTTCTTAGAAGGCGAACTTTTCTCATTATTTAATTTTTTGATACGCACGTTGAGTTTTCACAATTGACTTCTTTTATTGAATGTAAGTTTCAACAATTTGGGAACGCTCGCGTAGCGTGTACTGTTCCATGGTAAAAATCTGCTTGGACTGACGTTTCCAACGCGGTATGTCATTAAGCGATCTGACGTCTCTGTCAAAAGATACAGGGTTGCCAGATGGGTCCGTCGAATATTAACAACCCTGTACTTTTTGACAAAAAACAAAAAAAAATATTTTCATAGTAAAGACTTTCACGTAAGTAAAAAAAAAAAAACTATTTCCGTGGAGTTGATAACTCAACTTTCTCGTCGGGTAATAATTTTTCCTTTTCTATACTTTATACTTTCAGTAACAAAAAAACCAAAATATAAAACTTTTTCATTATTTTTCCTTTAATATGTCTTATTGATAGTTAACTGAAGATATTTTCACCGTGAAACAATTTTTTTCCAACGCTTTATTACTAAAAGGGTTAAAAGACTTTTCATACATCGGAACATATTATATATACCTATGAAATGAGACTTTTTTTTTCAATTTCAAACGTTTATTAACAAAAAATCGGTACAAATTTAATCTTCAAAATAATAGCCATCGCTAGCGACACATTTTTTCCATCTCTCAGGCAATTTGTGAATGCCGCGCCAAAAAAAAGTTACCGTCTTTGGCCGCAAATCAATCATCGAGCCATTTTTTGGCTACTTCGTGAGAATTGAAGCGCTGCTCGCAAAGTGCGAGGCGCATCGATGCAAACAAATGATAATCGGAAGCCGCCAAGTCTGGTGAGTAAGCCTTGGACTAATAGCTGAAAGTCTCATTTCATAGGTATATATCACACATTTGTTGGGCAAATAAGTGTTTGCTCTTAGAAAAAAATACAAACAAATTTATTTATTCCGTTGATCAAAGTAGCGCTGGAAGTCATCATCTCTCCGTTGCTTCAATAAACTGAAATCTTGCTGCTATTAATACAGCTTTCACCATTTCAAACAGACCGAAGTCGCACGGCGCAAGATCCTGCGACTAAAGCTAATGCTCTATTGGGATTCTGTATTTGGTCAAAAACTACTTAAGAGGAATGTGAAATGGGCAGACACACCGGGCTGGGGGAGACCCTATATCTCGCTCTTCCACAAAACGTTTAGTTTGTTCGTCATATTTTCTACAAGTAAGTAAAAGTAATAATGTTGGCTAAAGGCTTAAGGGGTCCCGGTGGTATAGTGTTCGGAAATTTAGGGTATTTTTAGGATTTTTTTCCCCATAAAAGAAAAAGGAAAAACGATATTTAAATTTTTTTGGCTTTCTTTTTAACTTTTTTAAATACAAAAATGAAAAAAAAAAATTAATTTTAATAATTTAAAAAATGGCGATGAAGTTAACCCTCCCGAAGAATTTGGCCTGAACGGTGTTTGTCTGTTTTGTCTCTTCTATTTATCTGACACACAACGACTAAAAACAGTATTAATAAGTTTGACTGTAGCAATGTCCCGTACTAGAATAAAAAACTCTAAAAATCTTTTTTTTTATTTTGTTAATAAAAAAATACGAAATAATTGAAATAACAATATGATTCTAGTACCGGCGATAGCCATTGACGTTGGTTGTTGGTTGGCTTAAGTAGTGATTCTTCCAAAATCCAGCTAGCGCTTCCCCACCTTTTTGTTGCCACATCCTCGTTACCAACTTGTTTAACAGTTATTTACATCAAGACTATATCCAGTCTGTGCGGTTCAGGAAACTTATCAGGTTGTACATCTAAGCCAGACATCTGTTCCAGACTCTCGCGGTTTACCCAGGGTTAACATTCTGTCCTTCCATAGGGCAGGGCATTCACAGAGGAAATGGAAGATTGTTTCCTTTTTCTCCGGCTGTTTACAACTGTGACAGCATGTGTTGTGAGGGATGCCCATTTTGGCTGCTTGTTCTCCCACAGACAAAAAGCCAGTTATGACTGCGGTTAGTCTCCAGGCGTCCCGTCGTTTCATGTTTGTCAATGTTGACGATTGCTTAAGGTTGAAGGTGGGCCATAACGTTTTGCATTTCGTCTGGTCTCTCCACCTACAAACTGCGATTCGAAGATATTTTAGGGAAATTGCCTTCTTGACCTCGCCTAATAGTGTGAATACTGGTATTGCAAGAACGCTATTCATGGCAGATCCCCCTCTGGCCAGTTCATCAGCTTTTCGTTACCTTCTATCTTTCGGTCGTCCGGGACCCAAATTAAGGTTACTTTATGGTTTCCACTCAAGTTGGTGAGGCTATTCCTACTTTGCTCCACCACTTTCGAGGTTGTTATAGCCGCGACCAGTGCCTGCATTGCAGCTTGGATATCCGAAAGAATAGCGATATCGCCCTTAAAAGAGAAATCCGTGATTAGTAGCCTACAAGCTTCCCCAATTGCCAGTACCCTGCAAGCATAAGGGAGTCGCACAGATCTTTCAATTTTAAGTCTATGAGAAAATATGTACCAGCTCCAACACCACAATCCATTTTAGTGCCATCTGTATAGACTGTAGTGTCGAAATTGTTTAGTGAGAATCCCTTATTCCATTTTTTCCGAGATGGAAAGAGAGTAACAAAATTTCTACTCAATGTTATCGTCGAGACGATGTAGTCAGTCCTCTTCGAGATATACTGGGCTTGTCGCAGTAATAGACTGGGATGGCCATGAACTTTTTCTTCCAGAGTCCCGCTTCATTTAACCTAAATGCACTCATTGTTTCCATCTTTTTGATATGTAAATCTACCGAAATAACGTGAGTCAGAGCGTTCCGGGTCTCCCTAGGACATGGTCTGATCGCACCGACTGTTATTGCACAGGCTGATCTTTGTATTCTGCTAAGTAATTTGATGTTGTATTCTCTCGTTAGAGCTTTCCACCAGACTACCGAGCCATGCGTTAAAATTGGCGTTATAACCGCCTTACACAACCATAATGTATACTTGGGTTGAAGACCCCATCTTCTTCCTAGCATACGTTTACAGACATATAAAGCGATTTCTTCTTTCTTTACCCGTTCTTCAATGTTTAATTTCCAACTAAGATTGGAGTCCAGAATTACCCCTAAGTACTTGTTGAATTGTTTCCAAGTCCTACTCATTCCTACAGCTGTGACAGAAATCATGCATGTAAACGCCTAATCTTCTTGCGTGATCTCCTACAAAACAATGACTGTGAGGGCCGCTACTAAGGTCCTAACCAGAAGTCTACTCAATTTCATAGTATTCTTGGACAGACATAGATTTAGCCTTGGCCATGTTTGCCTAGCAATTTTGGCATACAAGTACCTTCTCTTGCAAGTTGGTGAGCCCTACAGTTGCATGGTATATCTCTGCGGCCTGGGATCCGGCACAAGATAATCCGATATTCATTAGCCATCTCATTAAGAGCATGGCAACAATGTAAGACACTCCTGAATGTTATTTGGAATGCATATAGGGCCTGTAGGATAGCTTGGCTGTCTGATAGAAAGCAGATATCCGTTCATGATATTCTGTTTATTTCTAACCAGCTTAAGGCTTCATGAATAGCGTTTATTTTCGCTTGAAAAACACTACAGTGATCCGGCAGTTTAAGGGATTCACTGATAAAAAGCTCTTCGTTATATAAGCTTGATCCTACACCGGTGTCCATTTTAGATCCGCGCGTGTAGATCTTAACGGGTATGTTGGGTGATGGATCTTCTTCAAGCCATTCCAGTCTAGTAGGGGATTTTCGTTGAGAAATCCCCTTCGAAGCAGAGAATGCGAAGGTGATAATCACAATCATTGGGTATATCCACGATATATAGGAGTTTAAGATGTGAACTCGCTTTGAGCCTTAAAGCGGAGCAGGCCGCTGAGTATTTGCAGAAGAGATCCGGGGGTGGCAGATTTAACAGGTGTCCAAAGCCATGGATGGTATGGTTTTCATGACGTCACATGTTGCTTATTCCGCTGATCCATGCGCGTTATTCAATAATCCCTTATACACCTGATGATTATCTGTACCAACTTGTAGATTTAATACATTTTATTAATTTCGGCAACTCTATTTCAGAGAGACCTCTTCAATGCTGTGGAAAGCCGTTTTCTGCATAGAGCAAAGCATGTACAGAAGAGGTATTCCACCGTTTCCTCTGCTTCAGTATTTTGACAGCTTCGTAAAAAGTCATTATGTGGTGCTTCCAGTCTATTTTCATGTTCTCCAATTAGGCAATGCACTGCTAGCAACCCTACCACTCTTCTCATATTCTGTCTCCTAAGATTCAGTAGCGATTTAGTATTTAAATAAATGAATATTATTAAATGTTTGGAAGCATGCTTCTATGCTCTGCCACTTGAGCCACAACTATCTTTTACCTCTATCAATAAAGCACGCACACACACACACACACGTCAAGTTATTCCAAAAATTCGATCCAATTTCTTCAAGCTTTCCGGGCCTGCCGCCGTTCTCACTCAATCACATGTGCACGCACCCTCTCCCCAAATGCACCCACAAGCAATCTATTGCACATCAGCTACCCCCATCACAGCGTTTTTAGCTCGAGAACCTTTCAGCGGTGAGTGCTTTTGCACCGCTTGAGTGCGAACGTGGAAGTGAGAACTTTTTTTTACCAACACCGATTGCGGCTGTTAAAAAGTGCACAAGCTTAGAAATTTGCGACTTTAGTTTGTTTAGTGGAACGCGCGCGAAGACGACGTGAACGGTAACGGCAACGGCAAAGGCAGTGGCGACTGCAACGGGTCATATGCAAAGCGTTTGGTTAAAACGTCTACAATTACGTTGACGCTGGCAGAATTAGTGAAATGAAAACAAGCCAATACTTAAAAATATGTATGAAATATGATATGTGAAATATTCGGTGGCGATCACGCGAGTCGGAGCAAACAAAAAAAACGAAAAACACAACAAATAATTGATCGGTGTAGGTGATTAATGCATGCGATCGTACGAGCACAACAACAAGCGGTGGCATTCAGAAGATAATGCAAGAAATCGTGTTTTTCTAATACTCATATCCTGCATTGGCATAATCTTGTGGGAAGCCAGATTAACCAAAAAATTTAATGAAATAAATTAAAATATGAAATCAGGAAAAAAGTGAAAAATTCAAAGTGCAAAGTGCTTATAGACGCAGGTGTGCATATAAAAATAATATTGAAAATTTGCAATCGATTTTCTAGTTTGTGAAACAAAAGCGCTGCACCGCTACGTAGTGCATCTTGCAAGTTTAAAAGCGGAATCTAAAAGCTTAAAATCGCGCTCAGCCTTCGTCAAGTGCAACAGTTCAAGTGCAGCACGGCGCAGTTCAGCCGAAGAAGCGCAAAGAGCAAACAAAAGTGAAAAAGAGGCAAGCGAAAAACCATTGCATTGAATTGAACGCGGAAAAGAACTATTATGTAATATTTTGTGTCTCAAACTATTGCATATTCACAAGCATGCGCCTGTGTTGGTAATCCTACGTAGGCACAAATGTGTAAGTGCACATGAATGCCTGTGTGTGTGTGTGTGTGTGCATAGGTAAGCGTTTGTTTAGGCGAAAAAAGACGCTATTTAACACACACCAACACAGTTAGCAACCAATGAGCTAATATGTAATTAAGTGCACGAACAGCGGGGCGAGCCGTGCCAGTGGAGAGCGGCATACCAGGCAGTGCAGCTCTGCGGCGCTTGCAATGAGCGAAATTGGCAATTCAGCATGTGCGTGTGTGTGTGTAAGTGTTGTGTGGGCTTTTGTGTGAAAGGTTGCGATTGTAGGCATGCGTTCATGTGTGTTGGTATGCGCTATACCAAAGTTTGTCTTTGCTGTGTTGGCGATTTTTACTAAACTTAATTACGTTAATTGCAATTTAATTAGCGCACGCTCGCCGAAGGGGGGCCCCATTTAAACATTGTTGTAACCTATAATAAATGCACGGAAGAAAGTGAAAAATGCGAAATACGATCTGCAAACGCACACTAACACATCCGTACAGACGCATGCAGAATCGTATGATCAAAATATTATACTTATCAACAAATGATAATAAATGGAAAATAGAAATCAAAAATAGAAAACTTAACGATTGGCACCAATAAAGTTGAGCATTCCAAAGTAAGCAGCAACTCTAAGCTGCGCAGCACCACCCAAGTTCCGGCTAACTTGGCAGGCGCGTGTCAAACTGTAACTGCCAACCAACAATGTTTTATTGAAATTATTTCTCTTCCAGAGCAAATTATTGTCAATAGATACATTTATAGTAGCACAAATTTCATGAGTGCACCACTACGCTAGCGATCGACACGTAAACGATTAGCAAAACCACTCGTTGCTATAGGCGCTGCGAATGGCCATTGCGCCAGTTCTATCATTGCGGAGCAAATTGAAATGATACATTTGAAAATAAAATCATGTTACAGAAATAGTTTATTTTTCGGAAATAATTTAAATTCATAAAAAACCTGCTTACTATAGTAATAAGCAGGGTTAGGATTTAAAGGCAGCAAACATTTGAAAATAGGCAAAACGAGTTTTCAAAAAAGGCAACAAAAATTTATATATGTACGCAATTTTTTAAATATGTACGCACTTTTACGTACAGCTAAATATATTTAAAAATATATACAGAGGTGGACTATGATTTTTCACCCTTGCTATCATACGAGGGGTGCCTTTTATATGTCGGGATTAGAGAACAAAAACAATTTTTAATGCGTTTGAACCAATTGTCGAAGCACTTTTGCCACTCTGAATGAGGTACCTCCAAAACATGCATTCTGAATGCCGCAACCGCTTCTTCAGGTGTCGAAAAACGTTGACCTCTCAGTTTGTTTTTTACGTACGGGAATAAAAAGAAGTCATTCGGTGCCAAGTTAGGACTATACGGCGGATGACCCATTAATTCGATGTTTTGGGTGCTCAAAAATGCAGTTGTTTGAGCCGATGTGTGAGAGCTCGCATTGTCCTGGTGAAGAGTGATCCGTCTTTGGCGATTGGTTTTCCTAATTTCTTGGAAGACAACTGGCAAACAAATGGTTGTGTACCACTCAGAATTTACTGTTCTGCGTTTTTTTAGTGGTACGGTTGCGACATGTCCAGTTTTTCCGAAAAAACAGGCGACCATTTGCTTGGAAGTGCTTCGTGCGCGAACAACTTTTGTTGGATTTGGCTCATCTTGAAACACCCATACAGTCGACTGCTGTTTACTTTCGAGCTCATACGCGTAAATCCATGATTCTTCACCTGTCACGATGTCATAGACGTGTTTCGAAGCCCCGCGATCGTATTTTTTGAGCATTTCCTTCGACCAATCGACACAAGCCTTTTTTTGAGCGATTGACAAATTGTGTGGGATCCAACGCGAACAAAATTTTTTGACAGTCAAATGTTTATGCAATATTGAATGTATGCTGGTCTCACTAATGCCTAAGATTGTCTCAATCTCACGATAGGTCACATGACGATCTTGCAATATCGCGCACAGCATCAATGGTTTTCAGAACAACAACTGATTTTGGACGACCTTCACGAAATTCGTCTTGGAGTGAACTACGACCACGATTGAATTCACCATACCATCGATAAACACTGGTCCTTGATGGAGCTTCATCGCCAAAAAATGAATTAAGTTCATCCATGCAATGTTGCTGAGTTAATCCACGTCGAAAGTTGTAAAAAATAATCGCACGAAAATGTTCACGATTTAATTCCATTTTTGGGCCGAGATGAATCTTTTAAGTTACTGTAAACAACACAAATAGCGCTGGTATTTCAAAACGTTCTGAGTACTTAAAAGCCAAAAAATGTCAAACTTTGCGATACAGCTGTCAGTTGTCAGATTGCAACACCAGGGTTGCCAAATCCCGAAATATAAAAGGCACCCCTCGTATGGCCCATTCGATCAGTTAAATAAAAGGTTGTTAGGGTTGCTGCACAGCCATTTGCGCCGTCTTTTTGGAACCATATATCGTCGATGTTTAGCTCATTAATTTTTGGGAACACAAAAATTCACGGCAGCTGTTTCTTCATTTCGAAAGAAGTAAGCACCGATGATGGCTTACCCGACGCGTAAAATCAACGAAGTGCTGTATAAGTTTCGCGAACGGACTAAGTTTTTTTTGAAACAAAGAACAGATTCCTTTTATTTGTCAGAAATGCTTCTATATGCTTGCGATCGTTAGAAAATGGCTTAAAATGGTTTCAGAGATTAGAAGCAACCCACATTTCACTATATCTGGGCAAGTAAGAAATGGGCTGCAGCTTTTCTAATGACTCGAAATGAAAATGGTCCGTCACCTTGAGCTGCTAAGACGGTATTTACGAGTATCGTCCTGCCGAAGCACACGCACGTTATCCGACCGTAAGCTGGACATTCAAGTGTGTAATGGAACGTAGTCTCGTCCTCCTATGAAAATACTTCACGTAAAGTTGAGGTTGTTGTTGTTGTTGAAGTGGTTGAGTATTTCTACTGAAATAATCCTAATTAGTGACCAACACTTTACTAGCACTGTCCGCGTGTGATGATGTCTTTTTTTTTGTTTGCTTCTCAGATCAATTTAGTCAGATCCAAGTATAGCAGCAAATTCTTTATCTAGTAGATGTCTGAGATCTCATTAACTTGCTGTAAGAAAGGCTTACCGAAAGATCGAAGTCATGCCTTAGCTAGCCTTGGATATTCACATAAGTAGTGGACAAGACTTTCCTTCACCCCTTCCGCTTGACAGCTTCTGCAGATGGGATTGAAGAGAAGGTAGAGTCTGCATGCAGCCAGCTTATCTTCCAATGACCTGTAAGGGTTACAGTGATGTGTGAAATATTTGGTCGAGAACATCCTAACAGGCGATTCTCCCTTTGGATTTTGTACGACGGCCATGTTTTTTTTGTTGTAATACATGTAGTTAATTGCTTCCATCTTATTTCGGCTAAATCATGATAGTAGGAAGCAATGGATGCTTTTATTGTGTTGAGTGGGGTGGAGACTGCCACCGCCTCTGCTTTGTCTAGTGTAGAACCCTTTCTTGCTAGCTCATCCGCTATCTCATTACCCCGGGGGAAACCATAGCAGAGTAATTTCAAGCCAATGACTAAGCAATTCAAGTTCCTCTCTGCACGGTAAGGCTAGTTTGGATGAAATAGAGTTGGAGTCTAAGGCTTTTATAGCTGCTTATCTGTCTGCAAAGATAGCTAGTCTTGCACCAATGCATTTGCATGTTTCTCTGATCGCTAAGAGTTCTGTCTGGAACACGCTGGCATAGTCAGGAAGTCGAATTTATTTGGATAGGTTGAGCGGCCCCGAATGGAAGCCAGTTCTCACACCACAGTTCATCTTGGAACCGTGAATTTAGATTTCAATATCGTATCTTGCAATCACCTTCCCTTTGCCCCACTCGGCTCTCGGTGGAAAACGTACCGTAAAGTCTTTCTTGAAGTTAAGATTGTGTAGTCTAATTTGTTTTGAGCAGCGAGGTCCCTGTAGAAGGATCTTGCTGTGACCTTACGACATAGGAAGCTGCTATTTCTCTTGCGTTGCAAGTAGCGATTGTTTATATATAAGTGTAATGGTAATAGATGAGTTAGTACATTGAGCGCTTCAGTAGGACTGGTGCTAAGCGCTGCTGTAGTTAAGATCCACGCTGTTCTTTGTACCTTGTTCAGCTTGGTTTGGTAGTATTTCTTTTCTATTGCGGGCTACCAAACTAGTGCCGCATATGTTAGTATTAGCCTTACAATGGCTGCGTAGTACCAATTGGATAGTTTTGATTGGATACCCCATTTTTTACCTAACAGTCTCTTAAAGTTCTATATTTGCTTTTTTTTACCCTGTGCTCTACGTTGGACTTCCAGCTGAATTTGGGGTCTAGGATGATACCGAGGTATTTTGCCTGTTGGCTTAGCGTAAGACGAACGCCGTTTAGTTTTGGATGGGAATGTGTCCCACACATTAAGGTTCTACTCTGCATGGCAAGGGATGACGCACCGAATTGCCTTCTGCAACCTTAGCTCCGCGTATAGAGGCTTAGCGCCTTCTTCATGCGAGTGATATTTTTAGTTGTTTAAATAAGTAACACGAGGGTTTATTTTTCCTTTAGTACACGCCAAAAAGTCTGGGCGTAGTTATGAAGCAGTTAAACGGCACAGGTCATTTTGAGCTTTGGATTAAAGTTCCAACAGTTCGCTTATTGCATTTTGCTACACATTTGTATGGGCATGCGTATGTATTTTTTTCATATACAAAGATGTATGTTTGTATGGGATTACAACCAAGTGTGGAAGTTAATGGAATAAATAGTCGCACTTTTTTGCTTTCGGTTATTTTATTACGATAAAGTGTTGTGGTAAGAGGTTGTGCTACTACAAAGTGTCTCCAGTAAGGGCGGGTCGACGCTGGAATTTAATAAAGCATTCTGAAGTAATAATGAAATTCTTTTTTATGTTTTTTGTTTTGTTTGTTTTCAATTTTACGCAGTTTGCTGTGAATAGTAAACTTCAGATTTGACAGGTCCCGCCAAAACAATATGATGTCTTTCATGTCCTACTTGTAGTCTAGCGGCATATACTTTTATAGCCATAAAGCACACAAAATTTTTGTAGATCATATTCGCTTATTCTTACGTAGCCATGGCACATTCGGTGCAGAATCGAAGCGTTCACTGAAGTGATCAATAAATTGTTTTTTTCTCAGCTCAGATCGAGCAGCGGCGTACAAACGAACTGAGCTAACTATCCTACTATATTGGCTTCCTTTGCTAGGGCTTGGGCCACAGCCATTAGGCATTATTCGTGCCGGAGAGCACTGCACATTCTTCATACTTTCGTGGGCCATTTGATCGAAGAGATAAAACATTGGAAAAGTATTTTTAATTAAATCACTATTCGGCAATTTTTTCATCGTGGAAACCCCCTTCATTGAGGTGTAGTTCCAAATTTCTTTTTCTCCATAAAATATAAATACAGCGTATAATAAAGGGTGGTTAAGTTTCAAGGGCCGGTGTTGATTTTGAATAAAGTACAACATTATTGTCATTTCTCTTTATTATAATAATATTGGTGGTCCTGAATTGCGTATGGAACAAAATATGGGCCAAATGGCCGCCGCGGCCTCGGCGGCACACCTCCATCCGATGGTCCAAATTTTCGATGACGCTGAGGCATAATTGAGGTTCTATGCCGTCAATGTGCCGAATTATCTCACATTTAGCTCTTGAATTGTTTCTGACTTATCGATGTACACTTTTTCTTTCAAATAACCCCAAAGAAATAAGCCCAACGGTGTCAAATCACATGATCTTGGCGGCTAATTGACATCGCCGCGACGTGAGATTATTCGGCCATCAAATTTTTCGCGCAAAAGAACAATTGTTGCGTTAACTGTGTGACAAGTGCCACCGTCCTGTTGGAACCACATATCGCCCACATTCATATCTTCCAATTCGGGACATAAAAAGTTCGTTATCCTCTCACGATAGGGAAACTATTCACAGTAACAGGTTTCGTTGCTTGTGTGGCACGTAGCGCCGTCTTGTTGAAAATAAACGTTGTCCAGATCAATACCATCCGATTCCGGCCATAGAAAATCGTTAATCATCTCTCGATAGCGCAATTCATTCACCGTAACTGTTGCTCCGGCTTCATTTTCGAAAAAGTAAGATCCAATGACTCCGCCAGATCATAAACCGCACCCAACAGTCACACGTTGAGGATAGAGAGTCTCTTCAACAATAACTCTTGGATTTTTTGAGCCCCCCAATTCTGCTTGTTGACGAAGCCACCGAGGTGGAAATGGGCCTCATCGCTCAAGATGATTTTTCGGTGGAATTCCGGATCATTTTCATGCATTTCAACGACCCAATCAGCAAAGACACGACGTTGTTGATGATCGGCCGGCTTGAGTTCTTGTGTTAACTGTACTTTATAAGCCTTAAGACCCAAATCTTTATGCAAAATACGGTGTAATGACGTTTGTGGAATGTCGAATTCCAAAGAACGACGAGGAATGGACAAAACTGGGGTTTCTTCAAGACTTTCGGCTACAACAGCAATATTTTCGACTGTTCTTGAGCGACGTGCACGGGTTTTATTCTTCACATCACTCACTTGTCCCAACAGCTCGCAAATGTTCGAGTTTTACGAACCATCTCTGCCATATTTTCACCATTTTTATAGTGAATTTTAATAATTTCAATGCGTTGTTCCAGCGCACATTGTTCCATTGTTATTAATGGCGTAATTTCTGCTTATCAAATATCAAAAAATGACAGCTTCAAAAGTGACATCTACCGAAATAGTGGGCTATTCAAAATAGCATCTATTATTGGAAAACCCTGTATTACTATTTTACACTTTTTTACTTTTTCTACTACTTTTTTATCACTATTTTCGCAAGTCAACACTGCCGAAGGAGAAAGTAAAACTGATTGTCGATATTCACAAGTGATTGTCTTTTATTAACGAGCGCCGTTCGAAACTCGGCTGGAGTGGAGATGAAACGGAACAAATATGTTTAATTATTTATTGTGATTACACAGTTGCCGTTAAATGACTTAAATTGTGGTGTCCTCTGACGTTGCTATAGACCGTAAGCTAATTGCAAACAAATGATTTACAGCTTTTGTTTTCTAATTGCATATTTTGAAAGTGAAAAGTTGTACCTTGATAAGTATGTGCTTGCTCTTCTTTTCAACAATAAAATAATGCATTTAGTTTTCCCTTCAAAATATTTGCAATCTATTCAACACTTTTTACTTAACAACGGATTCCAAAACGTGTTCCATGGCGTATGAGTAATACAAACCCGCGCCGCCCGCGAAGTGATTTTCTTTTAATATCGAGAGTTTGTTTAAGAGCCTGGGAACTTGAAATGATAATATAAAACAGAAATACTGTTGGCATGATTTTTTTATTGGCTTTACAACTAATTAGTTTCGTATTTTTTTGTTAAAAAAAAGACATTTATTTAAGTATAAAAGTGAAAAAAATATTTAATTAAAAATATTGTCGATCAAAAGCAGCAACTTTGTCCCATCTTTCATGCACTTAATGGATTCCATCCCAAAAAAACTTCTCATCTTTTGCGCCGAGATAGTCATCAAGCCATTTTTAATACCTTCAACATTGGTGAATCGTATTCCAGAAAGATGATTCTGCATAGACCGAAACAAGTGGTAATCAGGAGGATCTATATGCTATGAGCAATAAGGCGGGTGAGGTAGAATTTCCCATCCGGCATTTTCCAAATAATTTTTCACCGGTACTGCAACATGTGGCCGAGCATTGTCATGATGGAAAATCAATTTCTCGTGTCTGGTCGCCCATTCTGGCCGTTTTTCGGCTATTGCTTGCTTCAAACGTATCAATTGTTGCCTGTATAGCTCTCCCGTGTACAGCTCATAGTACATACAGCCCACCTTCTGATCCCACCAAATGCAGAGTATTACCTTCCAGCCATGAATGCTCGGCTTTGGTGTCGATTTGGCTGGTTGGCCTGGCTTCACATATGATCTGTTACGCTTTGGGTTGTCGTAATGAATCCATTTTCCATCGCCAGTGACAATACGATGCAAAAACGATTTCTTTTTGTGGCGATTAAGCAGTATTTTAGACATGCAAAATCGTCTCTCAACGTCTCTCGGCTTCAATTCGTGTGGCACCCAATTTCCTTGTTTGTGAATGTATCCGGCTGCTTTTAAACGTTAAGAAATGGCTTGCTGCGTGACTTTCAATGTTTTACCAAGTTCTTCTAGAGTTTGACATGGATCTTGATCGAGTAATGACTCCAATTCTTCGTCTTCAAACTTTTTTGATGAACCTGATCGCTCTTTGCCTTCTGTGTCAAAATCATCACTTTTAAATCGTGCAAACCGCTGTTGACATACCCTTACTTCTGGAGCATATTCAAGATAAGCTTCTGAGAGTAAACGAAAGCAAACATCCCCGCAAATGCTGTTTTGTTAGAACGTAATTTGACATTTTGACTGTAATAAAAAAAAAAAAAATACCAGTCTAACGGTTAGACTCGATAGAAGTGAAACCTTCCGTAAAACAAACTGAGAGAGAATAAGACGAAAGCAGCATTAGGAGCGGGATAATTATAGGTTCATTATAATATTGCTATAAAGTTCATATTTTATTTTCTTCATTTTATTATTATCCTCAATGTTTTCAATTTCAACAAATGATACGAGTGGCTTATGATAGATAAAATATGATACAAATGCTTTGGTTTCGATGTTGTCAAAAAAATACCCAAACGGACCGAAGAAACAGACTTACAAATTTCTTCCATTTTCGTCTACTTGTATTCATATAAAAATTTATGTCTCTTCCCACCAAAGCTAAATGTATTTGTATATTTCTTCTTGTATTTATTCAAGGCCGAAATCCCGGCGGTACTGCAATACCGGGCCAACCCGTGGCAGAGGTGAAGCAAGCCCCTAAAACACTCCACCCATTTCCAAAAATCAGTTTAACATTTGTTGTCCTGCGAGGGAGAATCTATCAGATGTTAAGCTGATAGGAACAGATACCACACTACCTACTTCAATAGATTTTCTAATAAACCTTTTGAGAATTACACGCTCACAAAAATTATTTATATCAACATATAATATAACGCTTCGTAACTAAATAACTTTTAGGCCAGCGATGACAGCATGTCGCGGTAGCCGAGCGACTAGCAATGTGAGCTTCCGATCCAAAATCCTTTGTTCGAATCACAAGAAAAAATAAAATTCATTTTTATTTAGTTCGTCGCTACGTTTATATCAACATATAATAAACGCTTCGTAGCCAAGAGGGTCGCTTTTTCGTTTCACTTTTCCTCAAATCACTCCCAACGATTCTAAAGAAGTTTTCACTTCAAAAAATTTGTGTGTTTACTAATATTCACTGTGACGTACCAAATTTACTTGATTTTTTAACGTGCTTTAACATAGAATAGCTGCCACTGTCAAAATATTGACTACATTAATTGATATGAGGTTAGTAACAAATACGAAATCAATTAGTTGTACACCCGATATTATAATGTGGTAGATAATGGCATTTATTTTTTGAATATAATATCCGGCATATGTCCGCCGCGGCTACGAGCAACATGGTCCGTTCGAACAGTCCAATTTTTAACTACTTTTTCAAGGCTAATGGGTTTCCCAGGTTTAGGCTAATGGGTAAATGGTGGCTTGAATGTTGTAATAAATCGATTGTTAAGCGCGCTGTATGACAAGGTGCGCTGTCTTGTAGGAACCAAATGCCGTCGATGTTTAGCTGATTAATTTTTGAGACAAAAATACAGTCGACATCGCTTGATTGCGCTCGCCTTTCACCGTAAAGGAATTGGCCTTAAATATAATGAAACTAATGTGATTAGAAAAGGAGAATCTAGAGCCAAAAACAGCACCTATGTGACCTCTCCATCCGCAAACTGTGCTTTGGGGGTTCTGCTAGGGCTATCTTTCCGAGCAGGCAAGATTGGAAAGAGGGTAGAGTCGTTACAGATATAGGTACCTCTGTTTTCACTGTCGGATCCAAAATGGAGTCTGGAGTGGGAGCGGGGGTTTTCTCTAAATCAGCCAGCATTTCGGCATCCTTTAAACTGCCGGAAACAAGCAGCGTTTTTCAAGCCTAGGTCTTTTCGATCCTGTAGGCATGCTAAATGCTTCGGGATCGCTGTAGGGCGGGAAACATTAATATTTTTTCGGATAGCCAAGCTGCGATCAAGGCCCTGTCATCGCCGTACTGCAGCTCTCTTCTGGTGAACTCCTGTAAGGAGGAACTCACACATCTCGATCGAGCAGGAAACATCTCCCTTATCGCGGATCCTGGGCACAGGAATATAGAGGGAAATGAAATTGCCGACGAGCTTGCCATGAAGGGGTCGACAGAACCGGTTTCGCCTGTCCCCCTCTCAGACATCGGTGTCCCTTTGTACGTTGGGAAACTACACAATTTCGTTCTAAGAAAAGCGCAAGACAGATGGAGGGAGGTCTGTCACTTCGTGTGCTATTTCGAAAACACTATGGCCCCAATACGATAGAAACAGAACGCTTGAGGTGATGGAAATCTCCCGCCATTCAATTTCCAAACTCATTGCGGTGTTCACTGGTCACTGGGTGATCGGTACTCACTCAGAGAAGCTTGGAATTCCGTACAACCCCTATTGCAGAAGCTGTGGGAATCCTGCAGAGAAAGAGACTGTTGAACACTTTCTCTGCAAATGTCCGGCTCTGGCGGCTAGGCGCTTGAGATTCCTTAGTGTGCCCTTTGGTGACTTTAAGAAACTCTCCAGCCTAGATCCCTTTTCTCTCCTCCACTACATCAACAGCACTGGATTGCTGTAGACGGTTTTTTTTTCTCTTAATCTTCTCACAGGTGGGGGTCCTCATTATTGTATCAAAACGGCACGTAAGTGTAACTTGCTGTGTACCTGGGGTACTCTCGCCATCTTACCTACCTACCTACCTAGAAAAGCGAGTATTAAAAATGGTATACACAAGTGGATGCCATCAGATTTAGAACTTTTGTGAATATTATGTGGAAACATTTACTAATATTAAGCGAGAACTTTCTTCTATTACTCCATTCGGAAATTTTTTTTAAATGACTTTGCAATAAACAAACATTGAAGACGCAAGTAGATCTGTTGAAAATTTTCAAACGACGTGCACTACTGATCATTTAATTGAGACTCTTACCAACAGGGATCCTTTAACCCTCCGTTGGGCGCCCGCGTCAGGCCAGACTTTTTCGACTCTAGACGTGAATTTTACATATTTCTATTATGTATGCAGCGGTATTGAATCTCTGAGTGACATGGCGAAATTGGTTAGGATCCTGAAAAGGAACCCAACTGCAAAGCTGGCGTCACTTAGGAAATCTGATGGCTCCTTCACGGAGCGGGAAAATGTGGCACTCAGCTTGCTGATGGAATCTCACTTTCCTGGTAATCAAATAAGCGTCAGCCGGCAACATCCCTTATTGATAGAGGCCGATTTGCCATCAAATCTTTTGGCGGCTACAAGTCGCCCGGACCAGATGGCATATATCCTGCCATGCTGAAAGAAAGCGCGGAGTCCATGACAGCAGCCCTGAAGAAAATCTTCTCGGCATGCCTGGCACTGGCTTTTGGAGGATGGTGAGGGTCGCTTTCATCCCAAAGGTTGGAAGAGACGTTTACACCAGCCCCAAAAGCTTTAGACCCATCAGCATGACTTAAGTCTCGAACGATCGGTGGAATTTCGAATACGTCAGAAGTCGTTGAAGGCTCACCCTCACTTTCCATTTCAGCATGCGAGTCGGCACTGAAAAACTTTGTTGCTAGGGTAGAGCTGGCCATCGACAGGAGGAACTACGCTATGGGCATCTTTTCAGACATAGAGGGGGCGTTTTATAATGCCACTTTTGACAGTATGTGTAGCTCTGCTAGGCACGGCGTAGACCGGGTGCTAGTAAATTGGATTCGTTCGATGATGGTGTTAATAGAGGCTGCCCCCAAGGCGGTGTGCTTTCCCCATTGCTCTGGTGCATGGTAATCGATCCTCTACTCACCACCTTAAAACGATTCGGGAGTCTACGCACAAGCATATTCGGACGATGTTGCTTGTTTGGTGGCAGCCCCATCGTTTATGAACACCTGCAGGAAAGTGCAGAAAACGCTGTACCTGTTTGACACTTGGTGCTGTGCAAATGGGCTATCGGCAAATCCCGCCAAGACTGGTATTGTCCTCTTCACCAGAAGGAGGAAGCTTGATGGAATCGTTCTGCCTAAGCTAAAACGAGTCACAATCCAGCTATCCAAGGAAATTAAATATCTTGGAGTAATCCACGATAGTAAGCTCCAATGGAAATCACACTGTGGCCATCTGTTGCACCGGAGCTTTTCCGACTACTTCAGGTCCGGCATTAGATGCTCTGACTCAAACTCAGAAAATGGGCCCGGCAAACATTGTTTTCGCATTTTTACAGAGGGCTCCAGGGCCGAGCATGGCTCTGGCTCTGGGGTCTGCGTGTAATCCATCGGGACAAAACTGCACTTTGCTCTTGGAATGCATGCATCTGTGTTTCAAGCGGAGGTGTATGCATTTCAAGGAGGGATGATCTTTGCTTTGGAAAACCGGGTATCGCGGGTAACGAGACCTCTGACTCCTTAGTTCAGATGGGCTCTGAGGCTAACTTCTTTGGCCCAGAGCCCGTTTTGCCACTCCCTTCTGCGGCCATCACAGCCACGGTTAGCAAATGGGTAACTACCACCCACAAGCGAGCTTGGCAGGCTGAGAGAGGCTGCAGATGGACTAAACTGATGTTGTCTCTCATGTCCGATCGACTGTCGCAAACCCTTCTGTCATTAAGCAGAGATGATGACGGACCACTTTCCGTGGGTGAAGCACATGGAAAGGTTGGGCATCTCAGACAGTGTAATCTGCCCAGCTTGTGAAGAGGAGCAAGAGACGGCGGACCACTTCCTATGCGTCTGCTCCGCCTTCGCTCGAATCAGGTTTGAAGTCTTTGGCTCTGATGTGTTAAGAAGCGACCACCTTGGCTCCTTGCCACCACAAGATCTACTCAGATTTCTTCAGAGATCGGGTAAATTTAAAGAAAATCAAAAGGGGATCCAAGTGTAGTACTTAATTAATGTCTGAATGCTGCACTTGCTAGTTGTCCCGACAAAAAAAAAAGTGTATTGATATAACCTTTTAAAAACATTCTCAAACAGGAGTAAAAATGGCAGATCCGGGGCCTTTTTAAGAAAGGTGCCCAGTGTCCAGTTAAAATCAACAAAAGTTATTGCAGCTGAGATTAACAAATGAAATGAAATGAATCTACCAGGCAGAATAGCTCGTAAAGTTCCTCTATTGGAAGCCAGAGGAAAAGTTTTGCTCAAGAGCACAAGTCGCGGTGTCGACCAGAGGGCATGAAAAATCGGTATAACATACTGTGGGGTGATTAACCAAAAGTAGATTTACATATTTGGAAGTGATGCCGGGAGAAATGTCAGTCATCCTAACGGAGAAGAGTTCTCACCGCGGTTCAAAAAAAAAAAAAAAAAAATATAAAAAAAATCAAGTACGACGGCGGCAACATAATGAATGAATGATACCAAGAGAGGTGTGGAAACTAGTCACCTTATTATCTACATATACAATGAACTCATTTATTTACAAGGACATACCTCAAGAAGTGATGCTAAAATTTACTATGGCTTACTAGGCTTTTTATGCAGGATATTGAATCAGAACAGTACTCAATGTTAGCTCGCGGATGGTTTTTACGGAATAATTAAAAAATATGGATTGGCTAAGCCTGTCACTCGACCTAACTTCAATGACCTTTCCTACACCTTTGGTGAGCTTTAGAGATTTGAATCGGAAAGAAAGCATTCAAAAAGAAGACTCAAGGCAAAAATTCAAAGAATTATGGTATTTCACTCCCACAGAAACCTGCCGTACGATTATCAGTTCTATGTAAAATTGAATACAAAAAGTGATTGCCAATCATGGTGGACACACCGTTTATTAGTTAAACTGTGATAATTTAAGCTGCCTCGGTAGTCTAGCGCAGTGCACTAGCCTGCCATCCCAGTGGTTGTGGGTTCGAATAACACGCAAAGCATGGTCCTCGCACTTTTCCAAATTTACCTACTTTCACTTTTTCTAAAAAAAAAAAATCCTTCAATTCCATTGCTCAACCCCAAAAACTTATCCTTTCCATCCTTACTCTCGCACAATAGTCTGCGCATTATTTGCATTGTGGCTGTTAAAACAAGGAAAAGCAAAGAAAAGCACACAGTTATACATTGCATCAGTGGCGCCAGCAAGAGGAAGCGAGGGACCGCGGTAATAGTACAGACACACGAAAATTTAGCGAAGTCCCCAACCATCTGCGCGATCCTTCTGCCACAAAAATGTGAAACACAGATGGCGCTCCAGAGAGTAAGAAAGCGTTGTCCCTAAGCAACGACAGGTGGGCATTCCCACTACTTACGACTGGTAGCGGCGGGCTAATCACCTACCCTGCCAGAAATCAAAATAGATTAACGAAACCAACGCAAGACGGAGTCTTGTAGTGGCCCTATGCTCCCGAGAGGAGTGAAAGGAAAGAAAAAATTTGCTGTATTTGTAGTAGAACCTCTAACTTCTTTTCGTATTGTATCTATAGTATTTCTATTTCGTACTGATTTTAGTAAGCACATCAATATTCCTTATTTGTTTCTTTTGCCACTAGTTGAAGTTTTAAAAGATCCTTGAATTATTATTTATGTTTGTTATACCATATTAATCCATGTAATAAAAACCAAATTCGATTGAATATCTGTTATTATTAATTTAAAAAACATGTAGTTTCCGTAAGAACGTGGGCGTACCTATTTTAATGGCCATATGTGTATGTGTGCGCACGAGTATAAGAGTGTATGCAAGGAATACTTTTTTCTCGGAAACTCATCTTCTTTAGCTCACTGTAAGGTTTAAATTTAAATTTTACGTAATTCCCCTCTAACTTTGTAATTATATTTATTAATTATTATCTTGCCTGTGTACTTCATGAATGCACAAATATTGTGTGTACGAGCGCTCGTGAGTAGATTCACATCATTCAGTGGAAACCTATGATTCCCAGAAAATTGCAGCTCCTCACAAAGCCTTATCATTCATTAATGGAAGTATGTGAATATGGGTATGCCTTGGGGTAAGGTTGATTAGTGCGCTGAGTATTGGGTTTGGGTACCTTTTGCATTTGTGAGTTCAGGTCAGAAAAAAATGACATATGATTTCTTCAACTAATTAACTCGCTGAATAGAGTTTTAATGACATTAAAGTGACTTTTAGTCGTTCTTAGCAAAATTAAAAAAAATAAATTGAAGTAAAGGGCGTTTCAGCCAAGCTAATGGCACTAATTATAACGCTTTCTATGTGATAAGCGATTAGCTATTGTTTTTATATCAGTTCTTTTTTTTTAAGGTGAGTCCCATTTATTATAAAGGATGGTTAAATTTTAAGGACCGATATTGAATGTAAACCACACCTAAGCGTCAAGTGTTTTTCCGCATTTTATTTAAAATTTTTCAATTTCAGATTAACTCCATTTGAACCATGGAAAAATACACAATCGAGCAACGCGTTAAAGTTATTCAGACTTATTATGAAAACGAGCGTTCAAATCAAAATGCATATCGCGCACTTCGTGATTTTTTCGGTCAATTTAATCGTTCAAATGTGCGTACAACCGGAAAAGTTGTGCAAAAGTTTGAGCAAACCGGGTCTGTAGAAAATGTGGAAACACCAGTGCATGCTCGTACTGCAGAAAATATTGCTGCTGTTCGCGATAGTGTAGTTGAAGAGCCGTCCACCTCAACTCGTCGTCGTGCCCAACAATTGCACCTCTCACACTCGTCGTTGATGAACATTATGACTTGCATTTACACATATATTTACACAGCATAAAGACTTGCATTTACACGCTTACAAGTTGCAATTGACTCAAGAACTAAAGCCTCTTGACCATTTCAAGCGTCGTCAATGGGCAGAATGGTGGCATGGAATGGCAACAGTAAATGACCAATTTTCGAAGAAAATCATCTTCAGTGAGGAGGCACATTTTCTCCTCAGTGGATTCGTCAATAAGCAGAATTGCCGCATTTGGGCGAATGATAATCTAACAGTAATTGCCGAAAAACCAATGCACCCACAAAGAGTGACTGTTGGGTAGGCCGGCGGCATCATTGGGCCGTATTTTTTCCAAAATGAGGCCGGTAAGGCAGTTACTGTGAATAGTGTTCGCTATCGTGAGATGATAACGAACTTTCTATGGCCCGAATTGGAAGATAGGGATGTGGACGATATGTGGTTTCAAAAGGACGGTACCACTTGTCACACAGCTAACGAAACAATGGCTCTTTTGCGCAAAAAATTTGATGGCTGAATAATCTCACGTCGCGGCGATGTCAATTGGACGCCAAGATCATGTGATTTGACACCGTACGACTTCTTTCTTAGGGGTTATTTGAAAGAAAAGGTGTACGTCGATAAGCCAGTAACAATTCAAGAGCTAAGGGTTGAGCTAATTCGGCACATTAACGGCATAGAACCTCAATTATGCCTCAGCGTCATCGAAAATTTGGACTATCGGATGGAGGTGTGCCGCCAAGGCCGCGGTGACCATTTAGCCGATATTTTGTTGCATACGTAATTGAGCCATATCAGTATTATCATAATAAAGAGAAATGACAATAATTTAAAAAAAAAATTGTACTTTATTCAAAATCAACACCGGCCCTTGAAACTGAACCAGCATTTATAATAAATAAACAATAAAACAATAGAGCAAAATGAGAGGTAGTCACGTCTGCATACTTTCAGATAGCCAAGCGGCTCTAAAAGCCTTTATATCAACAACTATCACCTCTAAATTGGTAAATGATTGCATAAACCTTCTCAACACGTTAGGAAACCTCATCATACATAGTTACACCAGGCTGGATTTCGGCATCCGCTGCACATCTGTCATAGACTCGCTTCATTTCACTCGCGAGAATATCCCGTGGTATCATACCAGCTATGACAAACGCCGCGTCATCCGATATTGTTCTGTAGCCGCAACATGCCCTTAGGACACTTAGCCTATATACAGACAATAGCTTCCTTTTGTTATCCTTCTGTTTCGCCGCATTTGCCCAAACTTTTTGCAAGCAAATTCCTTCTAGTTGACTTAGCACCACCTATGTTAGGTAGGATCCTTGAGAGTGCCGCTTGTATTTATGTTAGGGGTTTTCTCTACCGCGTAGTCAATATGGACCTTAAAATTTAACCTCCAGCCGTTTCTCTTTTGAACTTTAACGCATTGCAATATCGGCATACAGTCGCCATTGGTCCAATATGTAAATTGTCATCATCACTGTAGTTCGCAGTGGGATCATATTGGAATGCCAAGCGATTGTATGATGCCAATGATCTTCGTGTGCTCACGCGTTGTCTCAATCGGGCATTTTCTCTTATTATATTTTATCTTTCTTCGCTTATGGTAAGTTCTGTGAATACACTTGTTGCTGGCTTGCATGCCTTGTGCGGCGGCTAATGTTCGCACCTCGTTCTCTCGGCATTTTAGACTGGTGAATTTAACCTCAAATGCAGGATCCACATAATTTACACAGTTCAATTTACCACCTTAAGGAGAAATGCTTGCTATTGAAGTTGAATAAAAATTTGTACAATACGCGTGATTGATTTGATGGTTTCCAATTGAACTGTTAGGAAATGAATAACCTCAATTTCACAATTTCACAGTGAACACAAAACCCGTTTTAAGTTAGCGTTTGAAAGAACGTGCGCATAATAAATGTCACATGAAATTAACCGAGCAGAGTACATGCTTTTAACCTCACGGAGCCCGAAAACTTCCCAACGAATGCAAAACCGTGGAAATCGATTCGTGCGTTCTGGAGTTATAGCGTCACGAAGGAAAACCCGACTTATTTTTATATTATAGATTTATTTACCACCAAACGCGTACCGTTGCAAAGTTTTAGTGGGCTTATGTTTCGAAGCATGACTACTACGAAGACAACTTTTAGGCGTAAATTGTGCGGTGGTAAGCCAGGCACATCCAAGGAGTTTAAAAATTCAATTGGATAGTTGGTGGCTTCATCTTCATTTGTTACACAGTCAAAGGATTTGAATGAATGCATTGTTCCAATGATATCATTTCAAATTATTTAGTCATCTATATCTGTATTCTGAGCCGCTAAAATTGCTCGCTCACTCAACCATTGATTATTTTTGTAGTTATTAATGATGTTTGGGAATACTTTATTGATAAGTTCGTCTTTCGATGAGACAAAGTTACAGAAATTCTGAGGAAAAGAAATCAATCCGCTCAATTCGTCAACAGGTACTTGACCATTACTGATAGTCAGTAATTCCTCAAAGAAATCTTCAGTAGATGTATAATTAAGTAATGCAACTCTCATGTTTATTGTCAGCTGAAGTTTCTTCACAGTGTTTATTTCCTCAGCAGCCGTTGATCTTGGAATTACTGGCAGTGTTTAGCGGAAGACGCCAGACAGTAAAATCGTTGCGCCTCCAAAACATCTCGAGTCATTGCGTATATCTTTCAATGTTCGGTTAAGTGCTTCTAATGCACGTTTATGCGCCATTCGTCCCAGATGATGATTTTCGATGCTGATAAAACTTTGGCCATTGCTAAGTTTTTTGAAATATTACATGTTGGTTCTTCAATTTTTTGAAGATTTAACGGCAATTTTAATGCCTATTGAGCCGTACGGCATCCTTCGAACAATGTGGCTGCTATTCCAGAAGAACCAACTGCAAGCGCAATGTTAGATTTCGCACGAATAGTGGCTAAAATTACTAACATGAGGAATGTCCTACCAGTTCCATCAGGGGCATCAAGGAAATATAAACCACCATTTCCATCAGCAAATGCCTTCATTAATGTATCATAAACTTCTTTTTGTTGGCGATTCAACAGTGGTACATTCGTTTGAATTACTAAATCTACTTGTTGATCTCTGTTATTCGCTCGACGATTTCGCATTTCCAACCGAGCCGTTTCACGGGCTGCCTCGCTGTGCTCTTGTGATTGAGAAGCACGAAGTCGAGCCGTACTAACGCGGCGCTCTTCACGGGCAATTCCTTGTGCTTCTTCAGCCGTTTCATTCCCAATGTTTCGTATCCTTCTTGCATTACGGCTTTGTCGGGAAAGATTCGATCGTCTTGGTCGCGGCATTGATAATGATGATTCAAAGAGAATACAAATTACTGTGACTATATATTTCTGACAAAATTTATATAATCAAATTTTCCACTTAACCATAGATAAAATTACGTTTAGCTTTCATTTGCGTTTTGCAATACCACATTTTATAGTGACTTCACGGAAACGCGTTCGAATGGGATAAAAAGTATCCTATGTCCGTCTCCTGGTCCTAAACTACCTCTCCACCGATTTTCAACCAATTCGGCTCAGCCGTTCCCGAGTTATAAGTAGTGTAACTAACATGACTTTCTTTTATACCTATATATAGATTATTAAAATTAAACTTAAAACAAATAAACCTTGAAAAGTTGTCAATACATCTCTGTGCTATAGTTGTGTAGCACAGTGTAATCGGCATACAAACGACAGCAGGTAGTCATTATTCGCATTCACATTTGCTGTTTGTTTTTTAGACAAATTAAGAACACTTTTTAAGCGATAATAATGAGAGAGCTAATATTATATTATCTAGAAACGTAAAGCAAACATTACGGCCCATGTCTGAAAGTGAGATTAAATAATAATAAAATAATAAAAATATTTAGAATTACTAATAGGCAAGCATCACCAAGGAAATACGAGTACACAAAGAGGCGGTGCAACGAGCTTTCAGCCATGCTCATGCCCGACCTATAATTATTTTTATTTGCTAGAAATGGTCTTCAACGTAACTCAATGCTAGCAAAAATGCATTTTATTGCATATGTATTGTATGCATTGTATGTGTGTGTGTGTGTGCGTGTATGTTTCTCGGTGTGCGCCACACATTCACTTTGAGTAGTTTGAGATATTAGAGAATTTAAACACATAATTACGATTAGCAACAGAAAAAGAGGTACGTCCAGAACTGTAATTAGGTACCTACTATTATCACTCACCAATACCAACAACGACAACCTTGGATGCACTCAGGGTTGTGCGTGTGTGTGTGTGTGTGCGGGTACATACCCCGCAGAGAAATTGAATAGCACCGAACTGATGTGCTTCTAGTGGATTTAGAGCCGTGACTAGTTTCATGCTCTCGTTTTTTTTTAGATAAGCATCGTGTGAATATTATAGGAGGATGCCATAAGAAGCATCTATTCTACCCCGCTGTATCATTTTTGAAAGTTTGAAGCTAGTACCACTGCGTGTATTTTTTAATTGCTTTGCATGCCTTCTACGCCTGTAAATCTGTGTTCGGCAAAAAATGGGATCTCAAGCCACGTGTCGTACTTTGGATGTACAACTTAGTGGTTCTGCCAATTTTAACATATGGTTTCCTTGTTTGGCAGGTAGCTCTTCAGAAGGGCTACAACACCACTAAACTACATAGAGAGAGTGCAGAAAACTGCATATGTGGACATCACTGGTGCTTGTAGAACATGTCCCACTGCTGCGCTCAATGTTATTCTGCACTTACTTCCTGTGGACCTGCAGGTTAAATTCATTGCTTCTCAGAGCACTATTAGATTGAAGGAGCTTGACCTCTGAAGACAATTTCCTGTAGGACATAGTAGCATTTTGAAGCAGATCTCCCTATCCTTCTCTGTTCTCGGCACTGATCTCTCCATCCGCAAACTGGGATTTGAGGGTTGTGCTAGGGCTATCTTTCCGAGCAGGCAAGATTGGAAGGACGGGAGAGTCGGCAGGGATATTGATACCTCTGTATTCACTGACGGATCCAAGATGGAATCTGGAGTGGGAGCGGGGGTTTTCTCTAAATCGGCCAGCATTTCGGTATCCTTTAAACTGCCAGATACGAGCAGCGGTTTTTAAGCAGAGGTCTTCGCGATCCTGCAAGCATGCAAAATGCTTCTATTTTTTCTGATAGGCAGGCTGCAATCAAGGCCCTGTCGTCGCCGTATTGCAGGTCTCTTCTGGTGAACTCCTGTAAGGAGGAACTCAAACATCTCGATCGAGTAGGAAGCATCTCCATTATCTGGATTCCTGGGCACAGGAATATAGAGGGAAATGAAATTGCCGACGAGCTTGCCAGGAAGGGGTCGACAGAATCGGTTGTGCCCCTCTCAGACAGCGGTGTCCCTTTATCCGTTGTTAAAGGGAAACTAGACAATTTCTTTCTGAAAAAAGCGCAAGACAGATGGAGGTCTGTCTCATCGTGTGCTATTTCGAAAAACTATGGCCTCAATACGATAGAAACAGAACGCTTGGGGTGATGGAAATCCCCCGCCATTCAATTTCCAAACGCATTGCGGTGTTCACTGGTCACTGGGTGATCCGTACTTATGCGGAGAAGCTTGGAATTCCGTACAACCCCTATTGCAGAAGCTGTGGGGATCCTGCAGGGAAAGAGACTCTGGAAGACTTGCACTGCAGATGTCCGGCTCTGGCGGCTAGGCGCTTGAGATTCCTTAGCATGCCCTTTGGGGATGGCTTGAAGAAACTCTCCAGCCTAGATCCCTTTTATCTCCTCCACTACATCAACAGCACTGGATGGCTGTAGAAGGTTTTCTCTTCGCAAAAATTTTTCTTTGCACAGCTAATGGTCCACATTATGGTATCCAAACGGCGCGTAAGTGTTACTTGAAGTGTGGCTGTGGCACTCTTGCCATTTTATCACCTTTTGATATCTACCTACCTGCCATGCATATAAAAAAATTCAAGTCCACTCCGAAAATGATGGCCACGAGTATGTGAGAATTAGATTTCGGAAAAATAGAAAAAATAAAAAACGGCTTAGGGCAATATTGGGCACTTGGACAGAAAAAAGCATAAGACCACGGCTTAATAGACTGCACAAAAAGGCTAGTCCATGTTGGTCCTGGTGGTTTAACTGTGAAATACTGTTGGTGAAAGGGAAGGCATTGAAGGAGATCTAAATTCGGCAACTGAATTGTACCTGCAAACATCACATTGCATTTAAATTTCGTATAAGGCTATGCCACTTAAGACTTAAAGGGTTCTGGCAAATACAGGCTCCGGCACACGAAGTGTAACCAATTAAGAGGGCCATAAATTTAATTTGGAAAACTACTTTTATTCAAATCAAAGTAAAAAATATGTGAATATAATACCAATTGATTTACTATGCTCGATATGACCACCTTTTGCCTTAATTGCAAAATCCGCATGGACTTAAAACCCCTTGATAGCAGACGATCTATTCTATCGTTCTCATTTATTATTCGTATCATTTCTAGATCTATTGATTGCCCTTCCCTTCTAAGCAAAATTCAATTTAATATTCCCAATATGAGGCTCCGACAGTAAGAAACCTTTAAAATTGGATTCTCGAGAACCAACCACGGGGTGAATGCTCCGATTCCTAGGGCATGTGCACATTTAAATATGTTTTTCAATTCTTCTGGTGCTGATTTTACGTGGCCGTATGGCATCTTAGTCAACCATCTTAAATTGTTTTTTTCTTAGTAACTACTAAACTATTGTATATTAGCTTATGGTAGCTTACTCTGTAAGAATGTATCCATTTAAAGACAAAATAAATCAATAAATAAATAAAATAAAACGATTGGAGCGCGCCCACCTGCGGTTACGCGGCCCAAACCATTACCTGTTGCGGGTGTTGCCTCCTGGTGGCTGGTGGCCAATCGATAACTCGTAATTACGGTCGATCAAATCGACCCTATCGTTTTGGAAATTACCGAATTGCTCAATTTCAAAAATTGTCTCGTCAGAAAACACAATGTTCAGAAATTGACCGCTTTCGTTCAAGCGAAACAACTCTTTCGCTGTCTCAAGTCTGATTTGCTGCTTCTTTGGTGTGAAATTATTCGCCTCTTGGATCTTGTAAGGCTTGACTTTGAGATCATTTTTTTACCATTTCACGTGACGTTGCAGCCTTTTGATGATCACCTCCATGACGTTTCGCGATGCTACCAGGATCATTGTAACGAGTAATGGTGCGATAAACAAAAACTTTATTTACTTTTTGAGGTGCTCGAGCTCACAAACAATCGCTGGTTATGATTTTCCACCCAAATATAATGCAATCGCACTATTACGTGGGAAATCCATTACTGATTTTCTTTTTTCACGTTTACTCTCGCCGAAATGCCTCCGTGCGCTTTTAAACAATACTTTTGGAGCCAAATAATAGACAGCTGCTGCCCGTGCATCAGCAGCGTTAGCGGTTTGAAGTTGGTTACACTTTGAGTGCCGAACCCTGCAATTTTGGCTATTCCAGCTTGATAACGTAGACAATTCGTTAATTTCCACGAAAACCAGTTTCTCAAAAGGGTTTCTTCCCAGACTGAGCTTATATCTATTTGAAATGGTACGTAAGCAAATAAAAATTTCGTCTTCAAGCTCATGCTTCTTTGTTGTGTCTGGTGCTGTCTATGGGGTGTAATTTGCGCTTACCCTCAGCGCATTTCAATATCAAGATATGCTAACAACTTTTTAAGGACAGTATGTGGTTACAACTGGACTGCTGGACTGCGACATTCCCTACTGTGTTATTTTCTCATGGACTATAATCTACTTGTACTATTTTTTACTACAGAAGTAGTGGCCCACCCAGGACTGTCATGTCTGTCTCCGTTTTTTATTTTAGTTAGTACGGCGGCCGCCGTAGCCGAATGGGTTGGTGCGTGACTTCCATTCGGAATTCACAGAGGGAACGTCGATTCGAATCTCGGTGAAACGCCAAAAATGAGGTTTTATCGGCAAGCAATGGCAAACCTCCGAGTGTATTTCTGCCATGAAAGAGCTCGTCATAAAAAAATATCTGCCGTTCGGAGTCAACAACAACATCAAAATGCAAGCCAACAATAGGAAGAGAAGCTCGGTCAAACACCCAAAAAGGGTGTATTTTTTTGAAATTCTATCCTCCACTAGTTGAGACCGCCCTCCGGGTTATTTCTTAAATTTAGGTAGGTGGGTGAAAAGGTTGAAGTACCAATCTAACACTATCCAAGTAGCGCTAAAGTGTCATTTTGATACTCTTTTGTGACCTCCAACAGGCGGATATCTGCAGGCAATCAGAGCTGTTGATGCAATGGAGAAGGGATTTTGGACAATGCACTGCTCCAGGCTGTCGAAGAAAGGGGCAGTGAACTTAATCGTCTGGGTGTAAAACCTGGCCACTTACAGAGGAAGTGTTCAACAATCTCCTTCACTGAAAAGTTCCCACAGCTTTTGCAATGGGAATTAAACGTTAAACTTAGCTTTTCCGCGTGTGTGCCAATCATCCATTGACCGGTAAACACAGCTGCGTGTTTGAAAATTGAATGGCGTGAATTCCTCAGTACTTTCTGTGATGATATTACACGAAGAAAAAAAGTTCCATCTGTTCTGGGCTTTCCTGAGAAATAATTTAATTTAATCTTTAATCTTTAACCTAAGTAGTATAGCTTTTGGATAGCTTAGTAGATATAAAAGTTTTTAAAATAGTTTGCAAAACAGTTTCTATATATAACTGTAGCTACTGATACATCCAGTTTTTTATGAATGAAACCACACTCAATAGATCCTCCACAGGTATCTTAGGAGCGCGGATTCGGACCTTTACTACATAAACCTGCAGGTTTTCCTTCCCGAAGCACCGCAAAGAAATGTGGGTCTCTCGGCAGAATCTATAGATGTACTAGTGGACACATTCACCGCTGCGTGTAACAGAGCTCTCGAGAGCGCTTGTCCACTAAGACCGCCCCCTAAAAAGGAAAAGCCGCCTTGGTGGACAACCGAGCTCACCGAAATCATGTAGGTTTCTGTCGCTGTCGGTCAAGTCGAGGGAGAGGAGCATCGTCTCAACTATTCAGGGCGCCCTAGCTTCGAAACTGTCGAGTTAGAATTCATTTTTTTTTTAATTTTTCTACTTATATTCAAAATAATCAGAAAGAAGCAATATCTTCCAGTTCACCGAACTATTAATTCGTTTCAGACAGCGGCCAAGTCAATATACGAGAAGAAAAGCGATTGTTTACTTTATTTCTTAGCTTTGACAGTCACTAACTCCAATGTCTGACATCGCTGCTCGCAACACGAACAACATTCCTATTAGTTCCGAAACAAAAATCCTTTTCACTAATTCAAGTTTTTCCAACAGGGTAGGAGTCTCCAAGTGTGCGGTAATAGCTTCAAGTTCTTTTTTTTAGAAACTTTTTTGTTAGAACTAAGCTTTCGTCAGAGAGCCTGTAGGAAATTGAGTCAAATAACTGCACTATCGCAAGAACCATTTGTAATCCCCACAAGAAAGCGTGATATTCAGAGTCGACGAGAGGATACGTTAGCAGGCTAGTTTTTCATGTGCCAGGTGTTTAATCCAGTGTAGTTACTAACAGACTATTTCACAAGCCAAAACGGCACTGAGCTGTTTGGTTAATAAATCAGACACAAACTGCAGTCCAATGGATTCAGATCTGAACTTCCGGTCGTTCAATCTTCTGCGGCTATGAACCCAAGAATATTGTTTTTTAGCCACTGCTGGATGGTTTTCACCTTATGGGCTGGAACGGAATCTTGCTGGAAGGTCCAACACTCTCCATTGAAGAGAATACTACTTAAATGCATCATCACGTCTTCTAAGACATCCTCCTGGTGCACTTTTACCCCAGTCTTAAGCGCTATTTCGCAGAAGAGATGTAATGCCTTTACAAGACACCCTCACCCAAACCATTACGGAGGCTGAATGGTGGCCACGCTGAACCTTTGGTGGCCAACTTCTGGTGTACATAACCGTCAGCGATGTGGCACAGTTTTGGCTTAATGGCTACCTCAATAAGTAAAGTTGCCATAATTGGGCTAAAGAGCAACCCGAAGCTATTCAAGAACAGCCATTACATCCATTGAAAATAACTATTTGGTGCGGCCAATGGGATAGAGGAATCATCGGCCCATATTTCTTCAAAGACGAGGCTGGCGCCAATGTAATTTTTGTTCGTCGAGCGAGAATTTTACTATGAAATTGCCTACTCACTGCAAAGTAGCACTTTTTGGAAAGTAAGATTCTACGTTAGATTTCAAGACTGATATTATTATCGATTAATGTTAATTGTTCTCTATGTACCTGAAATGCTGTGGTGGCGATTGAACCCAGCACATGCTTAACTTTTAGCGAGAAAACAATCGCTACCACGCGTACTCTGTACAAATTTTCACTGCAAACTACTTTCGAGTTCCATAAACTTATTATACACCTTACATGTACTACATTCAATACCTCAGCCTTACCACCGTGTGTGCTTTTGAGGGCAGTCATAACCGAGTTGGTTTCTAACGCTTGTGTTAGTGCTCTTGGCACACAATTGAAGTTTGTTTATTTATATTGAAAAAAAAAATTCTAATAAGCAATAAAGGCAGCAAAGTGAGTGAAAGAGAGGATCGCTGGCGGATCAGTTGTACGTAATATGACTAAAGAGCGCAACTTGCCATGAGTGCCACGTAATATTTACAAACCCACCCATTGATATAATAGTGAATATTATTTCATATCTGAGCTCTGTTGACATTTGAATACGAGCCCTCTTGCCCGACTGGTAAACGATCGTTTGAGAATGAGCACACTTACACATACATATACTCCCAAACGCCGGTGACACTTTTTCCTCCAACCCCGTTAGTAATTCAATGCGCAATGCAGTTCTAAACTGTTCTCCCTCACTCTTCTCTCAATTTCCGTAGACGTCAAAAGAGCTGCACTCGTTTGAAATACATACATATGTATGTATATGCAGGTATGTGTGAGAATGTCTATAGCGCACATGTTGCAATTACGGCATCCAATAACAATAGCAACAAGAGCCTATACCTTTTTTGTCTCAGTTAAGCTTATTTGCCAATTAGCGAACAAAGAGCAGAAAATAAAAAATAAACAGCGAGAAAAAAATATCGAGCTTTTTAAGCGAGACCCGATTGCAATTGCAACTGCAACAGTTACAATAACGACAACTACAACACTACGAGTAATATGAACGCCGCCGTCAAACCGCAACGAAGTGACAGATATTTGTTCAGATATGACTTAGCACGGTCAAGTTCATTGCTATGGAATACAGCTGAAAAAGAGAAGGAAAAATATGAGAAACAAATGAGATAACCGCATAGAACGGCATAGACATAACATTCGGTGAATAGGCCAAACGCAAATGATGCAATTCATAGATTATGATATGGAGATATAAATGTTTCAGCCAAGTTTACATACAGTAGCGAACACTAAAATTCGGACAATCAAAAATCTACATAATTTGTATGGTATTTTTGCGCAGCAGAAAAATATGCCGAAATAAATTTTAAAAATGGGTTGACATGGATATGTACATGCCATTTTTATTTCAATAAAAAACTTCAAAAAAGTATGTGGCATTTGATAAAAACTGTAGTTTATTTATTAAACGAGTTTTTCAAGCTTTTAATTTAATCTAAATTCATTTAGAGTGTTTTTAAAGTAATATATAAATTGCAATTTATTTGCTACTTGGAAGTTGAAACAAGTTTGCGTAAAATTATAACTTCTCTTAATCCGAAAGGTTTTGTTTTCGCTTTCATTTCTTATAAAGGGTGGTTAAGTTTCAAGGGCCGGTGTTGATTTTGAACAAAAAAATAAAAAATTTTTTTGTAAAATTATTGTCATTTCTCTTTATTATGATAATATTGGTATGGCTCAATTACGCATAAAACAAAATATCGGCCAAATGGTCGCCGCCAATGGCCTCGGCGGCACACCTCCATCCGATGGTCCAAATTTTCGATGACGCTGAGGCATAATTGAGGTTCTATGCCGTTAATGTTCCGAATTATCTCATGCTTTAGCTCTTGAATTTTTGCTGGCTTATCGACGTACACCTTTTCTATCAAATAACCCCAAAGAAAGAAGTCCGACGGTGTCAAATCACATGATCTTGGCGGCCAATTGACATCGCCGCGACGTGAGATTATTCGACCATCAAATTTTTCGCGCGAAAGATCCATTGTTTCGTTAGCTGTGTGACAAGTGGTACCGTCCTGTTGAAACCACATATCGTCCACATCCATATCTTCCAATTCGGGCCATAAAAAGTTCGTTATCATCTCACGAAAGCGAACACTATTCACAGTAACTGCCTGACCGGCCTCATTTTGGAAAAAAACGGCCCAATGATGCCGCCGGCCTATAAACCGCACCAACCAGTCACTGTTTGTGGGTGTATGCAGCAGATCCGATCTGCAGAATTTATTAAACAAGTGCAAGCGATCATTGATGAGTACCCTTCAAAATCAACGGGGGTCTTTGCGAGGGAGCTTCATGTTTCTGAGGGTCCTATCCGTCGAGTTGTTCGCGAAGCTCTTCGGAATGAACTCTATATTATATGCAGATTACACTTTATGTCGGTGCAAATACGAGAACAGCTAGTTATCCGAACAAAAAGTCTGCTAAACAAAATTAGACACTCTGAAGCGCCTGAGATGTTATGTAAGATGTTTTATCTGACGAAAAAAATACTGACTAAGACCGACAGATGGTTTTGTTTCAATCCTCTAACCCAAAGGTTGCTGTGGTCATGCACACGAAGTTTCCAGCCACTGTTATGGTTTCAGGCGTTGTCAGCAACAAAGGACATGTCATTCTACCACACGTCTTTTTTGAAGGATTTCGAGTCAATTTTGTTGCATATATCGAAGTTTTAGAGACAGTAGAAAAACAGTGAATTGTTAGTGTACGCAAAAATAGCCCATATATCTTTCAACAAAACTCTGCTCCTTCACACAAAGCGATGGCGACACAAGATTGGAATGCTGAAAATTTCCATGACCACATAACATCGAACTTATGGTCGCCTAATTTAATCTCGTTTGTTTTTTGTTTTAGTAGGAGGAAAGCGTCGAAAGCCTAGATGGCCGTTGGGGCGTCAGTGTGGGACTTCAATCCGAACTAAGACCTACTCTTGTCCGAACGTTTGCTCTTCCAGAGCCTTGTCTTTATGTAGTTTAATGAAACTCGGGCCCAAGTGTTACGTGTAAGCGCGTTGTAAACAGATCAGACTGATACGCGAGGCTCGTGGCTAACTCTGGAGGCGTACAGATAGAAATTTACTTTCAGCCAAGACCCAGGCTTGTGATGTTTATGATTGATCTGACTATCTGTACACGACCTCGGCTCGAGATATTTACGTTTGACCCGACAATCTATTCACGAACCTGGCTCAACATATTTATGTTTGGACCAAAATTTTCTCGCCAAAACATGGAAAGGGGTTAACTCAAATCTTCAGTCTATTTCAGTGCCGGTAACTGACCGGTGCTCACGCTGCGACGACTCTTCGCCTTTTTCAACAGTCTGCTGCTCCATTTGCTGTCATCTGAAGTTCGCCTTTCAGGCCCATTCTTCCATTGTTGTTCTACGCCCTTTAGCTGCGCTAAAAGTAAGCCATTTTCCTGTTTTATCGCACATTTGCGCTATGAGGTGCACTTGTGTTGGGATCTTACCGCAAGCCTTAAAGAGACTATTTCTCAAATGGGCAAATAAAAAGAACGTGACTTGCACTTTCTCGTACGTCAGGGCAGACAGGGCAAAAAGGGTCGCTTGTCAAATGAAAGCGATGCAAATATTCCTTGAAGCATCCATTTGCGGCTCAGCAATTGCGTTATATGAAAGTCAACCTCGCCGTGCGTTTCACTAAGCCATTTCGCAATGTCCGGTATTAGATTATAGGTATACCTTATCTACCATTCTATCTTTGGTCTCCTAGATTACTACTTTTAGGGTGCAGTTGAGCGTGAAACTAATAAGCAGCCTCATAACACCTTTTCTTCTCTGAAGACTGCAATTAATACCGTTTTGGTCAATATGAATAAGAGACTTTTGATGCGGGCATGCAATCGTTTCCGGACCCCATTTCGCCTTTGTATTTGTGCTTATGTTATGTGCACATTCACTTTCAAGAATGCTTTCAAAGGAGAATTTTCCATCAGCAAAATAGAAGCTTAAAGTGCACATCAATAGCAGATAGAAGTAAATATGCGACACTCTATGGAAGGCAATCCGATGCGTGTGCAGATGGCATTAGGCCAACAGGTAACTTAAGCTGTTTTCGCTGAGCCAATTATACACCCATTCCACTTCGCAACGATTTCGGTTAACCAAGCAACACTTCAGCCACACCACAGCCACATTGGTCATTTCATACTCTTCGCTTGATTGATGCCGCTTTGAAGTTGCGAATATCATTCAACACTGGGGAAATTACGATTCGTTAAATGTTGTCCCACGACTTTAACTAATACAAGTAAATACCGGCACAGGGATTAATTTCCACCGATACTATCTGATGTGCAACACACTCTTATGCACTCATGCTTGCGTACTTATCTGTGTATCCACCTAAAATTTGTTAACATGCAACATTGTCACCAAATTTAATCTGCCACTGCCCACTCATGGTCCTTATGTAGCTGTGTGTGCAATCACCTCATGGGTTTATAGCAAATTGGAAAACTTACACATTTTTATGCATCCCTCACCGAAGGCAGCCACCGAACTCATACTAAGTATTTGTGGAATCAGCTTTCAAAAGCAACATAAATCACAAAGTGGTGTCAAAACGGTTCAATGAAATTTTGAATCGTTTCGTTTATTTTAATTAAAGTGAAATTGTTCGTGCAGCCACAAATTGGCTTAAAAGTCATTCGAATCCTCATAACCAACACATTTTCGATGGGAGGAAGGGCATAGAGCTGAAGCATTGCAAGTAACTTTCGCCGTTTCAGTTGCCATTTCTATGATCGCGAATTTAGGTATATTTGCTTTTGATACGCTGCTGATACCCCACAATGTCAAGCAACTTTTCATTCAATGAATTTTCTCACCACACTCACACATGCACACCATTTGCATCGTATTTGTGCTTTTCCGGTTGCAGAAACTCAAAAAAGAAAATAAAGACTTTCATTTCCAACTTTCTGCTGAATGCTTCTAAGGCGTGCCAAGTTGTTGACGGAAGCCATTTCGTGTTGCAATTAAACACCTTATGAGGTATGCATGGAAAATTTCCAGTCGCAATGTGCAGCACACATACATATACATGGACTTACAAAGCTTGTGTGGTGGGGAAATATACGCTAAGACGCAACGAAGATGTTGTTCAAGAAGGATTTAAACTAAATTGGTGAAATGGGAGCGTAGCAAAGTGGCGCCCAGAAAGAAGCCCGACTATGCTGCAACAGACGCACACCTGCCACACAATGATTTTTGCATGCATTACAAAATCAAAATAAGTCTTACATTTGTTGCTGCTAGACATGATGTGCCACTCAAGTTTTCGCTTGTTTAATTTATTTTAGATTTCAATTAGCAGTAGCATAAATATTTATTGAAACGACGTTAAAAAAAACTGCTTAAAAGATGTCGTTAAAAAAAAATAATTTTAACCCTTCTTAGGGCCAAACCTTTTTCGACTTTGGACGTGAATTCAACTTATTTCTATTAAAGCTAACGACCCAAAATTTAATTTCCCATCGATTTATGGATATAACCTTTTAAGAAGGATCTTAGAGACAGGACGAAAAAAAAAAACGAGTCTAACGGTTAGACGCGATAGAAGTGAAACCTTCCGTAAAACAAACTGAGAGAGAATGAGACGAAAGAAGCATTAGGAGCGGGATAATTATAGGTTCATTATAATATTGCCATAAAGTTCATATTTTATTTTCTTCATTTTATTATTATTCATCCTCAATGTTTTCAATTTCAACAAATGATACGAGTGGCTTATGATAGCTAAAATATGATACAAATGCTTTTGTTTCGATGTTGTCAACATATCTTTGAAATACCGCGTCAATTGTTGTTTTTGATCGTGTTGTCAATTCAGTGCGATTGTTACACATTTTTAAATTGAATGTTGTATTGAGAAAGTCAATTAAAGGAACCGCTGTGTCCAATGCAAAATTTACGTTAAAATCGCCACTTAAAATCATTGGAACTTTATCGTAATCTTTTCTAAGTATCCGCGATACTTCTGGTGTACACTTTATTAAATTTTCGTGAATAAATAACGTGATGCTATTTCTTGGTTGATTCGGTGAAATATAAATTGCCACAATTAAAACTGTTTTTCCATTGCTCAATCTGGTTACGCATGCACATATTTCTCCCACTTTAGAGAGCTGAACAGACAGTGATTCTAGTTGCTTGCATTCAGATCTATCTGTGGAGTTACAATACGAGCACCGTCATTTTGATTGTGGTATATTGCAACATCGCCCGCAATTGCGGTAAATATTTAAAAACGAAAATATTTACGAATATAAAAATACGGACGCAATACAGCACACGCAGTTGCTATTATGAGCGTCGTAACGCGTATATTAAACAGATGTACTAGCATACACACAAACATTCGTAGGACACTTGGTCTAAGCAAGTATTAGGTAGTGTAGTATAGGTATACATAATGCCTTCTCGCTCACCGTGGCTCCGTAATACGCAGGCGCGCACACATACGTACTAGCATACATACAAACATACATACGTATGACGCTTGAACTAAACACCAAAGCAAGTAATAGGCAGTGTAGTATACATACTACAATACTCACTATACTAGCGTGGCTCAGCAGTACGCAGCCACCCACATATACGTATATGAACATATAACGCTTCGTAGTGTCGCTTTTTCGTTTCATCGAGTCTCAAATCACTCCCAACGATTCTAAAGAAGTTTTCACTTCAAAAATATTTAAAAAGTGACACCTTCGGTTGTGTTGGTTGTATGGAAATGGGATACATTTTGACTATTATACCTATTTTTTCTACTTTTTTGTGTGCTGTTTCTTTGTCCTTGTTTGTGCATTTATTATTATTGATTGGCTGCTTGTGCACTGCGACCTAAAGATCTCTATTGTGCAGCCATGTTGCCTACTCGAACAGTTTTAGGCTGTTAATAAATCCTAAACCTGCTGTAGGCTTAATTTCTACCAGGAGGTTTGGATCTATAGCCCCATTTTCCAGGTAATTTAGGCTGCGTCGTGCCACTGCTGGGCAGTCGCATAGAACGTGTTCTGCTGTTTATTGAGCCTCTTTGCAGAGTCTACAGAAATCGTTATCTATCGCACATATCTTCTTCATGTGATAATTCAGTTTACACTGTCCTGTTAGTAGTTCAGTGTAAAGTTTTATTTCCTTTCTGCTTAGGTTAAGGATTGCTTCTGCCATTAACCGTTCTGGAGCCATGAGTCTTTTGGACTGCCGCATTCCCGATTGAGCTCTCCAGTAGTCGATTAGACCTCGTTGTTCCTGCTCACGTAGAAAGGCACTTTTGAACCTGTTATCTACCCCGCAGAGGGGTTCAGGAGCTATGAAGGTAGTTTTTGCCCCCTTTTTCTCTAAAGTGTCCCAAATTTCATTCCCTTCGTGCTCCTCATGTCCCGGCACCCACATAAAGGTATCAGAGTTTCTTGATTCTAGGGTCTTGAGTATTCTAAAATATTCCCAGACCAACCTAGAATGGAATGGGAAGCTATACAGCGATTTTAGAGCTGCTTAACTGTCAGATAGAATGTTTATATTCATACCGGGCGTGCCTCTCCGCAGATATTCTCTGGCACACAGCTCTAAAGCGTCGACCTCCGCCTGGAAAATGGTAGTGCCTTTCCCATTGCAATTGCTTTTTTTGAAATGTGTTCCGATAATTCCAGCACCGGCAATACCGTCTTCCATTTTGGACCCATCAGTAAACTACACCTGTGCGCCCTGTTTTAAGGATATTCCATAGTTTCTCTACGCTGAGCGGTCACTAATGACCACTTTGAATTTCTTGGAGAATTCTAGTTTCCTTTTCATCTTGTCGTGGACTGTCAGGCACGGAGAGTTCGGGATTGCACCCAGAATTTTTTCATGTCCTGTAAAATTGCACTCTTTGAGATGGAATAGATTAGGAAGCCTTAGAGCTGCACTGACTGCCGACCCTTTGGCTGCAGGATAGAGTGGAATGAGTCCAGTGATCATTTCTAAAGCCGCTGTAGGACAGGTTTGCATTGCTCCCGCCACGCTTAGACAGGCTATTCTGTATACCTTGTTAAGTAATACTAGATTTCTTTTTCCGCAAACTAATATTTTGTTGCACCATTTGCGATTTCAGCAATAATAAATTCAATTTCAGAAATTATCGTTTCAGCTAGGACGGTAATTTTCAAGACAGTTCAGGAAGTATTTGGGTGTTCGTCTTTTGTGTTGTTCGGTCAAGACGCTTACCGAAAAAATTTTTTGAAGTCAATATAAAAAACTCAAGAACGCTCTTTAGTTTGATGAAAAAAAAAAAAAAGATTACAAGTAAATCCTTGAAAGTATTGCCCATCGCTTTCTATTATTTTTTCCCAACTCTCTTGTAGATCGAGTACACCGTCGCGGTAACTGTTCATCTTTTGAGGCTATCCACGGATCAAGCCATTTTTTGATGTCTTCATATGAATGGAACTGCTGGTCAGTCAGACCATGTGCCATCGATTGGAGCAGGTGATAATCGGACGGCGCAATATCTGGCTGAAGAATATGCCGAGTGGGGTAGGATTTCCCATTTCAGTGTTTCCGATAGGTTTTAATGGATTTGGCAACGTGAGGCCGAGTGTTGTCAAGCAGTATAATCCCTTTTTCATGCCTCTCCGCATATTGCGGCCGCTTCTCGCGCAGTGCTCGGCTTAACCGCATCAATTGAAGTCGATACCGATCCCCAGTGATGGTTTCACTTGGTTTTAACAGCTCATAATAAATAACACCAACTTGGTCCCACCAAATACATAGCATAACCTTCGCAGCGTGAATATTCAGCCGAGGCAACGATGTAGAAGCATGACCAGGCAGTCCCCAAGACTTTTTTTCTTGGGATTGTTGTAATGAATCCATTTTTCATCACCTGTCATGATGCGATGAAGAAAACCCTTCCTTTTTTGCCGTTTTTTCCGCTGGAGTAGTTGTTCACAGGCGAAAAAACGACGTTCAACATCCCTTGGTTTTAACTCATAAGGAACCCAAGTCCCTCTTTTTGAATCATTCCCAAAGCATGAAATCGCTTGGAAATGGATTGTCGGGTAACTCCTAATACCGAAGCAAGCTCTTCTTGCGTTTGACACGGATCCTCATTGAGCAATGCCTCCAATTCAGCGTCTTCGAAGGTTTTTGGCCTTCCTTCACGCGGCACGTGGACGGTCGTCAACAATAAAATCACCGTCTTTGAAGCGGCGGAACCAATCTCGGCACTTTGTTTCACTTAAAGCAGCATCACCATACATTTTTTGTAGCTCTCGATGCACTTCAGCCGCCGTTTTTTTCGAAAGAAAGAGGAAAACCAACACTTCCCGCAAATGACGATTATTCGTCACAAAACCGGGAATTTTCAGAAAACCAAAAGTATATGGTACCAAAAAAAATCACTAATGTGTCGAAGCAGTTTGTTTACCATATCTCTAAGCTTGGTTTATGACGTTTAGGTTATGTTAGAATCGACTAGCACACATTGCTGGCGGTATCTATTGACAAACAGTGGGAACTTAGTTGCGCAACCTAGTAATATTTACGCTTAAAGCCTTTAAGCCTCTCAGTATTCATACAATCACATTTATAAGCAGCTGCCCTCGTAACAAATCTAAGTGCAAAATAAAACTGCATTTGGGAAACTGTTTTGTATATACAATTAAATATTATTTAATGAAAAACTATTAATTGTTTGGTTACTGGAAATAATGAGAAATTAATTGCATGCAAGCAATTTAAGTGAAGTAGCTGAAAATTTAAATGTCCAAATGACAGGTGAACATGAACAAAATGTGTAGTTCCCCCACACGTGGTTACATTTCCAAATATGCAATTACTATATTATCGTTTATTGCTTTTACTTATTTAAATATTGTATTCATATATACATTCTACATATGTTAGTAAATATGTATTAGTCGTGAGCAATTGCATGCTTGGATTTAAATATTTGTTAAATCGCTGTTGGCACGTATTTTCCGAGCAATAAAAGGTGCTCCATCCTAACTTGGCACTTGAGAAATCAATTTCGATTTCCTCTGGTTAAATTTTCTTTCATATAACACACTTTTTTGAGCTAATAAACGTAAACAATATCAGGAAGATAATCACTCTTGGCAGCAACGCATAATTGGAATATTTTTTCTGTATCTTTCATAACATTTTGAATCATTTCCGAAGTTGTGACGTTGATTTCCACGCGAATACTTGCCTCCATGGGGTCGAGTGTTTGAGGTTTAGTGAGTGTACACTAGGCCGGGTCGATTTGTGGGGAGGCAAAAAAATCGCCCATTGCTCTGTGAAAATCATATTCTAAGGATCCAAATAAGAAACTTTGGCGAAGGAACCATACCTCTAAAACGAATTCTGATGTCCCCCAATTTGGGTCGAACTTTTTAGTTTCTTTTCTCATGTAAAGGCCAAAAATGGTGATATTTTGAAATGATTGTATGGGGAACCCCCCAGGGGAGTTCCAGGGGGTATCCCACTGGCATGGGTGGATCGGCCGTCCAAAGTTAGTGGGGGTCGGTCATTCATTTGGACTCGATTGGAGCACTCTAAATGGGTCAAAGTGGGATTTTTCGTTCGACCCAAATTGGGGGACATCAGAATTCGTTTTAGAGGTATGGTTCCTTCAGCAAAGTTTCTTATTTTGATCCCTAGAATACGATTTTCACAGAGCAACGAGCGATTTTTAAATCGACCCACCCTAGTGCGCAGCCTTCTCATAGCTAAGCTTTCACACTCACATGAAAGGTGTCTCACTGTTTCCTCTTCTTCTGTATTAAGACAGCTTCTACAGAAATCGAAGTACGGGAGTCCTAACCTTCTAGCGTGGCAGCCTATTACACAATGACCAGTTAATACCCCTATCATTTTTCTTATAGCTTCTCTGTTAAATCTTAACAAGATTTTCGATTGAGCGCTGTTCCAGTTCGGCCATGTCTGTTTGCTTAGCTCGGATGTGGTGAGGTTTTGCCAGCTTGTATTTACCTTTTTGATGGTTTCCCTGTCTGTAAGTAAATTACAAGTGGCTATGGGCATGGGTATAAGCGCCTTATCCGGTTCGAGATCGAGCGTTGTACCGGTTCGTGCAAGATCATCCGCCTTGCAGTTTCCTGCTATATTCCTGTGGCCTGGCACCCAAATAAGGTGCACTTTGTAGCCCTTAGATACGTCATTTAGAAGTTTAAAACATTCTAAAACTGTTTTTGACGAGTGTGTTTTAGATTTAAGCGCTTTTATTGCCGCTTGACTGTCCGAGTATATGAAGACTTTATTTGTGGATACTACTCTCGTTTTTATTACCGTAAGTCCCTCTTTTATGGCAGTGACTTCCGCCTGAAATACACTGCATTGATCAGGTAGGCGAAATGATTGGCATACTCCGAGTTTATCGGAGTAAACCGCTCCACCTACTTTGTTGTCCAGTTTTGAGCCATCTGTGTAAATGTTTATATCATTTTTCTTAACAATAAGCCCGTTATCCCATTCCTCTTTGGAAGGAAATACTGTGACGAAGGATTTATTTAAGTTGATATCCTTGGTTTTACAGAAATCCGTTGTGTTGGGAATGCAGGGGAATTTTTCTAAAATTGAAGAGTGCCCTCTTTGGTTCGTTCTAAGTAGGCCGATATCTCTTAGTCTGAGAGCTGCTTTGGCAGCTGTTTGCTGACCGAATTGCTTTATTGGTAAAAGGTTAGTCTTGAGGGCCCCGCAGATGCAAAGACTGGCCATTCTTAAATTCTTCTCAAAGAAATAACTAATAACACATTTGCACAAGTTTCAAAAGTCTTAACAGCCATTGAAAGAAAGCGAAAAAGAAAAAAAAAAACGAAAATATAAACATACATATATTTTTTTCAAATAACCAAGTTTCTTTGCCCTATGGAACCCCACAACATTAATGGAAGTTGTTCTAGAACTCTCACATAATCCATAAGAACAACCAAAGCTACAATTGGCTCAGGCGTTCCTCAAAATCGCAGAAATTTCGACATTCATTACAAACATTCAATTATAAATCTGATGTGAGCCCTGATAAATTCCCCTTTTTGACGAAAAATACTAAGCAAATGACGTCTCTGTTCGGAAGTACGTATGCTTGCAAACAATTATTTCTAACCATGAAATTAATCAAAAATGACCACCAATCAAGACTGAGTGATGCACGATGAGAAAGTGAGCTGTTCACGCGCTACCTTATCAATTCCGACTGATATTGATCAGCTTGCATCGAAAAAAACAGTGCGAAATTTTGCATTAAAAAAATTACGTGAACTCGTTTTCCTGTTTTTTTCTTGTTTACTTTTCTTATTCATTAAACTTTGCATATGAAATCGTTACTTTTTAATTTTATATATTCTTACGCTCATTGTTGTTATAGGTAAAGTTTCGTAAATTTTAATAAGTGCTATTTTATGGGCACCCTTTCCAAAAATTTTAAAATTTAAATTGGCACGTTGATCAAAAAGGTTGCTCATCACTGATATAAACAATAGAAAATCTGATGTCATCAAAGCTATCTCAGGTGTACCTCAAGGTAGCCATCTCGGGCCATTATTGTCCTTAATCTTTTTAGTGGTACTCCACACGTTTTTTCGACATCGCGTTGTCTGCTGTTTACAGATGACTTGAAAGTTTAGAGTCGTATAGGGGGCGTAGCTGAATGCATGAGACTTCAAAAGAACTTAACAAGATTGGAAGCTTGGTGCGATGATAACTTCATACCTCTTAATGCTGGTAAATGCCAGTACTTGTGCTTCAGTAGACGCAAAGTTACGATTGATTTCGATTACAAGTTGGGCACCCCTAAAATATATGAAAAGAAAGACTTGGCGGTCATGTTTGCATCCAAAATGTTGTTTTCTATACATATAGATTTTTTTATTGTCAAGTCTAAAACTATGCACGGCTTTCTATTAAGAAATTCAAAAGAGTTACAGGATCTCTCTACGCTGAAGAATTTGAATTTTTCTCTTGTTAAATAAAACCTTGAATATTGCAGCATTATCCGGGATCTATTATATTTGGGTTAATCTTTGAGAGTTGAAAAGGTTGAGAAACGTTTCACTAGATTTGCCATTCGTTCCCTAAAAAATGGTGTCTATACATCAATATAAAGCAAAGAAAGTAGTGCGTGGCTCCAGGAGATACGCCAAAGCCAAGAGTCAAGACGGATCTTCATCTAAAGAAGATCATGATATGTGTTTGTTGGGACTGCGAGGACATGGTGCACTCTCAAATGAACGCAAAGTATGCCACGGCCAACAAAGAGCTCTACATTGCCCAGCTACACCGCGTGAATGAGGCTATTCGACTGAAAGGACCTGATCGACATGGTCAAACTATACTCCTTCACGACAACGTCAGACGTCATGTTGCACAAGTCGTCAAAGCCGCAATCCAAGATCTCGAATGAGAGGTCCTTTAGCATCCACCGTATTCTCCGGACCTTGCACCGACCGATTAACATCTCTTCCGCTTCCTGACAAACCATATGAAGGAATTTTCGACGGAACGGCATGAACAAGTTGGTCGAGCGATGGGAAGAGCTTGTAAACAGCAAAGGCGAATATATAATTGATTAACTTGCTGATATAATTATTGTTTTTTGTTTAAATAAATGTATTGTTAAAAACGCTACGAACTTATTCCCCTTACCCAATATATTTAAGCTTAAGTATTGGTAATCCATTTGAGTTGTACAGGGTGGGCCAAGTAAGACATATTAATCTTAAACACAAATAACTTTAGCAACAATCATTTATTTTGGTTAATTGTTTGTATACATTGAATATATGTATTTTATGGAAATTTTGTATGAAATATTACATCAGACAAATGTCCACCATTTTTCAACGCGCTTTCCATTACACCACATAATGTTTCTGGTTGAAGGCTCAGTATTTCGTCTCGAGTATTTTGCTTCAGCTGTCTACTAGTCTCTGGTTTATTAAGATACACTTTGTCTTTTAAATATCCCCGTAAAAAGAAGTCGGGCGCAGTCAAATCTGGCGGACGAGCTGGCCAAGGAAAATCTGAATTTTTGGAAATCAGACGTTCGCCAAAAATTTCACGCGGTAGGTCCATAGTTTGCCTAGCAGTATGCGCAGTTGCTCCATCTTGTTGAAACCACAAATTAGGATACCGGCGTTTCATCCTCATTTTCGAAGAAATATGGACCGATAACTCTAGTGGCCATAACACCGCAACAAACAGTACATTTACATGGCTTCAAATGACGTTGGTGTGTAGCCCTTGGATTTTCAGAGCCCCACAATCTACAGTTTTGTTTGTAGACATAACCATTTAAATGGAAATGCGCTTCATCCGACATCAAAACATTATTTAAAAAATCAATTTGTGTGGTTGATTGTGTAAAACGAATAGCGTATTGTAGTCGTTGTTGGTGGTCTTGCGGTAGCAGTGCTTGCACAATTTGAATTTTGTATGGGTACGTTTTAACATCCAACTTTAAAATTCTACGCAATGTCGTTCTGGAAATGCCCAATTGGCTGGAACGACGGCGAGTTGACACAGATGGATAATCTGCAACACTCTGCCGCACAGTTTCCACGTTGTCTTCAGTGCGAATAATTCGAATGGCACCTCGTCCAGGACGGTCGGTCACTGAACCCAGTTCCTCAAAACGAGCGACCAAACTCCTTATCATGAAGGCTGTGGGAGCTGATCTGGAATTTAAATGTTGCCGATATTTACGCTGCGTTAAAACAATTGATCGTTGACAAGAATAGAAAAACTCGATAATTTTAACGCGTTGTGTTGTACTGTAGGGTTCCATAAAAAATTTCCAACAATTCAATTATAACCTACAAAACGAGAAAAATAAATATGTCAAAAAATAAAAAAGTTATTTGTGCTTAAGGTTAGTAGGTCTTATTTGGTCCACCCTGTACTTTAATTGATGAATGAAGGAATAAATAATAATGGAAATGTATTTTTCATTGGTGTTAATCAAGAGGAGATGATGAATCGTAGTATCTTTGCATGAAACTTCAGAAATTAGTAATTAATTGTCATAAAAAAATTAAGAGTTTGAAGAAAACTTTAATTTTTTTAACAAATTTTCGTACTTTTTTAAAATTCGGCAACCATTTTCTTAATTTTCGAAAAAAAGAAATCTATTAAGCACTAAATGTACTAATAAACGAAATCATTTGCCTTTGTCTAATTGATTTTAGAGGAACCACTACAAAGTTGTGATGGGCAACGCAAAACGTTGCTTGTGTCAGGGGGCCCAATGAAGATATGACTACAGCTTTGCCGCCACTTTATGAAGGCGAGCTAGAATATTACATAATAACTGTGTATTATTAAGTAGCTTTTTGAAATAAATCAAAGCTGAATGTTGTCCACCAAGGATTAAAGAAAAAATAATCATATTTTTATGAATCTATCAAATGTGCCAATTAACTAATCTTATCAAAAGAACTTATACATGCACATTTCTAATTTATTGTACTTATTTACATTTTCTTATGCACATCTACATGCATACGCACACATTATTAAATAAATAATCAAGTAAGGGGCGGCTGAATTCGTTGCGGACCGCACTTTAAATACCCGCGCACATTTTAGTAGGTAACATTGAATTTGAGCTGGACGAACATACAAAAAGTTTTTTTTTATCCAAAAAATATGACACCTGTCTATATTAACAATAAGAAATTTGTTTTGAAGATATTTCGATATATAAGTGATACTGTAAGGTCATTCCTCTTCAGGATCATTTAGGAATATAGAATTCATTTGTAAAATATTTCCTATGATAATTTAGATAAGTACATATGTAAATATAATTCTATTATGTTACAAAAGATCAGTTGGTGTTTTTCGTTTAAGTCTCTTCTTTTTTAATTTTTCTTCAGCAGGAAGCTTCCTCATCGTCGGATATGTGTGCGTCAGAAGTCTGCTTATGTGCCTTCTGCTCGCTCGCTCGTTGGTAGTGCTTCGTCAACTGTTTCGATGTTTAAGTCGCGGTGAATGTCAGCGTTTGGTATATACCATGGTGCATTTGTTATTGACCTAAGTATTGTCGACTGGGCCCGTTGCAGTATTGTCAAATTGGATTTAGAAGCTGTGTCCCAAACTTCTATACCATACTTCCAAATTGGTGCGATTGTCGTTTTGTAAATTAAAGTTTTGTTTTGCAGCGAGAGCTTTGACTGAGGTCCTAGCAGCCAGTACAGTTGTCGAAAACGATTTTTAATTTAATTTCTTTTTTTTATTATATGGTTCTTCCAGTTTAAGTTTGAGTCAATTGTAATGACTAAGTATTTAGCTTTCGTATAAATTTTCACGTCAGAGTTTCCAATCTTTAATGAGTCTGAATCGTTTTGTAATTTTTTTTGTGCTATTTTTCGGTCTCTATGAGATACCATTAGTATAATATCATCTGCAAACGTCGCAATCATACTATTTCTTGAAGACGGTTCCGGTAAATCTGCGGTGCAGGGCGGTAGAAGGGGACATGAATCACGAAGGACTTTAAGCCAATTAGTCTTTCATCCTTCCTTTTAAAAAGTTTTGAACAGGTTTTAGATATACACATTAAAAGCTTGCTGGAGGGCTCTCGTATATCAGGTGCACAACACGCTTACCTCAAAGGCAACTCTACGGAGACAGCGTTTCACGAGGGATCTGACAATAGAGGGATCTCTAGCAAATAAACAGTATACCAATCAGCTTTTTTGGGCATAGAAGGCAGTTTATTAATGGGTCAAACTCAATATACCTCGTAGACGATTGATTATATCATCTCGATGGTAACATTCAACAGGATTTTTGGCACTCTTCGTCCATTTCAGAAGGAATGGAGTAAGGGATTCTCACTTAACTACTTCGACACTACAGTCTATACAGATGGCACTAAAGTGGATTGTGCTGTTGGAGCAGATATATACGTGTATTCTCATAGACCTAGAACTGAAAAATCTGCGCGGCTTTCTAATCTTGGCAATAGGGGATTCTTGGCTTATAATCTTAATAATCTCTTAGGCTAATAATCGCAGACTTCGCTTTTAAGGACAATATTGCTATTCTTTCGGATATCCAAACTGCAATTCAGACACAGCAACAACCTCTAAACTGGTGTAACAAAGCAGAAATAGCCTTACCACTTTGGTTGACCTGAGTACCTTAATCTGAGTTTCGGGACATAGGAATATTGAAGGTAACGAAAATGATGTAATTTTTTTACATATAAGTGTTAAGAGCCGTATTGTGAATAAAATTAATATACAATTTTTTACATTTTTCATTTTAAAACATGTAGGCAGGTCTTTTGAAATTCCCTTTATATTAATTTTTGTTAATTTTGTTTGAGTTATCTTAAACATGGACGGACATACTGACATAACTTAATCGACTCCTTTCATGATTTTGAGCAATGTGGCATATATTGGGTTGTCGAAAAAGTCTTTTCGTATTTCTAATCAAACTTCAATTCATTTTTTTTTTTTACTTTTAATGAACTTTATTAAACCAACCGTACCGTTTTGGTCGACCACCTTTTGCCATTTTTCTTCTAGAGACTTTATTCCATCAGTGTAAAACTTTTGTGGTTTCTCGGCGAAAAACTGCGACAAGTAATTTTCACAGGCTTCACTTGAAGCCAACTTTACTCCATTAAGGGAGTTCTGCATTGACCAAAACAAATGGTAGTCCGATGGTGCAAGGTCAGGGCTATATAGTGGATGCATCAAAACTTCCCAGCCAAGTTCTCCCAGTTTTTGCCGAGTCAATGCCCTTTCTGCTCATCAGTTCTGGCCGTTTTTTTCGATTGCTTGCTTCAATCTCATCAGTTGTTGACAGTAAAGTGTAGAATCACTCGTTAGAGCAGGCTGAAGCAGCTCATAGTGGATGATTCCTTTCCAATCCCACCAAACACACAGCATAACCTTTCGAGGCGTCAATCCTGGCTTTGCGACCATTTGTTGAGCTTCACCACCCTTGCACCATGATCTTTTTCGCACATTATTCTCGTATTTGATCCACTTTTCCTCTCCTGTTACCATTCACTTCAGAAATGGTTCGATTTCATTTCGTTTCAGCAAAGAATCGCAGATGTTAATTCGGTCCATTAAATTTTTCACAGACAATTCATGTGGTACCCAAACATCGAGCTTCTGTTTGTAACCAGCCTTTTTTAAATGGTTCAAAACCGTATGATGATGAATGTTTAGTGCCTTGGCGATGTCATGGCAGCTTATGTGACGGTTCTGGTCAATCTTTTCCATAATTTCATCGACTTTTTCAACGATAGGTCGACCGGAGCGAGGTGCATTTTTCACATCGAAATTTCCAGAACGGAAGTGAGCGAACCATTGTTGTGCTACATGAACTGATACAGCATCGTGTCCGTAAACTTCACAAATTTCATTGGTGGCTTGCGTGGCATTCTTCCCTTTTTTATACAAAAATTTCAAAATACAGTACTCCCTTTATTATCCGTCTCTCTGTTATCCGTCACCTCTGTTAACCATCGCCGTTTTAAGATTTTCCACGATAAATATTGCAATAATAGTCATGAAATGGTCGAAATCACGTTGGAACAAAACTCCTCGCGCAATACTTTTGTTTTTCACTTTATTCACTGATTTTCTTTTGTTTTCGTTCGCTCGATAGAAATGCGTGTGATCGCAGCAGAGCAAAGTAACTGTTATTTTGTCCATTCTACCCAAAACAAATTCTTGGAATTCTTTTTCGATGTGACATTCAGTACAATGAGATTTTCAGTTTGATTTGAATTTCATGATGAGCAGACATTTAAAATGGAGCTTTCAACAACAAAAAAATACCGAAGCGTAAACGAGTAGTGGTCACTATTGAAACGAAATTAAAAATTATTGAGGAAATAGAAAAAGGTTCAACATCTGTTTCAAATCAAACAATATGCTGCGTCGATAGAATCTTTGGGAGGTCGGTCATAAAAACGCAAAACGATGAGAAAGGCATTAAATGAAATAGTCGATGAAGCATTATTCTTGTGGTTTAATCAAATTCGGAGCAAAGGCGTTCCATTATCTGGTCAAATATTGAAAGAAACGGCATTATTTTTTAATGAAAAACCAGGAGGTCCGAAGGATTTCAAAGCTAGCTCAGGTTGGTTGTATGGCTGGCAAAATCGACATGGCGTGAAGGAAGTTTCGATACAAGGTGAAAAGATGAGCTCCATAAGTGCCAACCAAATCGAGAAATGCAAAAAAAATTTCAAAATTTTCGTCGAAAAACATGGTTTTACCCGTGAGCAAGTTTTCAATGCTGATGAAACGGGTCTGAACTATAAAACACTTCCAAAAAAGACACTCGATTTTTGTGTGAATAGCTATGCACCTGGATGGAAAATGCCAAAGCAACCAATAACATTGATGGTTAGCGCAAATTCAAGTGGTTATAGGCTCCCATTAGTTGTAGTTCATACGGCTAAACGTCGACGTTGTTACACAAAATCAAACATGAATGCTCTTCCTGTGGCTTATTATGCTCAAAAGAATGCTTGGATGGATCAAACGATTTTTCGCGACTGGTTCATGAACAGTTTTGTTCCAAATGTTCGAAATTATTTTATGTAGGAAGGATTATCACAGAAAGCAGTTTTAGTTCTGGTTCCAGTTGAAGATTTAAAAAGTGATGATGGTAATATTTTTTGTTATTTCCTGCCACCGAATTCAACTGCAGTTCTGCAACCCATGAATCAATCAGTAATTGAAACTTTAAAGCGTCGATATCGGAAAAAATTTATTCAGGACCTCGTTTCGCAAGAGAATATTGATTTGGAAGATTATTGGAAGAATTACAACATTAAAAACGCAATTGATAATGCAGCTGATTCATGGTCTGAGTTATCGTCGACAACATTGGAAAAATGTTGGAACAAACTATGGCCAAATACAGAATCGCCTTCGAATAACAGTGACGATGTCTCACAGGCTGATGTTGTGACTAGTACATCTTCGGCTTTGCCATTGGAAAATAGTGAAACGAACAATGAATGGTTGAATTGTGACGAAAATGATTGTGGTTATGAGCTTTTGACTGACGAACAAATAATTAATGAAGTGAATTATGAAGAAGAAAAGAATGATGATGACAATAGAACAGATAACATTAATGAAAATGGTCACAATCCTACTGCTTCATTTCTAAGACAAGAAGCCAAAATTGCTGCATCAAATTTAGAGAAATTTATCGCTTGGTATGAAATGCAAGATGAAGCCGGCTTGGCTGACACGATTCGTTTGCGCCAATTTCTTCTTTTCGCAAAGAATACAACTCAAGTCACTCTAAAGCAAAAGACACAAACTGAATTCTTTTCAAAAATAAACTAAACTCGTAATAAAATAATGATATAATCATGTAATGCATATACATTTTACCGTTTGGTACACAATCTAGAGGTTTGTTTCTGTTAACCGTCATTTTTGATTATCCATCATAGCTGGGTTACATTGACTGACGGATAATCCAGGGAGTACTGTATAGCGAATTTCTTCATTATTTTCACTCATTTTTGAACAGCTATAACTTTTTTTCAACTTTTTTGAATGTAATTTTTTTTGGTTAAATGGAGCTTAAAATGTCACCTTTCTAACACCATTCGATATGACACAATGCGATTGGTAGCACTGGAGATAGATGAATCCAACGACATCTATTGACAAAATACGAAAAGACTTTTTCGACTACCCAATACGAGTATTTGTCTACCTCTAACCCCGCTCTTTTATGTTGTTAAATAAAACCGCTTTGTGCAAAAAATTGTAATACCCTTATTCACAAGTGCGCGGGTATAAATATTCGAAATTCAAACGATATTTGTGATAATTCAAATTCTCGTAATAAGTTATGCAACTGATGCTAAATTTAGCGCCGTAATAACCTTGGCGCCAGAAACACACACACACAAAGGGGCACCTGCACACAGCATCAGCTGCTATTAGCTGCATAAAGGAAATTCCAGTGAAAGGGATTTTTGATGATGATTTGGTTGTTATTGTTGTTGTTACTTGCAAACATTCTCCGCTTTTCAAATGCGTATGTGAGCGCCGAAATGTGCTTTTGTAGTTGGTGTAACCGGCGCTGATAACTGGTTGTCAACTGCCATATGGAATAAAACGGGCGCATGTAGCAACGCTTATCAGTCCTATTCAATTAACCTTAGAGGTGGGCACATGAGTGCGCTTATGTTACTAAGTATGCGTGTGTGTGTGTGTGTGTGTATGTTTATGTGCGCGTGCTGTGAAGCTTGATGTCCTTAGTCAGTGGCAAATATGTGGTGGGTAGTGTTAAATGCTTTATACTTAGGTAGCTTTATACTTATGCTGTTCGTTAATTTTAGGGGTTGAAATTGCATTGCTGCACTCATTGGTGTTTCGCGGCCAGTGATTTCCTAGAGGGTTAACGGCATGACAATGCTAAGCATGCGCATTGGCCAATGGAGTTTACGTAATTTGCACAACCGTAGTATACTTGCAGGCGGTTGAACGCATGGAAGGCGAGCAAACAATGTAAATATAAAAACAGTCAGCACACATACATAAGTGCAGATGTTTGCATGTATTTAATAGTGAATTTATTTACCACACTGTAATGATCAAACCTGTATATGTATGTGTGAGGAGCGAATGCAAACACAAGGATGACTTTTCGCTGTATTTGTGGCCCATACACATGCAGTGGGAGCGTAGCTGTTCGCATGTGTGTGTGCAAGTGTGTGTGCGTGTGTATGTTTGTGTGTGAATTAACGACTTTTTGACAAATTCTTCCAATCTAAATCCAGCAGATTTACCTTTGCACTTGTTGCATTCGGACAAATTGCGGTAGTTGCGAAACGAGATCAGAAACGAGCCGAACGTGCAGATAAATGAGCCAACATATTTGATTAAAATTTATAAGAAAATCGTTAAATTAAAATATCTATGTAATTAGAGAGTGAAAAAACAAAATAACTGCAGTGAAAAATATTACAAAAATGTGTAGCTTTTAAACCAAATTTTCTTACCTAAGCTTTATTGTGTTTAATATTTGATTACCCCTTCACTTTAATAAAACAAAATTTTTGTGTGTCGTGCAGTTGTGTGCCGTCTGGAAAAAATGTACGCCATAAACGAATTCGAACTCTTCTTCAAAGTGGACATAACATAAATCCAATCGCAATTTAAATATTCACTTTTACAAAAATATGCAAAAATGAGGTGAAAAATTGTAATATCCAACGTGGCACGTCTGAAACGATGTGGGAATAATTAAAAGAAAAAATTGTGCAAATCTCAGTTAAACGCATCAAAAGCATTAAAGAAAATCAGCATACGCCAAATTGCGAAAAAAAAAATCTAGTTGTAGTGTCTAATAGTGTCTAAAAATTAGATAAATTCTAGCAAAAATAACAAAAGGAATAAAAATTCAATTCAGCATTTTCCACTCTTGCCGCAGTCGAAATTGTTTCGTGCGGCGTCGTGTTTGCGTTCGTCATTGACGCAACGCCATTCGTCTAGTAGCCATATTGAAAATTGGATTACCTAACGCATTTCAAAATGGAGGACGAGAGTGAAGACAAGGACGACACAAAAAGGTATGAATTCCTTTTCATATTGGCTTATTCAACACTTTATTACATCTTTTTTAATATTGGCATACAAACACACATACACATACAGCGCAACGCATACCTACATACTTACTCACATACGCACGCATTTGCTGCTGACTTTATTGTGTCATCTGGCGTCCCACAGGATAGTATTTTGGGACCTTTGCTTTTTGTCTTGTTCGTGAATGACATAAAAACCTGTTCTCATATGCCAAGTTTTTACTTTATGCTGACGACGACCTTAAAATCTATACTGCACGGGAAAATTATGAGGCCAAAAGAAGATTGAACATTGTCATTTATGCATGATAAATAACATCGTTCAAATGACTGCCACGACTGGCTTTACAGTAGGCCATTCGATCAACCCAATTTTTAAGCACATTTTCGATTGTTTGGACTCCAATTTCATGAATGGCAACTTCGATTTCGTGTTTTAAGGCATCAATCGTCTCTGGATGGTTCGCATAGCATTTGTCCTTAACGTCTCCACAAAAAAAATAGTCCAACGGGCTTAAATCACAGCTCCGAGGCGGCCAATTTATATCGGAATTCAAAAACGGTAGCCAAAAGTTCGAGTGTAACTTTGGCAGTGTGACAAGTTGCACCGTCCTGTTGAAACCAAATGTCGGCCATATCATCCTCTTCAATTTTTGGAAACAACTCGTTGAGCATGTCACGGTGACCGCGGCTCCTCGCTCATTTTCGAAAAAAAATGGCCCGATGATGCCGTCAGACCAAAAACCGCACCAAACAGTGGCTTGTTGAGGATGCATTTACTTCTCTACAGTAACGTGTGGATTTTCTGAGCCCCAAATTCGACAATTTTGCTTATTGACGTAGCCACCGATGTGAAAATGAGTTTCATTAGAAAAGATGATTTTTCGTTAAAAATGCTCATCTTCGGTCAAACGATTTTCTGCCCGTTGAGTGAACCGAAAACGCATTGGATGGTCATTAGGCTCCAGTTGTTGCACCAATTGAACTTTGAAAGCCTTCATACCGAGGTCTTTATGCAAAATTCTCCTCAAAGAAGTGCGTGAAGTGTTCAATTCTTGAGAACGATGACGAGTTGAGGTTGTTGGATGTTCACGCACATTTTCGGCTACAGCCGCAATGTTTTCGGGAGCACGTGCACGTGCTGTTTTATCCATTAACGATCCACTTTCACGAACACGATTAACAAATTGATCCACAAACTGTCTTGTTGGCAAATCTTTTTTTTGGAATTTTTTTTTTTCAAATTTCTCACAGTTTGAGTAGAAGACTCACCACTTTGGAAATAGGTTTTCAATACTTCCCAATTTTGTTCAAGCGTATAGCGTCCCATTTCGTAAATGTCAAACCTTTAAGTAAATTATGAACACATTTGACATGTCATTTGTGTTACCATTCTCAAAAAAATAGGTGGTTTAAACAGCAAACGCTATATGGCCCACCCTGTACTAAACCAGTAGTAGAAAAATGTCGCAATATCGTTTGTTGATTATATGTTTAAAGCGGTATCTCATAACCGAAGTTATTCCGCATTTGTTGCTGGTATTTAAGTAACGCGCAAATTTTTGTTGTGGGCAAAACGAAATAATTATGAGACCAAAAACGTTTGCTTTTAATTAAAAAACAAAAATTTAAAAAAAATTATTATAAAGGGTGGTTAAATTTCAAGGGCCGATGTTGAATGTAAACCACATCTAAACGTCAAGTTTTTTTCTACATTTAATTTTCGGTCCGCGCGACCGACTGCACTGTGCGGCACGGGAACCCCATTTACTTTCCTTCGTGGAACCATTTTGTGGCTCTTATGAAACGTAGAATTGATTGCAACCCCACGCCGGACAGCTCTGTAAGGGAATTAATAAAGTATTTACGTAGATAATCTGCTCTGATTTTAGCTAAGGCTGAACAATTCCAAAGGAAGCGCTCAACTGTTTCTCCCTCTTCCTCATCTCTTCAACTTCTGCAATATTCATGGGAGAAAACTCCTAGTCTTGAGCAATGCCTGCCAAATAACCAATGACCGGTTAAACGAGTCACGACCTTCGAGATATTGTCTCTTGAGAGACTAAGCAATTACTTTGTGCTTTTCTTGTTTATTTGCGACCATAGTAGCCTAGATGTCACACATGTCTCTTCATCGCTCCATGACCTATTGGCTTCTCGGTTAATGTTGTTTATTCGTGGCCAAAGGTATTCCAATGGTTCTTTTATCACTTAGCAGTTGAAGAGCAGCACCTTTTCTGGCTAGCTCATCAGCTTTACAGTTTCCCTCAATATCTCTATGCCCCGGAACCCAAATAAGGCTTACCTTGATTACGTTACTAATATCATTTAGAGCTGCCCGGCATTCCTGTGCAATCTTCGATCTTAGTATAGCCGCATTCATTGATTTAATTGCCGCCTGGTTATCCGAGAATATATTTAGAGTCGTTTTTTGTTACGGCATACTTATTTAGATATGTAGCCACTTCTTTTATAGCTAGAACCTCTGCCTGATAGACGCTGCAGTAGTCTGGTAGTCGAATGGTTAGTTACAGTCCTAATTTTTTCGAAAATACTCCATAGCCAACCTTATCGTCTAGCTTGGCATCATCTGTATACAAATTTAATTCCCGCCTTCTCCATGGCCTTGGTGTCTGGCACTCCCTTCATGACGGTATACACGTCTTGAAGAGCGTTTCGAAAGCGAGTCTAGGAATGGAGTAGTCTATTTCTTGCTTGTGACTATTCGGAGAGTGCGAAATAGAAGCGTGGTCAATCCACCGGTCTTTCCATAGTGCCATACTTTTGAGTCTGAGTGCCGAGGCGGCGGGCAAGTGCTTCTCTACCAGGTTTAACGTAAATTGATTAGCACTTCCAGCGCTTTGTTTGGGGTAGTCCTTAAAGCGCCAGAGATGCATAAAAAAGCTGTTCTTTGGTATTCCATATATGTACAAGTATTCCATATATTAAGATTGGCCTAACTACAGAAGTATAGAGCCAATGTGTAACACGAGGTGTGAACCCCCATTTAATACCGACCGCTTTTTTGCAAGTATATAATGCAACGTTGACCTTCTTTACTCTTTCCTCAATATAAGGTTTCCACGTTAGTTTCCTGTCTAATATAAGTCCTAGGTCAACAAGGGCAGCGCCCCCATGTTTGTATTTCCAGCATCGGAAAGATCAAACGGTTGGCGTCCTCCCGTTCTTGATATCACTCTCTCGGCTAATTCGCCGGTTGATCCTTTTCGAAATCAATTTTGCACGGGAAACCATATTTCCCCCTAAAAGAACTGACTGGTCTTTGTTCAATAGAGTTTTCAATATTAAATTGAACAGGCAAACTTGTTCCTACTCATCCACTGATCAACTGGACAAGCAGGTGGAACACTTGTAGCTATCCTATCAGACGGCCTTCAAAGTGGCTTGTCCAGTATCTTTTAGCAGGAAAGACTTTCCTCCCTGGTGGACCAAGACGCTGACTGACTTGAGAAAAAAAGGTTAGGAGGGTTTTTAACGTATGCCACCAAACTAAAAGCTTTAAAAATGTCCGTGTAATTTTGAATGAATGCAAAAAAGTCATTAAATATGCGAAACGCAACTCCTGGAAGGAGTCCATTGAATCCCTGAAGGATGCTGCCAGGCTAAGCAAGATCCTTTCGAGAGACCACTCCTGCAGAACTCTTGTAAAAAAGGGGACGGGGAGTGGGCTGAATCTTCAGAAGAATCTTTGACTATCCTGGTGAATAATTACTTTTCGGAAAATTCTATTACCCCACGTGACATTGTCGACACGAGTCGATAGGTAGGGCTACTCGATGATTCCCTGGAATTTATTCAGCTGACAGAATCACGTGGGCAATAAATAGCTTTTATCCTTTCAAATCTCCTGGTTCTGATGATACGAGTATCTTGCCTGTGATGCTTCAGAAAACAAGTAACTAGGTGGTTCCTGTCCTGCAAGAAATCTACTTGGCGTGTATCGCCAACTGGAAGAAACCGAGGGTTGTTTTCATACCCAAGGCAGAGAGGAGGGGTCACGACTCGGCCAAGGACTTTAGGCCTATAAGTCTTACCTCATTTATCCTAAAAGTGTTTGATATCTGCCTGTTGGAGGTCTCATAATGGTATCAAAACGGCGCTTTAGTGCTGCTTGAGGAGTGCCAGGTGCGCTTCAACCATTTCACCTATCCACCTATAAGTCCTAGGTACTTGACATTCTCTTTCAAAGGAATCTCCACACTCTTAAAAATTAGCGGGGAGATTATAGGGAGCCTATGTTTCTTTTTAAAGGGAATATATTTAGTTTTCCTGCTCTCAGTGCAGTTTCTAAGTGTGGCCATATTACAGTGCAGAATATCCATAAGGGTGTTAGGATATTTGCCTTCAACAGCAATTGCCAAGTCATCTGCGTAAGTCATCTGGATCAAGTAAAAAGAACTCGAATTTTTCGCCAGATAAATCCATATGCTGCCTGAAAGATGGAGTAAAGTTGTAGCTTTCAATGGCATATATTTCACATAATAGCATCTATTAATTTAATTGTTTAAATAATTCCTAACTTTGGCTAAGAAAGGACGGAAACTTATTCCCATAAAAAATTTAGTTGGTCTTATAAGTTTCTCATTTGGTCTACATATTCTTCTGTAAGAGACTCATCCGATTCACAAATGCTCCAAAATGTGCTTGGAGTGGTTTCTTGGTTTGCTTTAAGATAATCAACTTTTATTAAATATTCCGATCTGCTTTCACTTTACAAGTACATACGTCAAGTGTTTTTCTCCTTTGAAGACGGTTTATTTTATCTCTAATTGGTGTCTGAAATCGGTCAATGAACTATCAGAACTTAGAAGCAGTTTTTAACGCAAAGTTCGATTTTGCTGGTTACATTCATTATGTTTTATTAGGATTTGTAAGGCACATCAGTACAGAACTTGCAAGTCCTTATACTATCAAATTGCTCTGGACTTTATTTGTTCGTTCTACAGTAGAATCCATCTTTCATCTGGAGACATTATCACACCTGGCACACACTCGAATTGAACGTATCCACCTTCGTTTTTATGACTCCAAATACTTTTATTATTCTAGATGCCTGATTATCGATTTAAACTCTTTGCAGTCTCGGTGATCTATTCTGTATTTATGTTTCGTGTTTGATATAATTCAATGTGTTGTGGATTGACCCTCCCTATCTTAATACTCCATTGAGAGCACTGCATACTTTAGATCTTTTCCACCGCTTTTGAAAGTGTAAGAGATACTCGTAATCAAGGTTTCGCCCGCTGCGCCTTGTTGACGAAAATGTGAACCCATATCATACCGGTCAGAATTCTACAATATTTCCACGTAAATGTGCAAGGGAAGCAGAAACATAGGTAAAAAATTTCGGTAAATTTTACAGTTCCTCTTTGGTAAAGGCGAAAATGCAAGTCAGGCCGCTGAAATTGTGAATCGTGTTTATGGTGCCGATACTGTAACAGCTACGTGCAGTTTTGGTTTCATCGATTTCGTTCAGGCAGTTTTGATGTTACGATACTGAAAACATTGAGGGAAAATGTAAGAAAGTGTTTAGGAAAATTTAATAGAAAATTATATAAGTATTTATCTCCATTTCTTCTCTACAATTAACTACCATAAAACAACTAACTAACAACCACCTACACCTCATCTGTGGAATTTTTTTGTTACTTGTACCATCCTCTTCAACCGTATGTATGTAGTTATGCAATGCCTTTAACACATATACATACATAATTATAAAGGAAAGTGGAGTAAAGCAAATAAATTGAGTATCCATTACACATTTGAGAACAGCGCCAAATACGAGCTTCCTGCAAGGGATAAGATTCACACAAATCCAGCTACTCTGATTTAATTATATTACGTAATAACAATTATAAGTAACAAGGTTAAGGTGACTCAGCACAAAATGCCTTTTCAAGTAAGTCATGAAGATTAGTTTATTGCAGGTGATATTTCAAAATGTTTTCGTTTTTTCTGTGTTGGATTCAGAAAATTTTGAAAAATCTCAATAGTTTAATTATTGGAGACTATTCAGAAACGGCGACCGCCTAGACGAAAGGGTTGATGCGTGACTATCAGTCGGTAGTGCCCCGGCTCAATGATGGTTTGATTCCTTCATGGGTGCGAAGGTTCCGAGCAATAAGTTCTGTGGCAAACATCCAATGGCAGGGACCGAGCGGGACGTTAAGAACAAATGAAAATACTCAACTCGTCGCTACATGTTTGCACGATAATCCACGTCAATCCGTGCGCAAGAGATCAGCTGGCCTGGTATTTCCAAAAACTATTGTGCATGCAATATTGGCGAAGAATATTTGACTTCATCTCTTCAAAATTCAAATCGTGCAAGCGCTTAAGCCTAAAGGTTACCTTTTGCGTAGAAATTTTTGCGAGACAATATTGGAGCTATTTCGTACGGCAAACTCTATCTTTAGAAGTGATGCCCCCCATTTTCATTTAAGTGGATGTGTAAATAAGCAAAACTGGCATTATTGGCCACCTAAAGGACAGAATTCGCTATCAAAACATAAACAGCCATTTCACAGTTCCAAAGTGACGGTTTGGCGTACATTTTCGAGCATTTCGAATAATGGGGTAATATATATATTTTTTTAATTATTGAGGACAAGTAATTTCTGTCGACGGTATGTCTGATCGGACCATGCAGAACAATTATTTTCTGCAATAATGGGAGAACATCCCAAGCTCGATGTCGCCACACCGCTCCTGACCAGAGAGGCTATGGCAATACTGCGTGACTTCTTCCCTAACAAAATGATAAGCCATTTCGGTGGCATATCCTGACCACTCAGGTCACCCGATCTAACTAATATGGACTTTTTTCATAGCAAACAAATCCAGTGCCCGTTAAAGCACTATAAAAAATATCGTTTGCGATTTTAATGACAGCTCGACATCCCTTCTTCAGCAAGTGGCACGGCTTTCCTCACGTGCATCTGCAGAAAAATATTGGAAGAAGTCGCAGAGTTTTTTATAAATAAAACGGGTGCAACGGTATATCAAAGTTCAAAACGTTGACGACTTACCTGGACGGGGCCAAAAAAAAACATATCTCCCTAAATCAAGATCACAAAATAATTGATTTTTTTTTGTAATAAATCCGTACTTATCGTTACTTGAAGCGGCAGAACAGCTGCGAAGGTATTTTGAATAACGAGCCGCGCTTGAATTTTACAAGAAGACAACGATCCTAAGCATCGAAGTCAAAGATCTTTAGAGCGGAAACAGCAAACTGGGGTTGAAATGTCGGATTGGCTTTGACAGTCGCCTGATGTCAATCCTATTGAAAATGTTTAAGCAGTAGTTACACAAAGTCTTAAAGGAAAATAAAAATGGACGTTCAATCAGGTCAAGGCAAGTTCCAATGGATTGTAACCGATTACCTCCATACTTTGTTGAGCGACTTACCAAGCTTAAGTGTCACGGTAACTTCGCGAATTTCCAATAAATAAATATACTTTATATTCATAAATGTACTTTATATATAGTAGGTACGTGCCTAAAGCTAAGGCACCTGCTAAATAAACTATGAAGGACTTCATCCGTGATTAAATCTAAACCAGGTGACTTTTTAAGCATTACTTTCCCCCGCCCCTCCCCCATACCAATTTTATCTGACGTAACTAGAATAATAAATTCATTGGCACTACCGGTTTTTTCTAAATACTCAGCAAATATATTCGCTTTTTGCTCGCTTGCCGTTGTCCAGTTTCGCTCGTCAATTTTAAAAAGAGCGCTGCGTTGAATTGGTCTGTCGAAAATTTTAATCATTTTCCACAAATAAAAAATAAAAGGTTCGAACAAACTGGATGCCACCCTCATCGAAGCTGTGTTGACCCAGCCAACACTCTTCATATCATTGTAGAACAATCATCGACTTCAAGAAGGCATTCGACGCAATCAAATGACTATGGCTAGCGCTGAGTAGAAAGAGAGTTCCCGCCAAGATAATCCGCCTCATCCGAGCCCTTTACGTGAACTCGGAACTAGCGCCGCTTGAGAACAGCAACATTAGCGACACATTCACCACCAACGCAGACGTAAGGCAAAGTTGTCCCTTGTCGCCCTTTCTCTACGCCATCGTCCCAGACGACGTTATGAGCCTATTGACTATTCACAAAAGAGGCATCGTATGGACTGGACCTCGCCGTTGACGTCTGTCACAAACTCACTGGCATGCAAGTGAATACGGGCAGACTAGTCACGTTGGCACGCACTGCCGGACTGGAGGAGGTCAACATCGTGAAGGTCAAGGCTATGAGAGACAACCACAATAAAGAAAAACCTATAATGGTTGGCCGGAGCCCTGTGGAATTAGTCAAAAGCTTCTCCTACCTCGGCTGCACTGTCATTACAGTTGGCTGAGCAGATGAAGTTGTCAACTGCAGTTTAAAAAAGCAAGAGTGGTGTTTAGACCGAATACATGCAGTATGGACGAGTCTGCAAATCTCCATGCGCACTAAACTACGAATATTCAGCTCTTGGGTGAAGCCAGTATTGTTGTACGGAAGTCAAACATAGTTGGTCTCCAACACCATCACAGAGATGCTACAATGTTTCGTCAATAAATACCCTCAAATCCGCAGAGGTCTTGGTCGACCAAAGATCACTTGGCGAAGGTTGGTATTGCACGAACTAGCAGATTCCCACATCACATAGGACGGCGCAAAAACAACAGCCAAAACCGTCTACGATGGAAGAGTTTTGTCGAGGCAAAAAAAAAAAAAAAAACAATTGAGTATTATTGTTCCTTCCAGCCTTCCAGCTCTTAAATAACCCTGTTTTCAACCAAAATATTTTGGTGGAACTCATAAAACCAAACTTTCCCAGTGCCACGGTAATTAATTGGAGCACCTTAATCTATACATGCATAGCTACATACATACCTACATGTCTCCATACATATGTATGTATGTATTTACTATAAAAGAAAACAAATTAATAGCTAATAAATGGGAGAAATATGATTTAGTAACAAATAGCCATTCATCTTAGTACTAAAAATACAATACATAGAATGAAAATCATCGTGAAAAAAGTAGAAGTGAAATCGTATTAACTGGATAAGGATGAGGGACGTCGCACTGCCGCTTGTCCGCGCATTGCGATTTCATAATGTCAAATATGCGAACCGTATAGACATTTTGCATATACTTAAACACAAACTGTCAGAAGCAAACGCCCAGCTTATTGTACGGAAACAAATGCAAACGACATCAGCATCGCATTTGATATTTTACCTGGAAACGGTCACACACACACACACATGCACAGCGACTAGCGAGGCTACAGTGGTTGATTGGCTAGTGGGTTGGTTGCTTGGTTTCTTCGTTCGGAGTGGAGTCGTAGCTGGAGCTTGCATATGGAGTCCAGTGTGGGAACAAGCGTGGGAGTGACAGTTACAACTTCAAATTTTGAAAAGTAAGCAAATAAAGGCTGCAGCTTGTATGTAGCTAAAATTTTTTGTTCGAAAATAGTCATGCGTATCCCCATATAGTTAGTACAGAAATATATATTGATATTATATCAAAACAGGAATACAGAGCCACCTATTAACTTCAGTAAATATGTTTGTGTTTGTGTGTCATGTTAAGAATATTTAAATAAACAAAAAATGTAATGAATGTCATAATCATACTTTTGGTATGCTTGTGCGTTGGTTACTGAACGAATTTTGACTGAATGTAATGAATCCATTGTTCCTGAGCGTAGTCATAAGCAGTCTTGGTTAAAGAAATTACAAGGAAATCAGTATCTAAGAAGAACCCACGTGAAAATATGTTCGAGTATGAAATAATAGTGCAAGCGGTGACGAATGCAAAATTTATTCGCAAACGCAGTATGTGGCCATACACATTTTTCCATGACCAACATTGGTTTAACTGCTTATTCGTCATGAAACTAGAGGATTTCGCTTTACATTGAACTCTGTGGCCGCTTCATTCACTTTTTGTCTAAAGGTCGGACAAACTTCGTTTTCGGCTTCTGTCATGTTCGGTTGCGCTTCGGACAAAATTTTCCGCATATACATATTTCTCTACATTTATTTCTCAAAAAAAAACCTAAAAGCGTTTAGTTTTTTGCAGGTTTAGGTTAGGTTTGGCAGCCGCATCGCACATAGAGACCACGATGCCACTTAGACCACGAAATGAGTCCGTTGTGAGCGGCGGGGGCTGGCCTACATTTCCCTCTCCATATTGAACCATCCTGAGCTTTTTGACAAAGCGTAAAAGGTTGTTGATACCTACAGTGCATAGATTATCCACATTTATTAAGAAGAAGGATCTTAAATATCGGTTCCTGCTTCTGGCTAGAGCTGGGAATGTGCACAAAAGGTGTTGAATTGTTTCCAAGTCCTACTCATTCCTACAGCTATGACAGAAATCATGCGTATAAACACCAAGTCTCCTTGCATGATTTCCTATGAGACTAAGGTCCTGATTTGAAGTCTACTCAGTTTTATAATACTCTTGGACAGACGTAAGTTTAGCCTTGGCCATGTTTGCCTAGCAATTTCACAGGTGTTAACGCTAATGCATCTTTGATTTGCAGAACTGATTAGTGCGTCCTTAATGATAAGCTTATAAGTTGCGAGAGGTATCTCCATAAAATTACTTATGTCTGGCATACAGGTACCTTCACTTGCAAGTTGGTCTGCCCTACAGTTCCCTGGTATATCTCTGTGGCCTGGAACCCAGCATAAGATTATACGATATTGTTTGGCCATCTCTTTTAGAGATTGGCGACAACGTAAGACACTCCTTGATGTTGTTTGGAATGCTTCCAGGGCTCGAAGGGTAGCTTGGCTGTCCGATATAATGCAGATATCCGTTGATGATATTCTGTTTATCTTTAACCATTTTAAGGCTTCATGAGTAGCGTTTATTTCCGCTTGTAAATTAAAGAGTTCACTAATAGAAAGCTCTTCGCAAAATAACCTTGATCCTACATCGGTGTCCATTTTAGATCCGTCCGTGTAGATCTTAACGGGTGTGTTGGGTGTTGAATCTTCTTCAAGCCATTCCAGTCTAGAAGGGATTTTCATTAGGAAATTCCTTTCGAAGCAAAGAGTGGGAGGGTGATAATCACAGTCACTGGGTATATCCGTGTAGGAGTCTAAGATGGTTGAATGTCCATGTGTGACAGTCCTCCATTGTGAGCTCGCTTTGAGCCTTATAGCGGAGCAAACCACCACTTAATGAGGTAGTTTTTTGCAAATTTAACTTCTTATTGATTGACACGATAAAGCCTTTAGCGCCGCAATCGTTTTTTTCTTGTGCTAACCGGCGCCAGTGGAACACACTAAGCTGTTGCAAAAACGCAAAGATCTAAAAATCTGCCATAAAATCCTAGAAAGATACCTACTTAAGTATCTGCCGCTCCAACGAGTGTGACGAGAGATGGTACCGCCTGCTCACTTCGAATGCGGCCATGTTCGTTCGTTCTCTCAATGTTGCTTCTTCTACATAATTTTGCATTTTGTTTTGCCTTTAGTTTTCGCTTCACTTGAACATAAATTTTTGATTTTTCTTTTCTTAATTGATGTGTATGTCGCTAATTTCTACATTTAGGTTGGTTGGCTTCCATTTACATGTCTGCTAATATGGTCTTAGGGCTAACATTGGGTACTGCGCCGTACGTATCTAAGCACTGAGCACTGCGATCTTTCCGCTTCCGGGGTTAACCGAAAGGAAATCATCTCTCTACGGTGCCGAGCAGTCTAGAAAAATATATTTAATAATAATTCTCGTTAGGTGCTTCACAGAGCTTCTACTCTACTTTGCAGTGTGGTGACAACTTCAAGACGAGTTGTCCTGCAAATGGATTGGCATCCTGTTTTATGCCTCATCCGAATCGCCGATGGTATTTAAGAGAAACTATTTCTTATACTCAGAGGTTTTTCCATACTAAAAGAAAAAATTCTTTGATTTTGATGAATCAGGGAGTTTCGTCCACAGCCCCACAGTCATGCACAAACCCTTTCAGCTGCGTCGCACAGTGACTCTAGAGCAGGAAAATTTTTAAGTGAAAAAAACCTAAATATTTGTATCATATTTTACATGTATGGAGATCTGTAAATAATAATCGAATGTCTTTGGTGGGCAAGAAATTTCCCTCTGGCAGCATTGAAGAATCCTGCTAGCGAAAAAGAGTTTTCCAAATAAAGGATGATTTTTTAAGAGCTATAAGAAAGCTTTTCAAAAAAACACATGTAAAATTCAGAAAAATGCATGAAATGTTTATTTAAATCGATAGTACAGTCCATATAATTTAATGTTTGAAGATTATTTCATGCAAATGTTGACCGCGACTGCGATCAAATGGTACATCCGCTTAGTCCATTCGGCCGGTATCTCACATATAAATGCTTTAAAGTTGTCTACCAATGCATTAGTTGAAGCAGACTTGTCTGAATAGACATGAGCTTTAAAAGAGCCCCACAAAAAATAGTCCAAAGGCGTTATATCGCACGATCTGGGTGGCCAATTGACAGGTCCCGAACGTGAAATAAAATGTTCAACGAACTCGCCTCTCAACAAGTCCATTTTTACGCGTGCTGTGTGGCATGTGGCACTGTCTTGCTGAAACCACATGTCATGCAAGTCAAGCTCTTGCATTTTGGGCAAAAAAAGTTGGATATCATTTCACGGTAGCGCTCACCATTCACAGTTACGTTACGATTCGCAGCATCTTTGAAGAAGTACGGTCCAATGATACCTCCAGCCCATAAACCACTCCAAATTGTGATGTTTTCTGGATCCATTGGTAGCTCTTGCAATTCTTATGGCTCATCTTCTTATGGCTCCAAAATCAACAATTCTGCTTATTTACGTACCCATTGATCCGAAAATGAGCTTCGTCGCTGAACACAATTTTTCGATAAAACAGTGGATCTTCGGTCAACTTTCCAAGAGCCCATTCACCAAAAATTTTGCGTTGCGGTAGGTCGTTCGGCTTCAATTCTTGCACCAGCTGTATTTTGAAAGGCTTCACACCTAAATCCTTTCGCAAAATTTTCCACGTTGTTAAGCAACAGAGGCCCAATTGCTGCGAACTGCGACGAATCGATAATTGATAATCATCATTAACACTGGCCGATACAGCTGCGATATTTTCTTCAGTTGGCACTCTACGTAAGCGTGTTGGTGGTTTGATGTCCAATAATGTAAATTTGGTTCTAAATTTAGTCACAATTAATTTGGTTATTTGACGCGATGTTCAAAACGTAACCGTTCGCAAGGGTTGCGGACTCGACATGACCGCATCTCTTCCTGATACAAGTTTTCAGTATTTTCTTAAAATTTTTTAGGATTATATTCCGATTGTTTCCCCCAGGTACTAAACAGGAGCGTTTTAAATCTATGTTTTGTTATGTAGAGCCTGCCTTATAACTATTTTTCAGTATTTTAACCAACCACTTATTGCATTAATTATTTAATGCGCTATGCCCAACCCTGATTCAATTATTATTCTCTGAATTTCATACCTTTTTGGATAGCTAAAGAGATATTCTAGTTTTTTAATTGCAAAATTGTGCTAACCGGTGCTAGTTGAAAAAAGTCTTTCTCCGCATGATTTTTTCAATGCAAAGGAAGTCCTCCGCTACCATCAGCTAGTATCGCATCGAATACTTTCAGAGCCGGAACGCTTTTATTCTCGGCTGACAAAATTATCGGTGTTAATGCTGGTTCCTAAATAAAAGAGTTCTCTTACAACTTCAAAAGTGTGACTGCCAACAGTGGCATGGGTGCTGAAATGCGAAACCTCGTGTTGTATCCAGTGAATCGAAGAGGTCCTTCCTAATTCTGCCGGAGTTGTTGGTATTGTTCAACGTCATTTGGCACAGTGGTATTAATTTTGCGTGGATACCAAATTCAGTCATTGCGGCATACAGGTAACTCCTTTTCGTACTATCGAATGCAGCTTTGAAGTCGACGAAAAGATGATGTGTACCGATTCTCCTTTCATGGATATTTTCCAAGACTTATCGTGTTCTGAATATCTGTTCGATGATGGACTTTCCAGGTCTAAAGCCACACTAAAAAGGTTCAATCAATTGATTGATGGTGGGCTTTACAACCTTATTCCGCGGCAATTGGCATAGATTGCTGGCTCACAGTTTTTGTGAGTTAGGTAGAGTACACTGAAACTCCAATCGGCAGACAAGCTTTCATCGGACTATATTTTCCATAGGAGCTGATGCATGTACCTGCTCCGCGCACCATTTTTGAATAGCTCAATCAGCAGTCCGTGGGCTTTTGTGGCTTCGTTGTTCTTTAGCCGCGTTATCGCTATTCTCACCTCTTCCAGATCGGCTAGCGGAACGTCAATTCCGTCGTCAACGATTCGGGTATCGCGATCTTCACATTCTCTGTGACATGCGCAGCTGTCACTATTTAATAGGTTCGAGAAGTGTTCCCTACATAATTTAAGAATGCCCTGGATGCCAGTCACCAGATCGGCGTCTTTGTTCTTACAGGAAAACGCTCCGGTCTTGAAACCTTCTGTAAGCCGCTGAACTTTCTGGTAGAATTTTCGGGCGTTGTTCCTGTTGGGCAGCATCTCAAGTTCTTCGCACTCACGTATTTCGGGCTCTCGTTTCTGTCCAATAATACGTCTCTCTTCCTTTTTTAGCTCTATGTAGCGATCCCAAATGGATCACGTTGCGCCCGATCGCAGCCGGCTCTAAAGGCGGCATCTTTTCTTTCTGCTGCAGCATGACATTCCTCGTCGTAGCAACTGTTTTAGTGGCGAATCCCAAACCCAGCGCACAACTAGCTATGCTGGAATGTTTCGGCTTTTCACTTTAGCTCACGGATTCTCGGAAGCTACCCAGGGGACCCGGAAGTTGTGAGCTGCTTGAACCGTATGCAGAAGAATCGTCCTGACCACTCCCAAGTGAATGGTGATTAGTAACTTTCCCCACTTGCGTGGACTTCTACATATGGAACCATCCTCCACTTTTATGTTTCACATATTTAAATCATTTAAGTCAGAGTAGTCATACATTTTGTAATTATTATCCTTTTTTTCCAGAAAATCTCGAAATCTGAGTGAAAAGAAGCGGCGAGATCAATTTAACTCTCTGGTAAATGATTTGAGCGCGCTAATATCAACATCAAATCGAAAAATGGATAAATCGACGGTACTCAAATCGACGATAGCATTTCTCAAACATCACAACGGTAAGTTTTCAAAATAGTTTAAAGTTTAGATGCACATGTTTAGGTATGTCTTGGATCACAAGCAATAACCGCTCGAGGGAGAATACCTACATATGTTGTAGTGTATTTTACTAGTAAAGTTCTAAAAATATTTACCTGTGTTAAAATGTTGTTTAAATCGTTTTTGATAAACAAAATATTTGCTTGACGTATTGATTTGTCTATCAGGTTCCGGTTTTTATTCTTACTAGTTGAGGTTGCAATAATGTTGAGCTTAAGGGAGTAGGTTATTGGTCTACCGTACCCAGCCGTCAGAGCCTCGTTTCTCACAGCAAAATGCGCCACGTGCAGGTGAGTTTGATAGTTGGAAGGTAGTGGCTGTATGTGTGCGTAACATCTCTAGCATTGACAACTCAACAACAACTGAGGCCCTCTTTTCCATATAGGAATAATAGGATCAAATATAGAACTGAATTCTACACTTATACAAAACTACGTGTGATGAGTTGTAATGCGATACTTTTATCGAAAAGCTTTATTTACCATATACTTTTTTCAGGGAGTTGCAAAATTTACCTCTCCCAAAAGATGAAATATTTTCGTGCGATGATTCCTTACGATATTCGACGTGGATCATCGTGGCGGAAGTGCATTGATCGAACTTACAGGTAGTCACTGTGCAACGCTGGTACAACGAGTTCAAGCGTGTCTGTTCGAAGGCCGCCCAAAAACGGTGGTTATGCCAGAAACAAGCGTTGCTGGGCGCCAATTGATAATGTAAGATCGTTATTTGACATATCGGAAGATAGAAGCATCCTTCCGCATTAGTGGAATCAGTATACATTCAATATTGCATGATCATTGGGTCGTCAATCGTATCTCGTTGGATACCGCGTAATTTGACAATTGCCCAAGAAAGGCGCGTATCGATTGGTATGAAGAAATGCTGAGGGTATTTTTAGGATTTTTTTACAATAAAAAATGAAGAACGATATTTAAATTTTTAGGCTTTTTATTATAATTTTAATAATTTTTAATTGGGAGGATCAACGATGATGCCGCCAGACCATAAACCGCACCAAACAGTGACTCGTTGTGGACGCATTTGCTTCTCTACAGTAACGTGTGGATTGTCTGAGCCCCTAATCCGACAATTTTGCTTATTGACGTAGCCACGGATGTGAAAATCAGAAAAGAAGAATAAGACTCAGAAGAAGAAGAGGCCGAAAAAAGTCGTTTCGAAATAAATGAGTTTAAAGTTTGAGGTAGAGGAGCGCGCTGACCGCTCTCTACCTAGTTAATGGGCAATATATATATACAGGGTTGCCAATATTCGACAGACCAATCTGGCAACCCCGTATCTTTTGACAGAGACGTCAAATCGTTTAATGACATACCGCGTTGGAAGCGTCAGTTCAAGCAGATTTTTACCATGGAACAGTACACGCCACGCGAGCGCTCCCAAATTGTTGAAATTTACATTCAATAAAAGAAGTCAATTGTGAAAACTCAATTTGCGTATAAAAAATGAAATAATGAAAAAAGTGTGCCTCCTAAGAACACTATTAAATGTTTGTACGAAAGGAAGGAGGCCAAATCAAAACCGACCAAGGCGTCGCCAAGCAGTTGGGCATTGCTCGGCCCACTTTACAACGAATTATCCGCATTGATTTGCATTTATTCCCGTATAAGATCCAATTGACGCAAAGATTGTTGCCTGCGGACATCCCCTCGTCGATTGGAATGGGCTCAAAGAGTCATCGAAATCCGTCTTGTCCGTCAAATGTGGGCAACCCTGTGTATATAATTGGTGCGTACACACTTTTTGGGTGTTTGGCCGAGCTCCTCCTCCTATAAGTGATGTGCGTGCGTCTTGATGTTGTTCCACAAATGGAGGGACCTACAGTTTTAAGCCGACTCCGAACGGCAAATGTAGTACTTTTTATGAGGACCTTTTTTATGGCAGAAATCCACTCGGAGGTTTGCCATTGCCTGCCGAGGGGCGACCGCTATTGAAAAATGTTTTTGTTAATTTTGGTCTTTCACCGAGACTCGAACATTCTCTCTGAATTCCGAATGGTAGTCATGCACCAACCCATTCGGCTACGGCGGCAGGAAGAAGGCAATAGAAGCTATAATATTGGGAATTTTCGCATGAAAATTTCACAGTATATTCTTAAGATACTATACTTTCGAAATATCGGAAAAACAAAAAATCGATTTTTTGAAATTTCTAAACCACCAGGTCCCCTTAAAACGGTCAATTAATTCGGCATTTTTGTTTGCGCAAAGTTTTTGTAGAATTACGTAAAACCAATCACCAAAGGCCAATCATCCTTTATCAAATCAATGCGAGCTCTGACGTATCGCTCAAATAAAAAAGTTTTCCAGCACTCTAAAGTTCGAATTGATCGGTCATCCGACTTATAGTACATCCCTCATTTGGTGCATAATGATTTCATTTTGTTCCCGAACATCAAAAATAAACGATTCAACGACTGAATAAGCTGCTAAATCCTTTAAACCGCAGGTTTTGCAGGTAACAACTTCTCAGGAGTAGAAGTGCTTTAAAAATTTATTGAAATGATTGCTTTGATTTCCAAGGAAAATAATTTATTTATTTATTTAGCATATTCTAAATTAGATCTAACAAAATATATATAGAGTAAAAGTGTAGGGATCAGAGAAATTTACTGCTTTTTCATAAAAATAAATTTTATTTGCTTATATGTATAAATTAAAATAAACAAATTAAAAAAAAATTAAATTAAAAAATTAAAAAAAAAAACAAAAAATAAATAAATGAATAAAAAAACACTAAAAAAATATATAAAATTTAAAAATAACAGGAATTTAAAGGCATTGTAATTCGAATTTAATTTCTGTGAACAAAAGAAAAAAAAATTATATATAAAAAAATATAAGTATCTTAAGTCAATCTAATTTTAATTTAACTTCTTAAATAAAAAAAATAAAAAAAATTAATAAATAAAGAAAGAAATTAAATAAAATAAATAAAAAAATATTTAAAAAACAAAAGCGACGGCAAGATTTTCGGCTTAAATTAAGCGGTTATTGCTTGTGGGCCTAGATATATATACGTCCATTTTTTTAATATTGTATTATTTGTAAGAATAGTGTCGCTTCTCAAATTCAGAAACGCAAAAGTAATTCCTGATCTTAAAAAATGTGAAAACTAAAACTAATTGAATGAAGGACTTTTTTCTTCAGAAAATCAGAATCATCATAATTTTACTTAAATATTTTATTTATTTTTTCATTTGTACAGAGGCTACCGATCGCTCGAAAGTTTTCGAAATACAGCAAGACTGGAAACCATCATTTCTTACCAACGATGAGTTTACACATCTAATGCTGGAATCATTGGATGGCTTCATAATAGTGTTTAGCGGTATTGGTTCCATATGCTACGCATCTGAAAGTATTACGCCCCTGTTGGGCTACTTGCCGGTAATTAATCACAATTGTAAAAAGCCTTGGTCTCACTTATTTATTTAATCGATTGCTATTTATGTCTGTCTCTTCGCAGAGTGACCTGGTGAATATGACCATTTTCGATCTAACCTACGAAATGGATCACGAAAGTCTACTTAATGCATTTTTAAACCCCAAACCGGTTATCGAACCTCTACAGACTGACATCAACTCTAGTAATCAAATAACTTTTCATTTGCATTTAAGACGTGGCGGCATCGATAAAGTGGACGCGAATGCGTACGAGTTAGTAAAGTTTGTAGGTTATTTTAGTAAGTAAAAGTGTGTCATTATTAAAAAACAAAAACTGAGTGCCGCGCTATATAAATATTTCTTAATTTTTCTGTACCTTATTATTGCAGGAAACGATGTGAATCTGGACAGCGTACAATCGGAGAATAATTTATCGCTGCCGCGCATCTTCGAAATGAATCCCGGCGCTAAGATCGACAAGAAATTGATTTTTGTTGGCACTGGTCGTATACAAACGCCACAGTTGATTCGTGAGATGTCCGCGATCGATCCGACCTGCAACGAGTTCACATCCAAGCATAGCATGGAATGGAAATTCCTCTTCCTTGACCATCGAGCGCCGCCCATTATTGGTTATATGCCCTTCGAAGTGCTTGGTACATCCGGCTACGATTACTATCATTTCGATGATCTTGATAGCATCGTCGCATGTCATGAGGAATGTAAGTGACACACATACTTACACACACACATACATTTCCAATAGCAATTATTTCACTAAAATGCGCATTATTCCTCTCAACAGTGATGCAGAAGGGCGAGTGTAGGTCCTGCTATTATCGTTTCCTCACTAAGGGCCAGCAATGGATATGGCTACAGACGGAGTTCTATGTGTCATACCACCAGTTTAGCTCGAAACCGGACTATGTTGTGTCCACACACAAAGTTGTCAGCTATGCCGATGTTATACAACAAAGCAAGGCGGGGAATAAAGTGGATACAACGCCGTCGATCAATAATAGTACCAGCAAATCGTCAACAATAACGCTGAAAGACCTCGAAACTAGTAACCAAAGCCAAAACCACTCCACGCTGTCAGCGAGTGATAGTAGTAATATCATAATGGGTATGTTGAATGAAGCATCACCCACGATGGATACATCATCAGTATGGCCGAACGCTTCGTCAACCACTGGCGTAACGCCCACAACGTTCAAAATATCTCGACCCTCTTCAAGTTATGGCAACATCAGCTCCACTGGAATCTCACCGACGGCGAAACGGAAACGTTACTTTTCTCACAAGCCCGGCAACGAATCGGACTCGACCTCTATGTCTGCGGATTCTGTCATCAGCAAGCATTCGCTTATGACTCATTTGAGTTCGGTGAGTAGTTATTCAATTGCATACAAGTTCACTAGGCTACAACGAGTTGATATTTTGTAGAGCCGACAACATCACGGTCACAGTTCGGCCATGCAAATGCCGGAGAGCACAACGCACCCACAACATATGAACGCATCTAATCAAAATCTATTGCATAGCCATCTCCAATCCCAACAGAACGCAAACCTACAAACGAGGCAATCACAAAGTGATCAAAAACTCATACCAATGATACCACAACATACTATGGCCCAAGCACAAATAGTAGCAAACACCCCGTGCCAATTTAATCAGGCACCCTACCCACTACGCACCTCACAGATTGTGGGCCCCACGTTTCTGGAACCTTCACAGTACCTCGCCGCAATACCTGTGCAACCGATGATTGCGCAGTTCCCAGTTGCGCCGGTGGTCTCCCCGCTGCCCGCAAGTGTGTCCACAGTTCAGCCTTGGAAGACGGTAACGCAGTCATCGCACGCCACTTTAGATCCTTTGCAAACTCAGGCAGACATGCTGTCGGGCGCCGTGGTGATGACACCGACACAGACGCAACTGCAAGACCAACTCCAGCGCAAGCATGATGAGCTACAAAAGCTAATCATGCATCAGCAGGATGAGCTGCGAATGGTGTCCGAGCAGCTGCTGTTGGCGCGTTACACTTTACTGCAGCCAATGGTGCCAATAAATTATAACGCGCCCACAAACAACAACCGGGCGAACTTCAACTTTAGCAGCGAGAGCACCATGGAACAGCAGTTTAATCAGCTGGGCTTCACAATGAACTCTGCCGAGCAGCTACAGGAGACGGCGGGGCAGCAGATGATGATGCAGCAACTGCAACACCAGCAGCAGCAACATAACATGCCGCATCTGCCATCACAGCAACAACAAATGCATAATCACAATCACCAGCAACAGCATCAGCAACACACCAGCCAACATCATCAACAGCAGCAACAGCAGCAGAATCATCAACAACAGGTCTCACAGCTGCAACAGCTCTCATCGCATCAACAACAACCACAGCAACAACAACAGCAACAGCCGCAACAGCAACAGCAACCGCAGCAGCAATTAAACATTTTATCACGCAGTGTACCTGATCTTGCCCAATTTGGTCACGAAGAGATCGATGATTTCTTCAACCTTTCACCGTTGCAAACAATGGGCAACTCACAATCGAGTCTTAATCAGCGAAACAACAATAACACGGTAACCACCAGCAATGGACAGCAACAACAATCGGCGCTAAATCAGAATTTCATGAACAACACAACCAACACACCACAAGCCACCAATGACGACTCCTTGCTTAGCTACATGCAAATGGCCACCGAGTCCAGTCCTACACTCAACTTTTCGATGGGCATTAGCGACGACGGATCCGAGTCGCAAGGTGAACGCATCGGCAACAAACTCATTGGCAGCAGTCAACCACTGCAACAGCAGCAGCAACAGCGACATCAGGTGCTGGCACACCAACAACAACAGCAGCAGCAGCAGCAGCAACGTAGTAATAATTTCTTTCCCAACAATCCCTTTCAAGCGCTCGGCAATCAAGCGACTACAAACCAATTGCCAAACGATTTAGAAATATTGCCCTATCAGATGTCACAGGAGCAGTCGCAGAACCTCTTCAACTCACCGCAATCAACAAGAAATAGTCATTAGCCTTAAGCTATAATTCAAATTAGATTAGTTAGCCTAAACCATTGAGTAAGTAATACTCAATTCTTAAACTTACCTAGCACTACGGGTGTGTGTATGTGTGTGGGTATATTGTAAATATGTAAATATGTTTATAGGAGAGCACCTAACACCCCAACGAAAGGTCAAAATAATCAGCAAATACTCCAGTCCATGAGCCTGTATTTGGTGAAAGAATGCATACTAGTTCGAGAGTGATTCCAATGGTACCACTTGCAAAATGATCGAATAGAGGAGTATGCAAAACAAATAAGATTCCATCAGTGCAAGTAAGAATGGCTCAAAAGTGGCACTTACAATGAAATAATTCAGAACTAGTAGGTTTCATTGCCGGGTAGTGGTTGCTATTAGGGGTTTTCTTTTGCTTCTGTAATGCATAGATGCTGTTTTTCGACAGCGCTCTCAAATTTTCATGTTGTAATCTGAGCCTATTCATAGTTGGTTCTTAAGTTGATCAAAAAATTCACGAATTATATTCAAAAAATTCAAAATTCACGTTTATTCGTAAAAAGTTATAATATCACCTTCAAAGTAGTTCCCATCACCTGCAACGGACTGACCCAGCTCTCAAAACCCTTCTGAAACTCTAGATATTTTGGTTATAGCGATCAGAGCCGACTTCGATTTTTCCATTATTTCCTTTCGACTGTTATAACGCCGAGGTGGTTCCTCGTAAGGGTTTTTTGATTTGATGACACAGAAAACGATCGCAGAGAGTCATATAAGATGGATTCGATGGCTGTTGTATGGCATTATTTTCGTTCTTGATTAACAAGATAAAGATGGCACTGCTCGACGGTGCGTTGTTATGGTGCAAAATCTACTAGTTATTGTATTTTCCCACAAATCCGTGCTTTTTTGGTGAATTGTTTCACGTAGGCATCTCATGCTGCCAAAATAATAGTCCTTATTAACTGTCTGACCTTCTGGCAAAAAATTGTGGTGTACAATACCGTTATAATCCATAAAAACCGCGAGCATCGCTTTCATTTGTGACTGAAAGGGACGTGGCCTTTTTGGTTTTGGTTTATTCGGAGCTCTCCGAATATGTACTCGCCTGATGTCTGGATTGCGTGTCGTACTTGTAAACTCACGTCATGTCTCCAGTAATGATGCGTTTGATGAATGTTGGGTCGGGTTCACCTTTCGAAATCATGTCTTTGGCAATATGAACGCGTTCGCTTTTTTGCATGAAATTAAGTTATTTTCAGACCAACTTTGCATCAACACAGCATCTTTAACTATCATACAATATTTTGAAAGGATTCGTAAGCAATGCTCACGTTTTCTGCTTTTGTCTTCCCTGATGGCTAATTTGTGGTTATTGGCCAACGTTTCACTTTATTAATGTTTTCATCAATTTTTGATGTCGACGCCTACGACTACGTTCGTCATCCTCGATGGGCACAATCTCTTTTGAAGCATTCAGGCCACTCATAAATGGATAGTTCCTTTAAAGTATCATTACCGAAACAGGTTCCCAATATATCTAAGGTTTTCGGACCATTGAATCCATATTTATTTAAATTTCATATTGAATCCATTTTTAAAAAATTTAATACAAATTCGTTGCAAATTCAAATCCATTTTTATAACTTTTATAAACTGAAAACACGTGCCGAGTTAAATTTGCTCAAGATGGCATAACTTTCACAAATGTCAAGCAATGGCGACACAATTTTCGTAGGAATGCCAATCACAGATGTGACTCCGAAATGCAATTGCGTGAAGATATTCCGAACAAAAATAGAAGAAGAAGGATGAAAAAGAGGAATGAAACCTAACCCAAATACTATTAATATATTTACTAATGGCTCGAAAATGTTAGACGGAGTAGGGGTAGGGATCTATGTATAGCGCAGAGCTAGGCATCAGGCAGCCATTTAAGATCCCTGAGCACTGCAGTATCTTTCAAGCAAAAGTCTTTGCTGTAGGTACGGCTGCGTTGACAGCCAACCGGCGATAAAAGCAATAAACTCATTTGAAATTTCATCTAAAAATGTTCTAAAAAGCAGGAACGCTACAGAGACGGTTGCATATCTACTGGGTACCAGGACATACCAGGGCATTGCAGGAAACGAAATTGTAGATGAGATTGCCAAAAGCGCTGATTACATCCCATTTCAACAAGAAAATTACATACTGAAACCTTTAAATACGATATACGATGGCATCACTGCGGACATGAAAATACGGAGAGACAGGAGGTGAAATAATCTAGCCACTTGCAAAACCGCGAAAATCATGTGTACACAGAGTGCAGATAGAAACGTCCGATTCCTACTAGCTCTGTCTAGAAAAGAAAGCAGAACTATCGTAGGTATGCTGATAGGCCACAATTTGCCAGCGGCGCACGCATGCAAGATAGGAATTATCGCATACAAACAACGATAGCTGAAGATTTTGCAATGAACTGGAAGAGAGGGAAACGCTAGAACACCTTTAATGTTCTTGCCCTGCGTTAGCTAGAACTCGAATGAAAAGCTTAGGAGCTCTACAATGTGAGAGGTTAGAATGTCTCTCGGTGTGAGAACTTCAAAGCTTACTTAGATTCGCAAAAGACGCAGGCTAATTACATGAAGCGTAAGGGTCAAGCTCCATCTGGTACCACTAAGGACCAATAGGTCTATTTGATGGCTTTTAGGCAGCCTGGTCAACCTAATCTAACCTGCACAACAAACATCGGACAATCCGCAATATCTTAAATAAAGTTTTTAATTTTATGCGAAAGTAGTGGATTTCTTTTTCCCCGAACTAACTTACTTTTATATTAACGGCGTACCTATCAAATCGGAACAATATTTTGAAGTGTTTTTAATAACTCTATTAGTAAAATTAGTATTAATAATGTCAAATTGGTCTTAGAATTTTATTATGTCTAATATTTTCTCTCAAGTATACATTTATTTTTGTATGCATGAAATGGTGTACGAAATTAACAAATTAAGGGGGAACGCCACTGTGGGGGGTCAAAAAATAGTATATTTTTGGGATTTTTTTTTTTTATGTAGGAATGTATATTCGAGGATTGGACAAAAGGCAATTCATTATATGTGACCTGGTCTACGAAAAGGTACCTTACGAGCGATAACAAGTTTTCGAGAAAACAGCAGTTAAAGTTTAAACTTCTAAAAACCCTTGTAATAAATATAAATAAATAAGAAAAAGTTACTGCAAATCGCAGAAATCGTTTTAAAAGATAAGTTAGCTTTTGTACCGACATCCATGCCAAAAAAAACTTATAAGACCCGGTGACAAAAATTTTTTGAAAACAGACTTCAGTATCGTATTCATTACCCCTCAGACTGTCCAGGATAGGTTCAGTTTTTAATTTGCACAAATTATTGTCTTCGTTATTCTAATTTGTATCATGACAAAAAAATCATTCTTTTTCGTATTTGTACTTTTCTTTTTTTTACTTTTAACAAACTTTTAAACAAATTATGACTTTCTGGTTTTCACGATTTTAAAGAGCCTTTCACACACTATTCGAATCAACAAAAAAGTGAAAAATGATTTTTTGACACGTAAGGTACCTTTTCATAGACCAGGTCACATATGTGTATTAAACTATGTTGATATGTTGATGTAAATTTTTATTAAAAAATATTGATAATTGACAAATTTATGTAAATAAACGTAACGAGTTAAAAAAATGACGTCATCTGGTGGCAGCGATACAGCAATGAATAATCATCTGAAATCAAAAAAACCAAAAATTTTATTAATCTACACAATAGTGTAGTCGTTGTACGTAGCCTTTGTTTTTTTTTTTTTTTTGTTTTTTGACAAAATGGTGGTGATTTGAATTTCAATGTGTGTTTTTCACCATTTTTTTGATTTTCAACAGGCCCAAAAAAATAGTTATGTTCCAAATTTAGAAAATCGGCTTATTACAACGATAACAAAAATTTTGAAAAAAAGAAAATTAAAAATTAATTATCAAAAAAAGACGTTTCGAGAAAAATGCCTGTGAAATAAAGCGTCGTGTCGCAAGAGCTACGAGGCCGAACCGACGGGCGCTCACTCAAATGCACATAGAATCGGGAATAAAGCGGATTTCGGTTTAAAATTTTTACCACATTTTCTTGAGTAGCTATACTAACAATTTATGCAAAAAAACAATCGACTTTTTTTTTGAATTTTCACAGTGGCGTTCCCCCTTAAGGGGGGAGCCTGGTTTATAAGGTCAAAAACATCAATTTTTTTTTTTCGTTTTAAGCGATTCCTAATATATTTCAGAATATTCAAAGAATACACAAAGTTACAGAGCCTAATTCTCAATATTTCCGTAGATAAAAAGCCAAAGGTAGGCGAGCGTTAGGTAGTTACGCTGTGACCGGACAGCTATAGTACAAACTTTATCTTCTTTTCTCGACTTTTCATTTTTATGATTTCTTTGAATTGGCGTACATGAATGAAAAAAAATACCAGTCTAACGGTTAGACGCGATAGAAGTGAAACCTTCCGTAAAACAAACTGAGAGAGAATGAGACGAAAGCAGCATTAGGAGCGGGATAATTATAGGTTCATTATAATATTGCTATAAAGTTCATATTTTATTTTCTTAATTTTATTATTATTCATCCTCAATGTTTTCAATTTCAACAAATGATACGAGAGGCTTATGATAGCTAAAATATGATATATAAATATAATGCTTTGGTTTCGATGTTGTCAACATATCTTTGTTTTTTTCTGTCGATATTCACGACACTTTTCTGCATTATTTTTCGGCATAATTGCGGTAAATATTTAAAAATGAAAATATTTACGAATATAAAAATACGGACGCAATACAGCACACGCGGTTGCTATTATGAGCGTCGTAACGCGTATATTACACAGACGTACTAACATACACACAAACATTCGTAGGACCCTTGGTCTAAGCAAGTATTAGGTAGTGTAGTATAGGTATACATAATGCCTTCTCGCTCACCGTGGCTCTGTAATACGCAGGCGCGCACACATACGTACTAGCATACATACAAACATACATACGTATGACGCTTGAACTAAACACCAAAGCAAGTAATAGGCAGTGTAGTATACATACTACAATACTCACTATACTAGCGTGGCTCAGCAGTACGCAGTCACACACATATACGTATATGAACATATAACGCTTCGGAGCCAAGAGTGGGGAGGCTACGAAGCACCGCACAAAGAGGAGACGGAGAATAGGGAACGCTGTATAACTGTGTTCTATCTCATTCTCTCGTAGGCTATATACTAAAACATCTATATGTATGTCTCTTAGTGTCGCTTTTTCGTTTCATCGAGTCTCAAATCACTCCCAACGATTCTAAAGAAGTTTTCACTTCAAAAACTAATGAACCTTTTGAAATGAATCATAGCTTGTTCCCTTCAGTACTAAATTCTCTTCTATTTGAACTAACAAAATAGGTAAAACAAAATGTTTCAAGATTTTTATACCAAGTTGAAGTGAATTTTTTTTTTATAGAAAGGCATTTTTTTCTTTAAAACCTCCAAAAAGTTGAAATTTTGGAATTTCTCTCAGTTTTCTTAGTTCACCTAGAATAAAAAATTATGATAATTAGAAATCCAATTGAATTTTTTGCTTTAGATAAAAATTACGAGCTGTATCTTGTACGCCAGTTGGAAACTCCAGCGTTGCAGCGCTCTACTAATTTCTATGTTAAACATTTTTTTTTCAACTTATTTTAACCAGTACAAAATTTTTTTATACTTTTTAAATGTTCATTAAAAGATAGAAAAAACTTTGCAGTGCTAAATTAATTTTTCCTTAAAAAAAAAACTCCCAAAGAGATGCAATTTTTAGACCTCTTAAACCAGGCTCCCCCTTAAGCAATTCGAAGGCACGTTTACTTTGCGATAATACATTTTTTAATTTTGTTGTAATAGAAAAACTGTAAAATACTACATATATGTAAATATTAGTTTCTACATGTACATATACAAATAATATTTTTTTCAAACACACTCAGATTCTCTTGTGATATAATTTAAGGGATAAACGAGGATTTTGTACAAATAACAAAAAACATACAATACAAGTTTTGTTGATAAATATGAGTTGTTTTAGTTCAATTAAAGAAAGATAATATCATATAAGTAAGTTTTAAAGTAACTGTACTTTAATTTTAATTAATTTAGTGCGCAATACTGGATATTCTCAGGTTTCAAACAATGAGAGTCAATGTATATAAAAGCAGTGTACGCGGAAAGTTGTTACGAACTCTTGCTTTAAAAGTACTATAACTGTTATTATGGAACTTTTTATTTAATTAAGCGATAAACCGGTTACTTAGTGCTACGTGAAACTCGGAAATTTAATAGAAATATCAGATTATTCACATTCAAAGGCAATATTTCTTTATATAAATTTTTATTCGAAAGCGCTAATTCTTGGCCTATTTCATGTGACCCCTTGTTCTTCCCTGCAATTTTGGGGTATAATTACATTTATTTCCTTAAATGCCCGAAGCTAGCTTTATAAAAATAAGTTTCCACAGGCTTAGAGAGTTTTTTGCAAACTTTTCTAGATTTGCAAATTACAAGTAGAGTTAAGATAGTGTTTATAACGCAACACCCTGTAAATATTGTTATACGCATATGCATGTATGTATGTGTTTGTAAATACATAGGTAAATAAGTAAGCTTAGTATTAGAGAGACTTAGTTTTAAATAAATTATTGCTTGTCGGCAAAATAGTGCAAAGTAAATTTTTATATAATTAACTAACTAAAGGAAATTGTGAAAAGATCTTTGAAAGAAGAAAAAAATAATAAAAAATCGAATGGAAAAATATGAAAAAACATGAAAAGTGTGTATTTTTTAGAATTTTTTCAAAAGCTTAAATTTGCAACTGAAAATCCCTTATTTGGTATTTCAAGGCAAAAACTTTCGAGTAACCCTTACAAAGTATCTAAAGTCATTTAGGTACTTTATTTTCAGTAAATAGCGGCATTTACCTATCAAAATATGATCAGTGATGAAGCTCACTGCAGTTTCAGTGGAGTTGTTAATGTACGAAATTGCGATATTTATCCACATTTGATTTAGTACCGCTTGAAGTCAATCAGCTTGAGTCTGTTCGATACTACGTCGGTTCGTTGAAAGCTCTCTTTCTTGTCCATTCCGGCGTTACCTTGTCGTGGCAATGTTCACAAGTAAGCTCTAAGCGCTAATAGAAGCAAACTTTGGTCGCTTCGTTCTTCTCTTCCATCGAGAAGTTGTTAAAATGCTGAAGAATCTTGCCTCGGTGCGAATGTCGGCTAGTCGCTCGTCCATGGCAATGAACAAAATTACTCGGTAGCGAAGTTTCTCTTCCATCACAAATCCGATACCGAAATTGCGCTTCTTTACATCACAGTTGTAGTAGGCTTCAGAAGGTCTGATGCTCTTCTTACCTTGTGCTGTCCATCCCCAAGAGTAGATATAATTGTCGCTAAATTCTAAACATAAATTACTACTCTTGGGGGACTCGTTCAAAATAAATTTGTCACACCGTCTTGTTGAAAGCGCATGGAAGTCCATTGTGATGCCACTAGTTCGGATTCAAGTGGGGTGAAACCACTTCGTCTTTCCGATGAAAGATAAAATACTGTGGATGACTTCCAATTCTAAGTCTGCTGCACATCCAAACTGCATTCTGGCAAGAGCAGATTAGTGGCAGCGGAAGTGTTCAACGCTATCCACAACCTCCGCGTCTCTGCTGCTGTGGGGGAAAACATTTGAGGAAATCCCCATACATTTCCCTCTTACTAATGGAAGGCCGGGCTTGATTGATGAGTGACCTAATTCCGTGTCCATGCATTCTAAGCCAAACGTGTCAAGTTATCCCACAAGTGGACTTCTTTGTTGATACCGTTCCGCCAAAAATCGCCTGGTCTGGTGTCAAAGAAGTTGTTGAATCAGTTTTTAGGAACCTCTTGGTTATCGAAGATAATACCCTTCATACGGTTTGACAGGGAGGGGAAAAGATGGTAATCGCTGAGTGCAAGGTCCGAAGAATACGGCGGATGCTGAAGGACCTCCGATTCGAGCTCTTGGAGTGCGGCTTTGACGACTTGTGCAATATGCAGCCTAGCGTTGTTGTCCAGGAGTATATTATTATTATTAGAAGGCCATTACGTACTGCAACCAGAGCTGATCTATTGTGAAAGCCTATTTTTGTAACCCTAGATTTTCAGACTTTTTAAAAATTTTAGCACAATTTCGGGTTTGTTGTTCCCAAGATTGCATGGAGATACTACGATACCACCAAGGTGATGAGGTCTCTGTCTGCTCAACGCAGGACATTCACAAAGCACATGTTCAGAGCTTTCTATGTCCATTTCGCAAAAGCGGCAGACATTCGTCTCAGAGAGACCAAGATTATTTAGATGATATCTCAGGCTGCAGTGACCTGTAAGATGTCCTGTTAAAAGACGCAGATATACTCTGCTTAGAGAGAGTAGCTTGTCAGATATTCCTTTGTTGGGACTTAGCACTAGCACAGTTTAGCCAGTGTGCAGCAAATTTCCTTTCTTCCCATTTCCTAGGGAATTTATTACTGCGGCTTTTTGTGAGTCCACAGACCAGTATGTTACATATTTGCTCCTTGTATTGCAAGGTCATCAGCCATTTTATTTCCCTCATGTCCTTCATGTCCCGCAATCCAGCCTAGTGTTATTATGTTGAGGCTTCCTAACGTGCTGAGAAGGTTTAGACAATCATTTACCAATTTAGACGTGATAGTTGTTGATAGAAGGGCTTTTAGAGCCGCTTGGCTATCTGAAAGTGATGTGACTACTTCTCATTTTCCTGCTAAGGCATTCTCTCACACATATTTCAATGCCATGTATTTCTGCCTGGAATATTGTTGGTTAGGGTCCCATCGGAATCGATTTTTTGAATTTAGGCCCATTGATTCCTGCCCCTGTTCTACCATTTTCCAATTTGGACCCATCAGTAAACCATAGCTGAAAGCCAGGTTTGAAAGTGATAGAATTAGTTCTCCAGTCTGTGCGTTAATTAATTATAATAGTATATCATCCCTATGAAGAATGGGACTATGTAGGAAGTCTTCTAAGATCTCTAAATGTCCTTTCATATCTCCACTTTTAATTTCAGATATACCTTTTAATCTTAAGGCTCTCGAGCGAGCTTCCCTTTCAATTAAGATTAGAAGCGGTGGTATGTTCAGGAGCACACCCAATGCATCCGTGGGACATGTTTTCATAGCCCCTGTAATACCAACACATATCAGGCGATGCACTTTGTTTAATTCGTTTACTGCTTTTTTTTTGCTTGACCTTGGGCCCCCATGCTAAGGATGCATAGGTGACTATGGGTTTCACAACTGTGGTGAATGTCCAGAAGGTCATTCTAGGGTTTAGTCCCCATGTCTTACCAAAAAGCCTTGTGCAGGCAAAGAATACCCTTGTGGCTTTTGAAGTAAATCTCTCAATATGGGAATTCCACGTAAGGAGTATATCATTCCTGCCCACTATCAGCTGAACAGTAAGTGAAAAATGGTACATACAATTTTTTTTTTTGTTTTATTATAATTTATTCATTTATTTTAAAATTTCATTACAATAATCCCTTATAAAAATAATATAGATATATATACACGTAAGTAGTTAGTCTATCGTTAATTATGTGCCAAGTGAGTGCAATAGAAAATTCATTTTCCTTGGAATATTTTCACACCTTTACACCTTCAATTTCTCCACAGCATTTTGCAATATCTGAAATTCTGAGTTTATATCGTCCATTAGATTGCGAATTTGTTTCTTTGAATCAAGCACTTCGATACTCTGAGTGTAGGCATTGTAGCGCACACCGAACGGACGCGGAATGGAGTTGGCGAATTTACTGAATATTAAAAAATCAATATCGTTAATACAGACTTACAGAATAAAATTTCTTCAGTTCTTATGACTTACATTGTCTTTTCTTTTGCACTCTCGAAACTCTCCGCAACGTAGTACACCTCCTGAAATTGTGTAATTGGATACTTGGTGATGCCAGTAACTTCTGGATCGAAATCTCTCAGTTCCGGTTTGTCGGAAAGACAGTACTCCAGTTCACCATAGGAAGATAAAAGGCCAGCACCGTAAGCTTTCAACTCGCCCTCTTGGCGACACATACCATACTCAACGGTGAACCAGAAGATCTATGAATTGAAAAAAAAAACAATAAAAATTGCGCCCAACTGTTTATAAAATTATCTCTTCACCTTAAAGAATAATGAACACTTACCGTTGCAAGTTTCTCGACGTAGTCATCGGGTGCGCCCAATGAGGCTAAACCAATTTCTTGACTGAATTGTGCAAATGCAGGATCAGCAAAGAGTGGAACATGACCCAATAGCTCGTGACAAACGTCAGGTTCGGGTGTGTACATCGGTTTGCTGGGATGGCGAATGTACTGAGTGGAGTGAAAGACGCGAAAAGCAAGACCGGCGAGAAAATCGCGTGAAGAGAGCAAACCAGCAACTGGACGCAGGGTAAAACCAGTACAATCTATAGTAAAAATAAATAAATTAATATTTTCATTAACAGCTGTAAAAACGTGTATTTGTATGCGTATGATGACCAAATTTATCTCTCTCGCCCAATTGGTTTTTCTGAAATCTTGACAACGTGACGAAGCTGAATAACTTGAACTAGAACGCAATGAGAGCCTAAATTGTATGTATCTCGCCTCATTTAAGTATACAAGAATGCATTCCAAAACTAACATCGATCAAATTTAAACCAGTTGTAGCCGGTCTGTGCTATGAAATAAACTGATATTTAGCGGGATTCAGATCATATAAACCACACGTTAAGTAAAATTTATTGTGTACTAAGAAAATTATGGCGTACAACGCATTTTATAGATCAAGACATGAAACGCGCTCGGCAAGAACTTTTATAAGTCCACTAATCTCTCCCGATGGCCACAGTAGCCGAATGGGATGTCGGGTGAATACCATTTGAAAATACACAGGTTCGAACCTCCGTGCATGAAACACAAAACGATAGAAAAAATTTATCTATTAGCGGTCACCCCTCGGTAGGTAATCGTAAGCCTCCGATTGTACTTCTGCCATAGAAATAATCCTTATAGACCTAAAAAATATCTGTCGTTCGGAGTCGACTTAAAACTGTAGGCCCCTTAATTTTGAGATACAACATCAAGACGCACACAACAAATAGGAGGAGAAGATCGGCCGCACACCTAAAAAGGGTGTACACGCCTATTATATATATGTATATATATATATATATATATTCTGCTATTTAATCGCAATTTATGGTAACTCATTTACAATTTGTCCATTGTTGTTAAACCCAAATCATTGGGCTAATAATTCTATAATATAGTTGTCATCTTCTACACTCATCCCCAAGGTGCTGGATCGTTTTACACCCACGCTAGGTCCGAGCGGATCCTCAAGGGATGCGTGGGCGGGGTGCAACATTTGGAGGCAAGGCATGGCAAACATGTTCACAGATGGCTTGAAATTGGACGGAAGAGTTGTTGGGCGTGTACTCTGCGAGGAGCTCTCCATCATACTCAAATTCAAGCGAAGGCAGCCGCAATTAAGGAAGCAGTGGAGTGGTTGCTCTCTCTCTCTCCATAACTTCATCAACAATCCTCCTTCAATTCAGTCTCTCTCTTGCCTCATTTCTCCATTTACGAACGTTCATCGCTTTTAAGTCTACTTCGACATCATCAGCCCATCTCTTTCTTGATTGGCCTATTTTTCTTCCTCCTACTGGACGCAAAGTAAACAGATTAGATTTTTTGTTGCTCACTTCGGTAATTACCATACAGGATTTAAGTATTTTTTCCTACAGCCAAGCGGCAATTACCATAGGTCCTTGAGCTTGTTGGTTGTGCGTTCGAAACTAGTCGGGGAATGTCTGGCTTCTCTCTCGATTGCATCCGAATACTTCGATATCAGGCTCATTTGGGTTCACGGTCACAACGGCATAGAGCGAAACTGCTGAAGACGGTTTCAGCGCAAAATGAGAGAATTGCAGTTCCCTTAAGAACCTGTAGTTTGCTCCTGGAAACATGGGCCTCGCGTCAACTCAGCGAGCACTGGGCTAGTGCGCAAACGTGCAAAGTCACGAGATCTTTCTGGCCACGGGTAGATCGGGGGCGCTCGAAGAACTTCTAAGGCTAACAAAGCTTCAACTCTCGAATTTGGTGCGTATCCTTACCGGACATTATCCGCTAGGTGTCTATGCGGTGAGACTTAGCATTGCCTTTGGTCTGTTCTGCATAAGAACGGGGTAAAATCATATCAGTACCTTCTTCTAATCTGCCCTGCTCGCGTCGGGCAAAGATTTAGACTTCTGGGAACTCACTATTTTGCTATTCCTGCGGAAATTGCAGGTTTAAAAATCATACATCTGGTGGAGTTCATTAGCGATGAACGTAAATTAGTCACCTTCATCGTACGTACATGGTTATCATCCCAAGGCCCCTTCTTCATTCCCTTCTCCTTTCCCCTGTATGGTATCACAACGGACGAATTTTGAATAACTGTCCAAGTGGCCCCCTCAAATGGGCAACCATTTAACAGTAACCCTAATCCCTTTCATGTTCTTTCACCAAACTGATCTCGCATTAAGAGAAGCCAATTAACCCTTTAAGTGGAAATGACGAGTGTTGCCCGCAAACATTTTCTGTGCAAAATTCGACATTGACGGGCTATGCCCGCCGCATATTTAAATGTTTCAAAAGCAGTAGTAGTAAATTGAATAGACTTAAAAACAACCGTTATAATATTTTAGTTGCATTAAAATTAAATAGTCTGAGCACGCATGTTTCTTCGAAATTAAATCGTAAGGCAAAGGGTTAAGAGGTTGTTGGATGGGGAGTTAGTTTAATTTTTGTTAGCTTATCTTTGTGTTCCCTATTGAAATAGATTTTGGAATGCTTTCTTGATTACATATATGTAAGTATTCTGCTGTTCAGAATTTATCCATTTGAAGATAAAAACCTATCTAGCCAATTTTGTGAAGTCTTTATATGAAATAAATCCAGCATCAGCTCACCTTTCAAAAAGTTAGAAACATCCTCCAGCTGCGGAATATTGTCCTCTCTGAAACCACAGTTATCTACCAACAGTGGAAAAACGTGATTGTATTCACGACAAGCATGCGTCTTATATAATTTGGTGAGATTTTTAAAAATCACACTCCAAGTCGCAATCTCTTCCTTGGTGTAATCGACGTGTGGCAATGGCTCGCCATGTTTGTAGTTGTAGGCGATATCGGCGAAGTACTTTCTGAAAGTTCACAAAATAAAATATTAAAATACGTATCATGTTAGCATTTAAATAAAACTACTCCACTTACCTTCTCTGACGATAGACGGGATCGGTAAAGCCAGGATGATCAGAATCCAACTCTGATCCATAACTGAGAATTTGATTAGCGAAACGATCTAGATCGCGTATTCTGCGGGGAAACCAAGGCACGGCCGAACTGTTATCCTTGTAGTCACGCGAAATGATATTGAAATAACTGCACTGCTCACGCAACTCGTCAATAGCATTGCCTAATGCGCCCAGTGTTGTGTCACATTCCACAAAGAACTCATAGCCGGGCACACGCACCGACGAACGTGACTCGATGTGCAGCAAATTGACCTGGTGCTTCGTAAAGATCTTCAAACTTTTGGCAAGCGAGCCGCTACTCTGATCCTTGAGCGTATACAATAGACAAGTGCTGCGCCCCTCCTTCTTATCAATACCCTCGGCGATGTATGAAGAGCCATCGATGCGCGTCGGCTTAAAAGTGGACACAGAAGAGACATACAAGATGAGATTGTTGTATCTCAGCATTATAAATTTACGGAACTGTATTGGTCCATATACAATGTAGCGATTTTGCAAATCTACTAAAGCCTCGCAAAGTCACTGTTGTAACTTTGTGAATTCCTTATCAACTCAGTTTGAGAAAGGTTATGCACCTTTTAAATACAAGTACCTCACAGAGTTGAGTGGACAAAGAAAAATTGCCGGCAATTTACGAATGCGAAATCACAATCTCATTACTTCGGGCCGGAAATAAACAAAGGCCAAATTGTAGAAATGTAAATGATAATGCGTATGTATGTTGATGTATAAAATATTTGATGGGAAAGCGATGGCACTTCCAAAGTTCGCTCAAGCACGTGAATCACTGAAGGGGCTGCTATAGCTGCCCATACTGTGCACGTTGGGTCGGATCTCCTTGTGGGCTGTGAGCTTTTTTCTAATCAATGTGAACATTTCGCGACTAATCAAAGTGAAATTTCAATACAAAGCATACGAATATATCGTCTACTCTGTTTCTTAGTCAATACAGCTGATGAATGCACTTGACCTTCGAAAACATTCAAAAGTGTCGGTTATCGGCAGCTGTTAGACATATTGTGGTGCATCATGAACATGCGCGAAATGTCCGCAATAATACCGAATGCATGAGGAACAAAAAGCAAACAAAAAAATGGGAGATGACAAGAAAGAAGTTGCCAAAAAATATGAGTTTCAGTAACTCGAAATTACGATAGCATTAAACATATGTATGTACATATAAAGGGTGACCAGATTGGAAGAACATTTTCCAATAGGGGTTTTGTAACAGATCACGCGTGACTGCTGTCAAATGAGGTACATAATTTTTACAGTATTCAGTAGCAATTCATCATCGAAAGACTTACACCTCAGCAACGTTTAGAAATCGTACAATTATATCGCGCGCTCAGGCCAACTGGTTCAGCGATGAGACCCATTTTCGGCTTAGTAACTAACCCAATCCAAAGCCAACGGAGATGGGAGGCAAAAAACACAGTAATCCCAGTACCTCGCTTCTCGGATATTAGAGTTCAAACGCTCACACTTCGGCAGGCAAGATGGACTTTGAACGGTATGGTAGATGGACAGCGAGACTAAGTGAGGTTAACGAGCACGGTGAGGTTAACTATTACCTCACACAGTTTTTGTCCCGACATCGGTCCTTTCGCAAGTATTTGTGGCGAATAGGAAAAGTGTGCATATATGGAGATACTGAGTATGATGATGTGGAACACACCTTCTTTAAATGCGAGAGGTGGAACGTAGAGAGAACAGGTCTGCAACGACCTATTGATGTATTTACACATGAAGAAATTATCGAGAAAATGATGATAGACGAAGAAAAATGGAATGCCGTCGCAAATTTTGTGGAGGATATTATCCGAAAAAAGAAGCGCGAAATGGAAAGTTATGCTGAAGAGCATTGAGCATAGGTTTCTCAAAACAGGCGACCCTGGAGGCAGGGTGAGTAAGTAAATGCCCTTCTTAGGACGCCGTCTTGGCCCTCTACCTCGAAGTAGTGCGGAAGCAGTCACGGGGTGGAGGCAAAAATCCAAGAGAAGAGGAGCGATATTTTTAGTGGAATTACACGTAGTAGCGACGGTTACTATATGGTGCGAAGGCATTTTTAACCCAACCTCACCGACAAAAAAAAAAGAAAAAAAAATCCAGAACGGTAATTACATTCATTGAATGCTCGCACCAATGAATGGCGAATTCTGTCGGGCCATGATAAACGAAGTTTTGATGCCGGAAATTTAAGCCCGTGATCTTCACAACATTTGCTTCCAACAAGACGGCGGTGGGCGCTACTTGCCATACAGCCTGTGAAACAATGGATTTACAGCGTTGTCGCTTGGGTGAGCAATTCATCGCCCGTCTCAGATCAGTGGATTGGCCACCACTGTGATATGGGCGCAAACTTTAATAAAATTATTGACGAGATGCCGACTAAAGTCCTCCAGCCAGTCATTCAAAATTGGTGTTTACAGATAACCAATTTACGGTGCAGTTGCGGCCAACATTTGAAACGGATTATCTTTCAAGCATAAACTTCATGAATAGTTCTACACAAAAATTAAAAAAGAATTGCCCAATCAATTTAAATTTTCGTTGTGTTATTTCGCTTTAAAATCCGAAGTCTCTAAATCGATCACTCTTTGTAAGCAGAGGCTATTCAGTCTTCAGTTGTTTGTGTGCACGTGTGAACGCACAAAGTGATATGAAGTGATTAGGAATTGAAATTAAACGAAACAAGCAAATTGTGTCCATTTGTTTGTGACTTTTATTTAGCAACGCAGTGACCAAACCCAGAGGAATTATAGAGAGACATTTCATTTGAAAAAAAAAAAACGTAACAATGTTATAAAAAGGCTCAGAATGATTGGAGGAGCCTGTTCGTGCGCATGATAGCTTGAAATTAATACCGGGTCTTTCAGAAGACTAGATGTCAGTAGCGAATAATTCCTTAAGGCGAAACCTTTTTTTATGTCATCTTCAACATTTTTCAATTACACGATAGAATAATTTAAACTTAGTGAAACTTAGAAAGTTAGACGTACTTCTCAGAACAACGAGAGATGACATAGAAGAAGGCATCGAACTATGAACTGATGCTGAGAAAAATTGAAGACCAAGTGACATGGAAGCAAATTGTAACGCTAGCAATGGCTCACTCCAAACTGAGATGCTATGATGATGATGATGGTCTTTTGAATACTTGAGCCAACCGACAGTAATGTTTGACAAAATTTAGATCCCAAGAAGCTGCGAAATGCAACTGACTACGTTTAAAAACTAAACGACGAATATATTTAAGAGAATTATTATCGCAATCAATTTCAAATAACTCGAATTTCTTGTATACTTTCTTGTTTATTGCAAAGTATGGCTGAGTTGGATTTCCAACTCCAGAATCCAGAAAATGTCGACTATATCTGTCTCTGTCTGTCTTTTTGAAAAAAGGAAAATATTGTGTTCCCTTCCCATCTATGATAGATACAAAAATTAATAAGAACAGCTGCGTGTTAAGGGTTTCATTTCGTTTCGTTAGTTAGTTTTAATCAATAAGTTATATATACTTTAGTTCAGACTCAGTAAACGATAAGAGAGCAAAAAATCAAACACAACCCACCTATCGACTTTTCGACGTGGGCGTTTGAGTGAGAGTAAAGTTCTCCCAGAACAATAAAGTATTTTCGCGTGATTTCGACGCTGAATATCGCTTCTTACAAAGTCGTAGACAAATTTTAGCAAATTAAGATAAAATCGAATGAATGCAAATGCAGCATACTGAAAGGATTCGATCCGTTATCCGTTGTCTTGGGTCGATAAGATCACCAAAAACCAATAACGACTTTGCCGCACTTAATGTTTTTAATTGGTATCGATTTCGACGAAAAATTTAAGTGCTGGCTGACATTTTTAAGGCTTATCAAAAGCGCTTAAATGTTTAAAGAGGCATTTAATACAAATAATTCACGCAGGTAGGCAAGACTTTCTTTAATAACCACAAAAATAGTTTTCTATGTATCAACAAACCAACAGCATTAACGACTAGCACCGAGTGAGAAAGCTTTACCAGATGCTTTACCATAAACAATGGCAGATGATAGGAGTGGGGTAAAGTGTGGCACCTGTTCCAGCCGCATTATCCAGCAAAGGGTGGTTAAATTTCAAGGGCCGATATTGAATATGAACCACACCTAAACGTTAAGCTTTTTTCTGCATTTCATTTGATATTTTTCAAACTTAGATTAACTCAACTTCAACCATGGAAAGATACACAACCGAGCAACGCGTTAAAGTTATTCAGCCTTATTATGAAAACGGGTAACAGTGGATGACCAATTTTCGAAGAAAATCATCTTCATTTTCATCTCAGTGGATTCGTCAATAAGCAGAATTGCCGCATTCGGGCGAATGATAATCCAAAAGTGATTGCCGAAAAATCAATGCACCCACAAAGAGTGACTGTTTGGTGCGGTTTATGGGCACCATTGGGCCGTATTTTTTCCAAAATGAGGCCGGTCAGGTAGTTACTGTGTTTCCTATCGTGAGATGATAACGAACTTGTTATAGCCCAAATTGGAAAATATGGATGTGGACGATATGTGGTTTCAACAGGACGGTGCCACTTGTCACACAGCTAACGAAGCAATGGCTCTTTTGCGCGAAAAATTTGATGGCCGAATAATCTCACGTCACGGCGATGTCAATAAGCCGCCAAGATCATGTGATTTGACACCGTTGGACTTCTTTACTTGAGGTTATTTGAAAGAAAAGGTGTACGTCGATAAGCCAGCAACAATTCAAGACCTAAAGGATGAGATAATTCGACACATTAACGGCATAGAACCTCAATTATGCCTCAGGGTCATCGAAAATTTAAACCATCGGATGGAGGTGTGCCGCCGAGGCCGCGGCGGCCATTTGGGCAATATTTTGTTCCATACGTAATTGAGCCATACCAATATTATCATAATAAAGAGAAATGACAATAATTTCCTAAAAAAATTTAATTTTATTCAAAATCAATATCGACCCTTGAAACTAAACCACCCTTTAAATTTCTGAGTAATAATAATTCGAATTTTATATTATTTATTCAATGTGGCCACCGTAGTGGCACGAACTCATGCGCGATTACCATTCGGAAGTGCATAGGTTCAAATATCCCTACATGAAACTACAAATAATAGAGAAAGTTATTTCTAATACTGGTCGCCCCTCGTCAGGCAATGGCAAATTTCCGAGTGTATTTTTGTCATAAAAAAACTCTTCATAAAAAACCATCTGCTGTTCGGTGTGGACTAAAACTATAGGTTCGTTCATTTGTGAAAAACCTCCACACGCACATCACAAATAGTAGGAGGAGGAGCTCGCTCAAAAGGAGTATGCGCCAATCGCAATATATTTCAGAAAAAGCTCTATCAGATATTCCTGGTAGATTATTGATTATCATAAAATACTGTTCCCATGCAAACGATGCGCGATTCGGAACCGACATCAAGGCGATATGTGTCTGCTTACGCTTTGCCTTACTGGCATGACCGCAAAAATCCAACGCTTTGCAGAAGTGACAGCCTGCTAGGTCCTCACAATCAATATTAGTAAGACCAACACATGACGAATCAATGCAATAACAACGGTTTTGCCGATCGCAGATGTCAACTCCTTCTGCTACCTGGCAGGTATTATTTCTAGCTACGACGGACTGAAGCGGATGTTCATTATAGGCTCCAGAAAGCAAGACAGTCCTTTGGGCGACTACAACCAGTTTGGAGGATTTTTTCTTTGTCATCACACATACAAATAAAAACTTTCAACTCCAATGTAAAGCCAGTACTCCTGTCGGGCTGTGAGTCCTGGAACATGGCTGCCGGCGATATAAAAACAGTGCAAGTTTTTATCAAGTGTTTGCGGCATATATGTACTGCGCATTCTCTGGGCAGAAGTCGTTACGAATAATAGACTATGAGAGATAACACAACAAGATGCTATTAACGTTGAAGCTAGGGAAAGGAAATGGCGATGGATTGGCCACGTCCTGCGTAGATCAACGGGAGACCTAACGAAAATGGCCATCAAATGGCATCCGCAAAGCAACCGTAGGTCAGCATGCCCAGCACATACCTGGAGAAGGTAGACTGAGCTCGAAATTGCAGCCCAAAATAAGAGCTGGAGGGAGATAAAATCCCCAGTTTTAGATAAAGAAAATTGGAATATTTTTATGACGACCCTATGTGTCTTGTAGCAAAAAGGGGACTATATATATTAGGCCGGGTCGATTTGTGGGGAGGCAAAAAAATCGCCCATTGCTCTGTGAAAATCATATTCTAGGGTTCAAAATAAGAAACTTTGCCGAATGAACCATACCTCTAAAACGAATTCTGATGCCCCCCAACTTGGGTCGAACGAAAAATCCCACTTTGACCCATTTAGAGTGCTCCAATCGAGTCCAAATGTATGACCGACCCCCACTAACTTTGGACGGCCGATCCACCCATGCCAGTGGCACACCCCCTGGAACTCGCCTGGGGGATTCCCCACACAATCATTTCAAAATATCACCATTTTTGGCCTTTACATGAGAAAAGAAACTAAAAAGTTCGACCCAAATTGGGGGACATCAGAATTCGTTTTAGATGTATGGTTCCTTCGGCAAAGTTTCTTATTTTGATCCCTAGAATATGATTTTCACAGAGCAATGGGCGATTTTTTTGCCTCCCCACAAATCGACCCGGCCTAATATATATATAAATGAAGGATATCATCAAGAGGCAGACCGCGAATTGGACGATTTAATCACTTAATAATTAAAATCACTTTTAACTTGACTTTCAAAAATATTTGCATACAGCTTGAAAAACCTTATCATCTCGCCACTTCTGTTTTGCTCACAATTATGTCAGTTTTTTTATAATTCATATTGTGTCTATTATAAATACTTAATCAAACAATGTAACATTCACGTTTTCCAAGTTTTCTCAATGCACCTCACTAACCTTCTCAAATGAGGTTTGACGTTCGTACATCATTTTGTTGTTGATTTGTTTAGACAAATAATTGATTTGTTGTTTAAATCGCAGACACAAACTTTACAACAGTTTTTGTAATTATTACAGATTTTTGCACAATTGAAAAAAAAAACAGTTTTTCCACACTTAAAACACGTTGCTACATTAAGAAATTGCTATTGCGGCAATCAAGCTTAAATAAGCCAAGAATCCAGTTAAAGTTTTACTTAAGAGCTGGCTAAGCGTACACGCGCTGTACCATAAGCCTCCTTTCGAGAACTGAAGTCTCGTTTAGAGTTGGCACACGTTTAAATAGATTTTGGTATCAAACTAAACTCGGCAAGCGCTTGCAACCCAGAGCTGGTTATCTACCAGAAGACGCTGAAAAGCGCGGCAAAGGTTATCGCAAGTTTCAAGCTATCACACATACATATGCATGCATTTATGGTCTAGGTATCTACAGCGCCCAATACAGCTGAGTGAGTTTGTGCATGGCATTTAGGCCGCAAGTTTCCATGCTTTGCGTTCGATGGCAGCTACTTGGACATGTGAAAATAACAAAAAAAGTCATAGATCGGCAATGGTGAACCTCTGCATGCATTTCTGTTGGTCAAAAAATCTCACTGTCTTACGGAGTCATCATCACGCCTGCTATAAAGTGCATAGTGGAGAAGTTCTGCCTCAATCTGTCAATACGTTGCGCCGTCTTTGTTTTTATTATATATTTTTTTATATAAGTATGTTCTTATGGATGTGTGTGTGTGTCTGCTGAAGATACGTGCAGATTCTAAAATAAAGACAACGTTCGGGCGATCGTAGACGTCGTCGGCAAGCCAAGAAATTGCGCTAATCTAATAATGAAAATAATAATAGAACAGAAAATATTTTGGCACAAAAAAATTCACCATTAGGTTTTAACGCAATTTCGCTGAATTTATTGTTTTGACGTATGGACAAGTATGACGAACGACAGTGCATGGCGTTCAGGGAGGTTAATAGTGGTCTTATCACCACACAAATATTTTTCCAATTCACGATTTTAAGCTTATGATTTATGCAATTGAGCGTAAATATGCTCTTGAAATTGTTCCAAGCAATTACGTTGCAAATTCGCTGTTCGCTGTTGGGGGTCTGTGTAGAGACAAAGCGACTATCTGACTTCCGGTGACGAAGTTGTACAGTAAGTCACAGTGAAAAGCGTAAGTGTCGTATTGTTGTATGTCAGTTAGACTACTTTTATTTTAAGACATTTTAAAGAAAATCGAATGCAAGATGGCGCACCGAACCCACCTGCACATTCGTCCCCCAAATGTGAACGATGATTAATGCTAAACGCAAGCACCCCTGCTAAGCCACAATAAGCGCAGTTTTAGCACATTGATTTCCTTTATAACGGGCCACTGTCTTATGGGCAGATAGACTCAGTGGTTAGGCGTGCAAGCACATGATTTCTGCAGAAGCTGATGAAATGAGGAAGAGGAAGCGACGATCTCGCAACTTCTGTGATACTGTCTTGCTCTTTCATGATGAAGATTTACGACTTTAGGTAGACAATTTTTTAATAAGCTAAAGGATCTCAGTAATGTGGAAACCAGGGCTCTTCTAAAATTTTTATAAAGTTCAAATTGGTTTTGAAAAAGGATTTAGAAAAGTTCGCCCTGCGGTGGGACAATGGACTTTTAGCCTGAGTGTGTCTTATAGGGATAAAGAAGCAAAGCGAATGAGTCTGGTGCGAAAGCAAAATGAAGACCACATGTCATCAAACTAGCAGTGGGAAAACTCGCGTATCGGTATGCACGTCTCGACTGGAGGTTAAGATTTCGAAGTTGTACGATTCGATTTATCTGGTAACCAGCATTAACGCCGATAACAATGTCAGCCTTGAAATGGTATGGCGCAGAAGCTTGGACGATGACAATATCCGATGTGGCGTCGCTTGGATTGTTTGAGAGAAAGATTCTGCGGAATATTTTTGGATGTACGTTGGTGACGGCGAATATCGCAGAAGAACGGTGCTGAGGCGCAATCCTTTCCACGATGAAATGCCAATGAATACTGAAAAAAATTATGTATTTAGTTTAACAGTAGTCACGCATGGTCCATCAAAAAACCTTTTTGGAAAAAGTACCTCCAATCTGATCACCCTTTATATGCATGTCTATACATACACATAACTCCTCATTAGAATTCATCATGCCATCATGCCTTAACACATTATTTTCCAATACTGGCCTACGCCTCAAAATGCACGCACGCATTTTCCAACTCCCTTAAAGTAAAATCTTTTGTTTTGCCCCAGAATAATTTTCATTTCGTGATAAGAAGTGTGAACATTTAGACTTCAAACTACATGAAGTTTCTTGGTACCTAATACTCAGCGGAGCTAAAGCGAGTTCCGGCTGTGTGCGCTGGGTCATTTAAAGCGTTCAACCGTTCTATTGATCACTTAATTAAAAATTTAAATTATAAGATTGCACTTTAAAATGAATTATAAATTGAACAAATAAGCAGCATTGCTTTTGAGTCGAACAAAAAGAGCCATTTGTGAAAAACGTAGAGGGTTAATATGCTCCAAAATTAAAGGGTATTTCAAAAGACGCGCCTAAATGTTGTATTAAGGGGTTATATACAGTTAAAAGGCCAGAAAAGAAACGAGTTTTCCAGAATTTTTTCTGAGAAAACTTTTAAATTTATTGATCTAAAAATTTGTTCACATACAACTTTGATCTGTATTTTTACTATTAATAAAATAATAAAAATATTTATTTGGAAAGCAGCTACAGCTGATCTCCGAGAGCTCCTCCCAAACTGGATCCTCTGAAATTAAAAAATCAAACAGATTTCGTTGAGGGGGGAGCCTGGTTTATGAGGTCTAAAAATTGCATCTCTTTGCGATTTTTTTTTTTAAGGAAAAAATTAATTTAGCACTGCAAAGTTTTTTCTATCTTTTAATGAATATTTAAAAAGTATAAAAAATGTTTGTACTGGTTAGAATAAGTTGAAAAAAATGTTTAACATTTGAGTTTCCAACTGGCGTAGAAGATACAGCTCGTAATTATTATCTAAAGCAAAAAATTCAAATGGATTTCTAATTATCATATTTTTTTATTCTAGATGAACTAAGAAAACTGAGAGAAATTCCAAAATTTCAACTTCTTGGAGGTTTTAAAGAACAAAATGCCTTTCTATAAAAAAAAATTCACTTCAACTTGGTATAAAAATCTTGAAATATTTTTTTTTAATATATTTTGTTAGTTCAAATAGAAGAGAATTTAGTACTGAAGGGAACAAGCTATGAAGCATTTCAAAAGGTTCATTCGTTTTTTTTTTTTATTCATGTACGCCAATTCAAAGAAATCATAAAAATGAAAAGTCGAAAAAAGAAGATAAAGTTTGTACTATAGCTGTCCGGTCACAGCGTAACTACCTAACGCTCGCCTACCTTTGGCTTTGTATCTACGGAAATATTGAGAATTAGGCTCTGTCACTTTGTGTGAATATTCTGAAATATATTAGGAATCGCTTAAAACGAAAAAAAAAATTGATTTTTTTGACCTTATAGACCAGGCTCCCCCCTTAAAGTAATGTTAAATCTAGTAATTAATCGAAATAATAAGCAAAATACATTTTTTTGACAAACTGCAGTTTCACAAAAAAAACAATCGCTTTTTGATCAAAATTTCGGCCTTAAATTGATTATAAAAAAAAATATTGATCAGTGAGAAAAAGTCTTCGATTAATTACCAAAAAAAAAATACATATTTAGGAAGCTCGTGTTAAAATTTGAGACCAATCGGTTTAGCCGTTTGCGAGTAATGTTGGTCACCGACTTTGAAAGTAGCATTTTGGGGAAGACACTTTTAAAGTTTGGAAATCACTTTACAAGCACTTTGAGATTTTCAAATTTGCGTGTCACTTCGAAAATATTCATGGTTTTTCTTAAGTATATGCACAATAAGAATATAAAATACAAAAAAACCGATTTTTTGGAAATTCTAACTGTATATAACCCCTTAAAATAAAAAAGGGAAAATTTAAACTCTTTCAGGTTTTACTATTTTTTATCAAAATGCGGATCTCAGCAATTCTACGTGAAAAATAATATCATTTAAATATCATAGGAGATTTAAAATATTCAAGGATACGCTCCCATAGTATCGCATTGAGTTCAGCAATCTCGATCCAAATGTTGCGTTTCAGCGCTGGAATCGTTGTTTGCTTATTCACATTTTACTTAACAAAAAACCCCACAAAAGTAGTTTAGTGGAGTTAGAGCGCTTTATCTTTATAGCCAGTTTATGTCCCCATTACTTAAAATTAATCGACCGGGAAGATTGTCTATTTCTTCAAACACAGGTTACAAAAAATCTTCATTCAGTTGATTATAGCGATGTGTATTGAAAATTACAGCTGTTTCATTTTCATCTGCAAAGGAAAATGGACCCAAAAACCACAGCGAACAATAAATTTTAATGGATATTATAGATTTTTGTGGAATTACTCGAGGGTTCCTTCTCCGCAGATGCGGCTACTTTGTTTGTTAGTAAATCCACCCAGTGTAGCAATAAACTGCATCACAAAAGATAATTTTGCGTGAAACACCAACTCCATGTTCAAAGAACCACTTTGCGAAATTTCTGCAATGGTAATGATTTCCACCAAAAAAATCAAAGAATTTTGCAATATATTGTTCTTAAAGATATGCCATTTTCATAATAAAATTCAATAGTTTTAATGCCTTTTTCTACCGTGTAAATTTGTTATGTGTAATAGGCAAAACGAAAATGCATACTCACCGTAATATCAGCTCCTTCATCATTTCGAAATAAAAGTATCCCCGATAATGCCGCCAGTGCTCTATGAACTTCGCACAGAACAAATTCATTATGAAGAGATTTTTTTTTTTTTTTTCAAAGTAAATTTGCATATTTTGGAAGCGTTGTTCTGGCATTAAACGATTCGTGATGACTACCCAAACCTTACTGAACACAAATGTCAACACAGTTGCCATTCTCAGTTGTCAAACCTTAATTATCGATATTGGCAGTTCTCACGCAGCTAAAGGAACAACCTATATTTCAGACGGATCGAAGTATAGCACCAGCAATGTGAAGGGGTACATACCGCAAGTCTTGCCCAAAGGCGAGTTCAAGAAATGTTCTCAGTTTAAAAATTCAATCTCGATTATGAATATATTTGCCTATTTGGCACGAGCAGCGAAAAAACTTGCCACTATCCAACTTTGCAAATGCATAAGAAAAAAATACCACATACTGAAAATCAGCTATGTAAAAATGAATGGGCGCACTTAAGAAAATTAGAATTTTTAAATCAGTGTAATTTGCACATTTAGGAACGATAGCTGCAAGACTCTTCAATTCTTGAGTCAAGTTGTAGCTCTCCGTGTCTTATTATGGTTCCATCTCTGAAGCGTGTAAACCACGCATGAGCTCTGGCACCAGATAGACAATCATCGCCATAAACTTTTGTCATCAATTCAAATGTTTCGGTAAATGTTTTACCGATTTTAAAACAAAATTTGATATTAGCTCTTTGTCCAAACTCATTTTTGTATCGATGGCAAAAATATACTGACGCTTTAGACGCAATAACTTCGCTTCCACTAAACCGAATGGCATCAAGCTTTCACTGGAAGTCAGCTAGGGATGTAACTTCGAACGCACTAACTCATTAAAAAGATGGCGCCATCAAAAACATTTTTTTGACGCCAGTCTTGTTTATTTTGGACTTCACCTTGTATAACTTTACCGCATTGTAGAGACGCCACATCTGCACATTATTCTCCTTATGCTTTGGATCGTTTTCTTGGTACTACCTAAGATTTGGTTTATTCTCAGTGATAAACCCAAATTTTTTAGCACTGCCGAGAACACCACCAGATAGCATCACCAGCATGGCACTTGACTGGAACCCGCAAGGGAGCAGAGGTCGCGGTCGACCAAAAAACACTTGGAAAAGATCGATGCTGCGCGAACTAGTAGATTCCGATATCTCATGGGACGGTGCAAAATCAACAGCACAGAACCGTGTAAAATGGAAGAGTCTTGTTGAGACCCTATGCTTCCGAGAGGAGTGAGCAAGGAAAAAAAATTATAATATAAAAATTGCGTAATATCAAACGATAATCTTTAGTCAGGCATTTTAAAAACGCAGTATTAAAATTTGAAGTCCAAATAAAGCAAAAATATTTCACTGAATCATACAACGAAAGCATCAAAGTGATCATTGCAAAGCAAAGATAACGGTTAATCGAAGGTAATCGCGTAACACATTCTAAATAAATTGAAAAGTGCCGAAATAGAGTGTAATTTGTTTTATTGCTTTAGTTGTTGTTTTTCGGAAGAATTTGAAGTTTTTTTATTAGTTCCTTTTAAATGCTCTGAATAAATAATAATCAGTGCGGCCTAACAACGAAGGACTGCGATTTAATTTTTCCATATAATCATCATTGACTGGAACACATTTTTCCCATCATTTTTTCAGACGTTAGTATTCCCGGGAGTGAGAGCCTGGAGGTTGTGACCGTCACAACTTTTTCATTGGAAACGAAACGCTTCGCACAAAACAAATTTCATAAAGGTTGGAAAAAAATGGAAGTCTGAAGGTGTCGAATCAGGCGAATAGGGAAAATGGCCGACCAAATTATACCCCAAATCCGTTAGTGCCATGGCAGCTTTGTGAGCAGGTATGTTGCCCTAGCGAAATATGCTTTTCTTTCTCTATATTTGCTCGGTTTGTTCTGAAATTTTGTTATAAACTATATTATTATTACTTATTGAAAATTTCCCAAATCATCTACATACATTCTGTCAAAAAATTACCGGAAATTGTTCAATAAAACGCAATATAATTATTTAATCATCAAAATTTATTTTATCGCCTTCAAAATTAGCTGCATTCGAAGCAATGCGCATATGCCAACGATTAGTCCAGCCATTAAAGCACCTTTTAAACGCGTTGGAAGATATCTTCTTTAGCTCATTCAGCCTCTATCAATTCAAAGCGGCATCCCCTGAGTGGTAATCTAAGTTTTGGAAAAAAGAAAAAGTAAACGGGGGCTAAATCCGATGAATACGGTGGTTGTTCGATGATATTTGTCGAGTTTTTGGTCAAAAAAGTATTCACAATATGAGCCTTGTGAGACGGTGTGTTATCATGGCGCCAGATCCATGAGTTTTCTCTCGACAAATTGGGCAAATTGAGCTGTTTCCTACGCACATTCTCTCTTAAGCGTGGCATAACTTTCAAAAAATATTATTTTTTTACCGTTTATCGTAGAACCATTTGGAATGAATTCGGAGTACACAACCCCATGAAAAAAAAAAACAGTAGCATGACTTTCATTTCTGACCGACTTTGACGTTGTTTTTTGAGTTTCGGCTCATGTGGATAGCGCCATTGAACCATTCAGCCGCCTGTTGACTGGCTTGCATGTCAAACTCATATACCCACATCTTATCACCTGTTATGATGCGCTGAATAAACGTTGGGTCCGAATCCACTTGCTCAAGCATGTCTACAGCCACCTTCTTTCGATGAATTTTTTGAAAGAAATTGAACTCTCTTGGAACAAGTCGAGCAGCCACGCGTCTCATGCTCAATTAATGTTGTAAAATGTTGCGAATTCAATCGTGGGACACGCTAAGGTCACGAGCTATCTAGCTCAAACTCTAAATGTTTTCCTGCACCATTTCCTTGACTTTGTCGACGCTTGCATCCGTTGAAGACGTTGAAGAGCGACAAATCTTCAACGACTTCTCGGCCCTCTGAAAAAGCCTTATACCTCTCGTAGACTCGTGTTTCTTATTAAGCACACTCGCTATAGGCTTTTTGCAATATTTTCAACGATTCGATTGTTCGATATTTTTTTCCATAGTGAAAATCGCAGAGCACACCTGCGATTGACTGATATAATTAAATGCCAAAAACAAGCTAATTGACAGATCTACTCAAACTCTGCGACACTATAGAGAACAGTTGTACCAACATTCCAGCAAAAAAATGTAGACCTATGTGGAACGGGCGCTTTTTAAATGAACAATTCCCGATATTTTTTTTTTGACAGCCAATCATAAAATCATAACAATGGAATTTCCGAATATTAGTAATTATATTTTCTATTTACTACACATAGGCACACGTACATACATACTACAATATATTATTTTATTTGTTTACTAACAAGCGTGCCAACGTGCTACATTCAATAAATCCACATCTTTTAATTGAAGCTGCTATTGAAATTCTTGTTATTGTTTCTAAAAGATCTGATGCAACTTCCTAAAACGTTTACGTATACTTTTTAAATGAATATATTCACATGCACACATATCTACGTGTATAGACTCACGACGCTTTAGCCAATAAATTTGTTTCAAAGAAATACTAAATACCACTTTTGCAACGCCTAAAATTATGCAAACCAGTTTTTTCGCAAATTTACTCCATGTCTATCTGTTGACTAACGAATGGAAATATAATATTAAACGTTTTCTAGTACTTTTTGTGCAGAGTTAGAAACATAAATATTTATATTTAGATTTATAAATTCTAGATATTTATTAGTCTTTTCGGCGGAAAGACTAATACACACTTCATAGCCGTGAAATTCCGCCAGCAAAATGCATTTGGCTTTCCGTGAAGTGTTTCTAGAAACATTAATTTCAAGTGAGAAGAAACGGCAATCGCTCCAGAAGCAATTGACAAATTTAGTTAAGAAAAGTGTTTTTAAACAAATTAATATGCAAAAAAATGTACAGAAGATTTACTTACACTTTTTGCGAATACGCTTAAAATGCCTTGTCTTCGAAGTATTTGAAATCAGGCACTTCACTCGCAAACGAACTGTAAGTTTTCGTTCAATTTTAAGTGGAAAGTGCACGCATATACAGGCTGTGTCAGAAAAAAGGAACCGGGATTATTCATGAAGTAATGGTTAATGGTTAGTGGTTGTAAAGGGTTAAGGTGTGGCCCTTTAGCACTGCGACCATATTGATCTATTGTGCACCCTATGCTGTCTATTGACTGTTAAGTATGCTTATGAATTGTACACTCAAAAAAAAACTTCTTCGGTTCAAGTTAAAACGACTATTGAAATGAGGAAATATGGGAATGATTTGGCGCCTATGAAAAAGCATCCTCTTTTCAGTATCTGATATTTACTCAAAATGAAGAAAAAATGTTTACATGCTTTCGAGAAAAACTTTCCCGATTTAAGGAATTTGTTTTTATATTTGTAATAAATTTTATGTTTGAAATAGATAATATTTTGCTAAAAGAAAATAAAAATATTACTCATTTCAGAGCAAAATTTGCTGGAATTAGGGAAACTGTTATTTTGTTTCTAGTAAAAATTTACTAAAAGAAAAATAGCTTTTTTCTCAATTTTAAAAAATCTACCTGAATTTTCAGATTATGAAATGTTTTAAATCTTCTATATATATAAAAATGAAATGATGTTCGTTCGTCCGCATTTTTTTGGGCCGATACGAGGCCAATTTTATTCGTTCTTTTTTCATATTATAGGGATCCACTAGGGGAAGGTTTTTAGCAAAAAAAAATTTCTTTTAAATATTTTCTTCATATAAAAAAAAGAAAAAATCAAAATATTGTCCAAAACAAAACTTGCTCGATTGTTAGATTAAAGTAAGTTTCGAATCGACATTCATTTTATGTGTACAACTTTTTTAGAATTTTTTGTATTTGTATTGTGATACAGAAATGTATTGTATACAGAAATTTCAAATGATTCGAATGAAAATTTTTTTTTTTTTTTTTTATTTCTTCCATAAAATATTACACCTGTCGTTAGACAATAAGTAATTTGATTTCCAAAAAGATGGAATGAGAGCGATATTGAAGGGCCAATGCCCCCAAGCTCATTTAGAAGAAATATATACATATTATTTAAAAACAAGTGGTTAACAAACAATGATATATACGATTAGTTGACAATTGATTACAAGGATTTTGCAAGATCTTTTGGTGTTTGACGGTTAAGCCGACTTTGGGTAGATTTTTCTTTATTTGGTAGTCTTCTCATCATAGGATTTGTATGCGTTAATAGTCTATTTATGTGTCTTCTGCTAGCGCTTTGTATTGTTTCATCAATAGTATCGATGTCAAGGTCGCGATGAATATCTGCGTTAGGTATGTACCAAGGTGCATTAGTTAAGGTCCTAAGTATTTATGAAAATAATGTTTCAATTCAATTGAGCAATGCTTTCTTTGACCAATTCTATATGGAAATGAATGCGTTTGCAAACGATGTTTTCAGCTATGAACAAATGTTGGAATCGAATGAAAAAGGAAAGAAACGCGAAATGATAAAAAAAATTCTTGGAAAATTTAAAATGAATGGTGCTTCATTGGAAAAATTCAAAGGTAATAAGAACATACACAAGATAAAGTTAGAATTCGAATTTTTAGATTTATTTTGTTTATTTCTCATTTTTTTCAGAAGTACACCACACAACAACTCATTCCAACTCTGATTTTGAAATCCTGTTGGAATTGGTGATCGATAATTTTGTCACTATAATGGTCAATGGAAATTTGCGTGTATCAGACCCTGCATATTATTTACCATATCAACTTTTTATGGAACATATGGACCAAATGAACACAAAAAACTAATTTAGTTTTGTTTTGATTTTTTGCAACATTTTGGTTTTCAGTTAATACAATAAAAACAATACTGTTTTTTCGTGAACACAAAATTCTAAATTTATTACGTTGTTTGTTTAGAATTTTTTTAGAAAAAAAGTAAATTTTTTGGTTTTGAGGAAATTTGTTTATTGTTGCTATTTGTGAAAGCGTAGATATTTGTAAGTATTTGACTATAATCCTAAAAGTTAATGGAATACCACTATGACACATAGAAAACATTTTTTCAAAGGGGTGTTTTTCGAAAATTATAAAAAAAATTGTTTTAAAAAATTTTGAAGAAATAAAGTAAAATAAAAAAATTTCGAAAGCATGAAATTTTTTCAAAACCAAATTTTCCTCAAAAAGATAAAAGAAATTTCTTCGAAGAGGTGTTTTTCTAAAATTACAAAAAAAAAAATTTCAAAAATTTTAAACAAATAAAATAATATAAAACTTTTTCAAGGGTATGAAATTTTGTCAAAACAAAATTTTCTGAAAACCAAACAAAATTTAAAAAAAAAATGGTGTTTTCAAAGCATTTCATATTCCACTATTAATAGAGAATACATTTTTTCGAGGGGGTGTTTTTCAAAGCGGACAAAAATCTTTTTTAACAAATCAATTTAAACTTTTACAAAAGTATGAAATTTTTTCAAGAACAAAATTTTCTCAAAAACGTTAAATTAAAAAAAAAATTGTTTTTTTCAAAATATTTAATTTTCAGCAATTAACTGAGAAGAAATTTGTTAGAGCGAAGTGTTTTTCAAAACTTAAAAAAACCCTTTTTAACCAAAAAAATAAACCTTTTTTCAAAAACAACAGGAATGATAACATTGCCTAACAATTTCTGCACTTTTGCACAGTCTAAAGAGGCATTGATACAGAGTGTATTTCCAAACATAGCTCAACATTACAAAAACCATGATTGACTTAGCGAAAGAGCAATTTTAGCTGGGAAAAATAAGGACGTAAATGATATAAATGTAGCTATTTTGGATCAAATACCTGGTGACATAGTTGCATATAAGTAAGTCAATGGCCACTATTTACTGATCAAGATGATGTCGTAAATTATGCAACTGAATTCTTAAACTCACTCGATTTACCAGGCCTACCACCTCATAATTTACGATTAAAAATTGGAGCACCGATTATTATGCTGCGCAACATTAATGTGCCACGACTTTGAAAGGGAAGTACAAAGAAGGAGAAGACGTTTTGATACCCAGAATTCCACTGATTCCAACGGATTTACCATTCGATTTCAAACGTTTGCAGTTCCCTATTCACCTTGCCTTCGCTATGACAATTAATAGGCGCAAGGGCAGTCTCTACAAATGTGCGGCATTAATTTAGGTAACCCAATTTTTTCTCATGGACAATTGTACGCAGCTTGCTCTCGAGTAGGCAAACCATCGTCATTATTCACGCGAAAGACGGAAAAACCAAAAACGTTGTTTACCAAAAAGTGTTACAATAAAGTTCGAATGAAATTGTATCAAAGAATTTACTTTGTTTCGTATTAATTTTATTCTCTTTCAGCAAATCATTGAATTTATCGCCTAGCGAAGTGGGCGAGGGTACGCTAGTATTGAATAAAAATGCAAAAAATTTGGTTTTAGTTTTTTATTTTTGAAAAATTCATTAAAAAAACTTTTTTGGCCGTAAGAGTTTTTCATTGTTAACAATATACACATGAATTGGTGGATAGTTTAATTCATCTGCTTTTATAATTCTAAAATTTCCGCTCTTAGGGCCTACTTTAAAAGATAGGTAGTGATTTGTGTACCCTAAGATATTTATAAATTCACAAAATAAAAATATTTCTTGATTTACAATGAATATTTCGAGAACTTGGTATGATACAAAGTTTGGATTATAATTAAATACAATATAGTCTTTTTTATAACTTGTGCCATTTAGTTTAAAATTGGAATAGCAAACGCAATTACTGATCACGTCGGCAGAAAGTAAATTTTTGATTTCGTTAAAATATAACGACGATTTTAATTCATATTTTTCTGCGCTTAGCTTGTAGGTATCATGTCTAAAATTATAAATGGTTTCAGAAAAGTTCATAGAAAACTTTAATGCAAGAGATAGTGTTATGTTTTTTCTAGAACAAATATTTTTTGTATACGATTTTAGCTCCCTATGTTTTGATTCAAAAGGTAGTGTCCATAGGTCCTTCAATGGTCCCGACTGTTCAATAATTCTACAATAGTGGTTAAGAAAGTGATGTTTTGGTTTTAAACTATCGTTAAAAAGTTTTGTATATTCTCTGTTATGAAAAATAATGTGTGCTCGTAAGTTATCTATATCTGATTTGTTATATTCAGACAAAACTAATAAATCCAGAAGTTCTATAAGGTTAGTCACGAATTTCCACAGTACATCGTCTTCTTTCACTACATCTCCTATAATTAATGGAAAAAAATGAGCAAATGTTAACATTTCTCTCCCAGAAAATTTTAAATTGGACGATTTCAAATGGTGCGATTGTATTGGTGGAGATAAGTTTCCAATTTCCGTCTCGCCATATGCAAATGTCTGTTTACGAATATTTAAAAGCTCTAAGTCAAAAGTTTTGATTTTAATATAATGCATGATTATATTAGAAAAGCCATATTTAAATATTCCCTCAAAGATATCGTGCAGTATATCAACGGAGAAATTTTCAGTTACGTGGAAATTAGAAATATTGTTAAAAACAGAAAACTCTTTTATTCCAGTATTTTCGAAATCGTTCATAGATATATCTTCTTCGTAATTTTGCTGATTTCTAAGTTGTTCAATATTTTCACAAAATGCAGATTTGGCTTCGTTTTTATTCATTTTACAAAACCTACAATAATGCTTGGAAGAAAATGACCGTGAAAATCCTAAAACATTGTTAAGCGCTAAATTGTCTCCGAGTATCAAACCTAAGGAAAAGTAAATTTTTCTAACACCACTGGTGGTTTTAATTTCAATACCATTTTTTTCCAAATCATTTAAAATTTCTATTAACTTGTAAAGCGATTTACCATTCCCGAACTGTTTAACATCCTGTGATTTGAAAAGAGCTGCGATAAAAATTGATTGAACTTTATGTCTGATAGAAATCGGAGATGTGGGGAAAGAATAATATACTGCTAAAACGGAGGAGCTATGTGAACCCAGTGGATTGTTAATCTCAAAGTCGTCAAAGTATAAAAAATATGGAATAACTTCTTTGTCTTCATAATTTTTAACTTTTTTTTGCCAAACATCACCATTTACAAAATTTTTTAAAGTTTGACCATCAGTTGACAAGTAATCTAAATATTTAGTAAAGTTTTCATACATGCCAGGTATTTCGAAAAATTTCTTAATTTGAAGTTTCATTGGAAACAATACACCTTTCACTTTAGCTGCATCTAATTTGTTTACATGTTTAATTCGCAAGTTGGTTATTGAGTTATTTATGATAATCACTTGAGGACTTTCGTATAAGGAAAGCTTTTTGAGAGTTTTAATAAACTTATATTCAGAATCAAAATCCGAAAACGGGTTGCTACATATGGACACTATCTTTTCAATCTCATTTTTTATTACAATCTCATTCGGCGAAACTAAATTTTGCAGAACATTTTTTAATTGATTCCTTAAGGGATGTAAAATCATATTAGTTATATCTTTTTGTAGCTCAATAGCGCATTTTCTAGTAAAATTTTTTTTACCATATTGTTTCATGGAAAAACTAAGGCAACCACTTTTCAAGTTTTCCAGTGTTACATTAAAATTCGTTGGGTTCTTACATACATTAACATTCTTATAATTAACATGTGCTAGAATATTATGAGGTATCAATGAAGTAGCACAGGAAACATTTTCTTGATATTGTTCACAGCTTTCTATGTTATTGCTTTCGTACCTTTTTTTTCATTTCGCATGTGTTTACAAAGATTTTTAATATTCGTAAATGATTGGTTACAAGTTGGAAATCCACATTTGTAAATTTCATTTTCTGATAAGCAATGAATAATTTTGATATGCTTTAACAAACTCTCGCAATGCTCGAATATTTGTAAGCATTGAGAACATTGCACGTGTACATCCATTCGAATTATTTCTTATTTTAAGTCTTATTTTGTTTTTTCAAATCATTTAAAATTGCACAAATAGACCCATTTTTCTCGCGAGATTTCAAGGAAATGTTATAGAAATACTGCTGGACAAAAAGCCAAATGGACCTACATTCGGGCGGATACTCAAGGTTAAGTACATGGAATGTTTTAAAACACACATCAATACACTTGATTAGGTTATCGAACTTATAAAATATATCGGCGAAATACACATAATATTCCTTGCAAGAAAAATGATCCAATCCAATGGAACATATAATTGGCTGAATCGTACTTTTATCCATATAATTTGCATCTAGCATTAATTTCAATTTTGACTGAAGTTCACTACTTGTCGGTGCCCACAGTAAGAAACTATTTCTTGAATCTGCAATAGTGTACTTGATGAAGTGTTTTTTTTTGTCTGTTTGCATGTTCTATATGTTCGGCCAGTTGGAATTAAGACAGAGTGTAGAAGATAAAAAATGACTAAGTATTTTGCATCTGAAATTAGATTGTTAAAAAAAATGAGGGCTTAAGACATATTAAATACCAGCATTGATGCTTCCTTCTTTAAACTGCCTCCAAGTAGTTAAGCTGTTTGAATCTTTAATGTAAATTTCTAGCAAAGGTGGAATCGCTTGGCAGAAGCTCTCCCATTTATCAAATAACAAATTTTGCTTTTCGGGGTACAGCTTCTTAAAATCCAGTTCTATCTAAGATAGGAATGAAGAACAATAAATTATTTTTTATGTAAATAAAACTCACGAATTATACCATTAAATGTCCAAAACTCTGCTTATACTGAGGCCATTCTTCTAAAATTGTATTTAAATTGGCATCTTTTTGTAGCATTTGTCGTCGCACAGCAAAAGTCGCTTCCCATTTTAGTTGAACTTCATCGAATGGTTCAACGTTATACTTTAACCATGATTTTTCTTGAATGCAATCTAAATGTAATTTTTTATTAAATGAAGGTTACATTAAATGTACATATATACCTGTTACGCATGAATTAATCTCCGTTCCTTTTGTTGTTGGTTCTACATCTCTTTTGGAAATAAGACCATCCCGTCTAAGATTCAATAATACACTGTGGTACTTAGCATACATAGATCCACCTGGCTTTTTTCCTTTCTTATGAATGTAATATATATCCTGTGTAAATGAAATCGAGGTTAGAAAACTTTTTTTTAATAAAAATTTTAGGTTGTGATCAGACTTTAGATTCACTCGTAAATAAATCCACAATTTTATTGGCGAAAGCTTCAAATGTTTTAGGGTTTGGATGTACTTCAGCAGAAATAAAATAATTTGCAACTGTTGCAGCTAGAAGTTTCCTATATTTTGGAGTGAGACACTTTTTTTGCGCATAGTATTTCAGGATTTGTGATCCACCCGCCGACTTACTGAGTATTGCTTCAAAAGATTCCTTATATGAAGTACAGAAATGTATATTTAAAATAAATAAATAACTAAAGTAAAAGTAATAAAAAAACATTTACCTCGCCACGATATTCATTTGCCAATAAAGCGCATGCCTCAGTGTGAATGGCTTGTGTTTTGATTATTATTTTTGCATGCATATCTGTATGTGTGTATATGCACAAAATAACAAAATACCTGTTGCGCTTGCCAATTGAGCAGATTATGCTCAAAAATTACCCTTGGTCCAAACTGCGATGTGTCGATCAATGTATCCAAATGGCTTGGCTTTAGGAGCTTCAGAGATTCCTTAGTTAGACCGCTTTCTATAATTGAAATGATTAGCAATAACTAAAATGAGCATAACAAAATATCCATAAACTTACCAATAAACACGTTCAAAAACGGTTCGCCTTCCAACTCAATTAAAATTTCTATTAATTCATCCATTGCACGACACGAAGAAAAAAACAATCAACTACGTATGCTCGTAAAAGCAATGAGCATTCGATAAGATAATTGTAAGTAAAGTAAAAAATAACAAAGAAGAATGTAACATCAAAATGAGGACTACGGGTTTATGTTTCAAACACATTTATAGTCATTTAAAAGAAAAAATACTCAAAAGCGATAAAATTTAATGAATTTGGAAGAGTTCAAAATAAAGAATAGTTTTCTTTATTTTAGGGAGGGAATTTTTTCTGAGTGTACCAGCTCCTTCTGAGGGAGTGATTGAAGGTCTTCATCTGTAAGCATGAACTTGTTTAAGAACCTTTTCCTTCTATGCGTCAACCCCGGACATTCGATGATGAGTTGTTCTATAGACTCCTCATCTTCGCAGCAAAATCTGCAGGTGCTGGTGTTAGTTATGCCTAATTTATGTAGGTGTTTGTTGCAGGTGAAGTGACCCGTGAGGGTGCCTGTGAGCGTGCGAATGCTCTTTTTGTTTAACGTGAGGGCCATGTTAGCTCTTTTAGCGTTGAAACTTAGGAACTTTTTGGAGTGTCTAAGACCCTCTACGTTGTTCCAAGGCTGATTTAATAGAGTTTTGGCTCAGTATTTTACTTTTTGTTTTAGGCTGTTTTTGTTGAATCCGAACATGGGACTAGGTCCGATGAAGTTTACATCTGCCCCTTTTTTGGCTTGAAAGTCTGCCTTTTCGTTTCCGTCATATCCCTCATGTCCTAGTACCGAAATTAATGAAACATTGTTTTTGGATGCCAGGTTATTGAGTGCCCCTATGGCATTCTAAGAGAGTTTTTGAGTTGTAAGTATAGCTATCTAAAGCTTTTAGAACTGATTGGCTGTCCGAGAGTATTTTGATCTTTTCTCTCTTGTGGTTTCTACGTTGCATGATGTTTGCTGCTTCCATTATTGCGTATAGTTCCGCTTGAAAGATGGTGGTGTCCCTGATGAGAGTGAATGATTCGTGAAGCATAAAAGAAATATATTTAAAATCTTTTACGTGAAAGTATGTATAAAACTACAAGTCAGAATTACTAAATAAGCCGTGTAGTCTTCATTGTTGTCGAGTATAGCCTGGCATCTTCTTTATGCTTTGAACCAGTTTTTCTGCGTAGCTCGTCGACAAACAGGACTAGATTTTGCGCACTTGACGCACGAGTTGCTTTAAATCATGGACTGGCCTTCCGGCAAGACGCGTTTTCATAATTCCCCACATATTTTCAATGGGGTTGGGAGAGCCAGTTCATTACTGTAACGTCATTTTCTTGTTTTGTTGTTTCTCAATGTGTTTTTCTGAGAGCGGTGGTTTTGATGATGTGGGACGGTAGGATATGTTCGCCTCTTTCAGTCGGCGTTCGATGGTGCTGATACTTACATACATCTATTCTCTTTTTACCAAGAACTGATCGTGCTTGGCGTAGTCACAAAGAAGGGCCATTAAATCAAAGAAAAACACATTTATTTTGATGTTGACGATAATAATCGTTTTATTTGGTTCAAGTAGATTTGTTGACATCACTTTTTGAATATGATATCTCTCAAATGGCCGCCTTGAGCCTGTTCGGCGTATTGTACCCGTTTTGCAGCATTTTCCATAGTTTTAGCTAATATTTCGGCTGGAATAGCGGCTATTTCCTCAGGGATGTTGTTCTTGAGCTCTTCTATGGTCTTTGGCTCATTAATATTAACCTTTGATTTTAAATATCCCCACAAGAAGAAGTCAGGTGGCGTTAAATCGGGCGAACACGCTGGCCAGTTATAATCGCCATTTTTCGACATCAAACGATGAGGAAACAATTTCTTCAAAAAATCGATTGTGGTGCGAGCTGTGTGTGGTGGAGCGCCGTCTTGTTGAAACCAGAACTACCTCATACGCTTTCGACGAATAATAGGCATCACAAAAGTGGTTATCATATCGCGATAACGCTCCTGATTGACGTTAACAGCTTGACCAAACGGGCCATTAATCGTTTTCGCACTAACGCCGCACCAAACAGTGACTTTTTCGTCGTAAAGAAGTACCTCTTGAATTTCGTGAGGATTTTCAGTGGCGTAAATACGGCAATTTTGCTTGTTTACCGTCCCATTCAATAAGAAATGAGCCTCATCGGACATGATGGTTTTGTTCCAAAATTGCTCGTCATCTTCAGCCATTTCGATGACTCTTTGGGCCCATTCCAGTCGACGAGGCTTGTCCGCAGGCAACAATCTTTGCGTCAATTGGATCTTATACGGGAATAAATGCAAATCAATGCGGATAATTCGTTGTAAAGTGGTCCGAGCAATGCCCAACAGCTGAGAACGGCGATTTTGGGATGTCCTTGGCGACGTCTCAACACTGGCCCGTACAACAGCAATATTCTCATCCGATCGCCTTGGTCGGTTTTGATTTGGCCTCTTTGGATTAGAAAGAGCATCACCAGTCGAAAACCTTTCGTACAAACGTTTAATGTTGTTCTTAGAAGGCGCTTTTTTCACATTATTTAATTTTTTATACGCACGTTGAGTTTTCACCATTGACTGCTTTTGTTGAATGTAAATTTCAACAACTTGGGAGCGCTCGCGTGGTGTGTACTGTTCCATGGTAAAAAACTACTTGTACTGACGCTTCCAACACTGTATGTCATTAAGCGATATGACGTCTCTGTCAAAAGATACAGGGTTGCCAGATGGGTCTGTCGAATATGGGCAACATATTTTTGCGACTCAGTAAACATACATTTTGTTCGGTATCCCTTCACGACTAACTATTGTACATATGGGGATATGGTAAAAAGCCATTTCGAATACTTAAGTAATAAGTGAGGAAATAAAACATACTCGCATACCCGTTCATTCGAGAATTCCTATTACATTTTATTACATAAAAATTATAAGATTACAAGTACAAATATTAGATTAAGATACACAAATGTTTCAAATACACATTTCTGGCTTTACTACGAATATATGGTAAAAAGTTCCAACTTTGGTAATATTTTCGTTTAAAAGGCAGTGAATTGCGACCAGTTTGTGGTGATCAAACGACGCTGTGCGTGATGACGCAACGACTTATCTCGCACATTTTTTAAAATGCATCCAACTGGTAAAGTTACCTGTTCATTGTAAAATAAAGTCAAAAGGGTTAGGGGAATGTGGGCAACTTATTTTTTGGGAAAATATGAAGCGAGAATAACTAGAAAGCAGGCATAACGATGTTCGGCATTCTGGAATGCAGCGAATCGCTTTGCAGTGGCAACAGTTCATGCAGGGCGTTTGTACCAAGCGTAGCGTACGCGAATTAGCCACTCAGGCTGTAGATAACTTACAGATTTCGAGTTCGTAACTTTAACTGGTGCTTGACCCGGACAAATCACAAAGGACTCATGGCCCGCTAGTAGCTTAGCTCTCATTTCCCTTGAAGTCGGCAGACGCATTAAAGGAGCTGGTTGCAGACTAGGCTTAGGTGGTGCTTGGTGGCTCAAGTCAAGTGTGGGCGAAGACTTTACGGACAAATGGCCGCCTTGAGCCTGTTCGGCGTATTGTACCCGTTTTGCAGCATTTTCCATAGTTTTAGCTAATATTTCGGCTGGAATAGCGGCTATTTCCTCAGGGATGTTGTTCTTGAGCTCTTCTATGGTCTTTGGCTCATTAATATTAACCTTTGATTTTAAATATCCCCACAAGAAGAAGTCAGGTGGCGTTAAATCGGGCGAACACGCTGGCCAGTTATAATCGCCATTTTTCGACATCAAACGATGAGGAAACAATTTCTTCAAAAAATCGATTGTGGTGCGAGCTGTGTGTGGTGGAGCGCCGTCTTGTTGAAACCAGAACTACCTCATACGCTTTCGACGAATAATAGGCATCACAAAAGTGGTTATCATATCGCGATAACGCTCCTGATTGACGTTAACAGCTTGACCAAACGGGCCATTAATCGTTTTCGCACTAACGCCGCACCAAACAGTGACTTTTTCGTCGTAAAGAAGTACCTCTTGAATTTCGTGAGGATTTTCAGTGGCGTAAATACGGCAATTTTGCTTGTTTACCGTCCCATTCAATAAGAAATGAGCCTCATCGGACATGATGGTTTTGTTCCAAAATTGCTCGTCATCTTCAGCCATTTCGATGACTCTTTGGGCCCATTCCAGTCGACGAGGCTTGTCCGCAGGCAACAATCTTTGCGTCAATTGGATCTTATACGGGAATAAATGCAAATCAATGCGGATAATTCGTTGTAAAGTGGTCCGAGCAATGCCCAACAGCTGAGAACGGCGATTTTGGGATGTCCTTGGCGACGTCTCAACACTGGCCCGTACAACAGCAATATTCTCATCCGATCGCCTTGGTCGGTTTTGATTTGGCCTCTTTGGATTAGAAAGAGCATCACCAGTCGAAAACCTTTCGTACAAACGTTTAATGTTGTTCTTAGAAGGCGCTTTTTTCACATTATTTAATTTTTTATACGCACGTTGAGTTTTCACCATTGACTGCTTTTGTTGAATGTAAATTTCAACAACTTGGGAGCGCTCGCGTGGTGTGTACTGTTCCATGGTAAAAAACTACTTGTACTGACGCTTCCAACACTGTATGTCATTAAGCGATATGACGTCTCTGTCAAAAGATACAGGGTTGCCAGATGGGTCTGTCGAATATGGGCAACATATTTTTGCGACTCAGTAAACATACATTTTGTTCGGTATCCCTTCACGACTAACTATTGTACATATGGGGATATGGTAAAAAGCCATTTCGAATACTTAAGTAATAAGTGAGGAAATAAAACATACTCGCATACCCGTTCATTCGAGAATTCCTATTACATTTTATTACATAAAAATTATAAGATTACAAGTACAAATATTAGATTAAGATACACAAATGTTTCAAATACACATTTCTGGCTTTACTACGAATATATGGTAAAAAGTTCCAACTTTGGTAATATTTTCGTTTAAAAGGCAGTGAATTGCGACCAGTTTGTGGTGATCAAACGACGCTGTGCGTGATGACGCAACGACTTATCTCGCACATTTTTTAAAATGCATCCAACTGGTAAAGTTACCTGTTCATTGTAAAATAAAGTCAAAAGGGTTAGGGGAATGTGGGCAACTTATTTTTTGGGAAAATATGAAGCGAGAATAACTAGAAAGCAGGCATAACGATGTTCGGCATTCTGGAATGCAGCGAATCGCTTTGCAGTGGCAACAGTTCATGCAGGGCGTTTGTACCAAGCGTAGCGTACGCGAATTAGCCACTCAGGCTGTAGATAACTTACAGATTTCGAGTTCGTAACTTTAACTGGTGCTTGACCCGGACAAATCACAAAGGACTCATGGCCCGCTAGTAGCTTAGCTCTCATTTCCCTTGAAGTCGGCAGACGCATTAAAGGAGCTGGTTGCAGACTAGGCTTAGGTGGTGCTTGGTGGCTCAAGTCAAGTGTGGGCGAAGACTTTACGGACGAGTGTTTGGCTTCTACAAAGATTTTAAAAGCATTAAAGCATTAAATTAGTAATGGCTGGACTCCCTTGCCCTCTTACCTTTAACGATAACGTGGAATTCGCAGCGTGCCGTAATGCCCTGCTCATTGGTCGCTTCATAATAAATCGTATGCACGCCGGCATTAAAGAGCTCGCCGGGTATCTATTTAAATTTCAAAGGGTCAGTAGTTTTATTAATTCATTCTCACTATTGCAGCTAAATAATAAACTTACCCTCGATTTGTAAAGTTTTTTAATGGGGCCCAGTGTGCTTTCGAAGCGCGGTTCTTCCCATACTACCGAACGGTACACCTGATTTGGGCTTAAAGTTACCTCAAACGAGCGCGTACAGAAATTTACATTCGGTGGGTTGGCATTTTCCACATAAATGATTGTCTGGCATCTAGCGCGTCTGCCCGAAACCGGATCCTGACCACGGAATGTCACCACATGGCGACCAGCGCCCAAATGAGCTTCCATATTGCGCGTCCAAGTGGGATGAGACTCAATGTAACGATAGTCCATATTTGTAATAGGTTTTTGTAAAATGATATGCGCAGTGCTGGCTCCTTTTGCTAAAAACACGGTAGTGTTACGGGGACACTTAATAAAGGGACGTCGTCCGGCAATAGCGCCACCAAAACCAATTTGTGGTCTCACTTGTGTTATTCTAGGCCTATTGGGGAATCTACTAACACTACCGCCCGGCAGTGAAGACTGTGGTCCAGGTATCGGTATGGCTGGCAACAATTGTGTTCTCGCCGCCGGCACACATTCGAAGCTTGCATTGTGAGACCAGCTGAGGTCTGCCGTGCAGACGCCTACGCTCTTGCCGAGGGGCACAAAGCCAGGCAGACATTGCAGCCGACAGCGTTCGCCCATAAACACTTTGCCGGTAGTGCAGACAGCGGGCATAATCACACCATTGAGTGGCGGCTGCAAACGTGGACATACGGTAGCTGTAAAGGCCGAAATATTATACTGATAAATTCACTTCTCTAGCTGACAATACTTACGCAAGCAACGACTTTCGAAGTCATCCCATCTACCGGAGGCATTACAAAATCGTTGTGTCGGTCCCTCCAAGCGATAACCCTGATTGCACCACACTTTGCAACGTGTGTTATAGAAATGCTTCTTCTTGTGGCGATATTTCGTGCAGTGGAAGTCGCCGTTAGCGAGTGCCGCGAATGGTGGGCATTGATCGCGCAGCTCGGGCATATGTTCGCATGTGCGTCGATCGTTGGCCAATCGGTGTCCCAACGGGCACTTGCACTGATAGCTTCCCACGTGGTTGACACACTCACCGCCAACACAGCCACCATTGTCGTTCAGACACTCATTTATATCTTCACAGTTGCGTCCGTTGCTCAACTTGTAGCCTTTAGGACAAATGCACTCATACGAACCGTTGGTATTTATACAGTTATACTCACAGGGGGATTGCGTGGCACATTCGTCGATATCCACACACTTTGAGGAATCTTCCAAGCTTACCGTAAATCCTGGCGGGCAAGACGTCGCACAACTGTGGCCATTGTCAGGCGTTACGCCATCGGCGCAAACGCACTCGAAACCTCCTGCCGTGTTAAGACATGTACGTGCACAGCCGCCATTATTGTAGGCACATTCGTTGATATCCGCACAGGTTTTCCCGTCCACCGACAGCTCGTACCCATCTGGACAAGAACAACCGGTTTCCGGATTGCAAATATGTGAACAGCCGCCATTTTCTCGTAGGCACACATCAACCAAAGCTGTTTCCACTTCGAGCTCATTTCTTTCTATCTCGACTTCACTCGTTACTGCAATGCAGTTTCTGTTGTCTGCTGCAAGCGTGTAACCCTCAGGGCAGTTACACTCATAGCTGCCTAAATTATTGGCACACCCATGGCTACAGCCATGTTCCCCGCCTATGCATTCATCCACATCCAAGCAGGTCGCCTTGTTCTCACCTAACAAATACCCGCCGGGGCATATGCACTCATACCCACCATCCACATTTACGCAATCGTGCGAACAGTCATGTCTTCGCAGCGCGCACTCGTCTATGTCAATACAGGTGCGTCGATCCTCGCCCAACTCGAATCCTCCTTCGCAGCCACACTCGTAGGAACCTAGAAGATTTACGCAGATGAAAGTACAATTACCAAACCCATTTGCACATTCGTCAATATCGGCGCAGTCGAACCCATTTTCGGACCTTTTGTAACCCGCGCTGCAAGCACACTCAAAGCTGCCCAGCGTATTGTGGCAGAGTTGGGCGCAACCCCCATTAGCGATTGCGCATTCATCGATGTCAGCACAGGTGCGCGCATCTTCAGCCAGTTGGTAGCCAGAAGGGCAGTGGCAGCGCGTACCTACGCCTGCCACAAACTTACAGTCATGCGAACAGCCGCCATTGCTCTGCAAGCAAGCGTTTACCAGCAAACAGGTGCGATTGTCGGCAATATTAAGCGCATAGCCTGGCGGGCAGGAACACTGAAAGCTGCCAGGGAAATTCAAGCAGAAATGCGAACAGTTTCCATTAAAAATGGAGCACTCGTCGATGTCTAAGCATGAGGGTGAATTTTGTATGACAGAAGTAGTTGGTGCAGATATGATTGATGAGGTGGTAAATGATTTCGGGGCAGTAGGATGAAATGATGAAAGTAAAGCGCGTAGCGAAGCATAGACTGGTGGTAAGCCCAATGCAAAACCCGGTGGGCAGATGCACGTGAAAGATCCATTTAGATTCTCGCACAACATGCCCTTCCCGCAATTGTGCAGCCCCAAAGCGCATTCGTCAACGTCGAAGCAATAGCTCTTAAGCGGACCATCAAGGAATTCGAATCCCGGTTCGCAGGCGCAATCGTACCCACCTGCATAGTTTTGGCAAACCTGATGACAGCCACCATTGCCGATCTCACACTCGTTAACGTCTACGCACGACTTGCCATTCGCAGACAATTCGTAGCCGCTGCGACACGCACAAGCACCATCCTCTTCCGATTTGCAAATATGTTCACAAGCGTTGTTGTTTTCAGCACAAATATCCTTATAGGAGCAATGCAGACCGTCGTCATCCAGAGACATGCCCTCCGGGCAAATGCATTTGAAGCCAACACCTTCAGTAATACATTGATGCGAGCACTGATGTGCCTCGCAAGGATCCGTCACATGACAAGCGCCACTTTCAGCGTCTGGCACTGAGCCATCTGCGCATAGACAAGTAAAACTACCTGGATTGTTGACACAGTTTAGAGTGCCACATAAATTCGGATTTATTGCACATTCATCGATATCTTCACAGACATGCTCGCTGCTCTCAACAAAACGAAAACCATTTGGACAGCTGCACTGATATGAACCCAAATTGTTGAAGCATTCGTGTGAACACGCGTGTAGGCCAACAACACATTCATCGACATCCTTGCAGTGGTTTCCTTCATTCTCATAACCGGGCGGGCATTCACAGACATAAGAATTATTATCCTCACTTGAAACACAAGTACCAGGAGCACAATTCTCATAACCGCCTTCCTTGGCGCAAATGTTTTCAGCCACCTCACAATTGTGCAAATCATCACTCAACCTGTAGCCCTCTGGACAAACGCATTCGTATACGCCACTCGGCAAATCGACGCACTGATAAGCGCAACGCGTCTTATTCAGCTGTGGTTTATTCAAATCCTGACAAGTGTCAACAGCGCATGTGCGTTGATCTTCGAGTAGATGTTGATTGGGCGCGCACGTGCAAATAAACGAGCCAATTGTATTCTCACAACCATCCGAGCAAATCTTATAAGGCACAGCGTCGGCGTCATCCTCATTCTCGACAACGACCTCGCACTCGTTTATGTCGACACATGTGCGCTCATCGTCGGCAAGATCGTAGCCGCCAGGGCAAGTGCACTCGAAGGAGCCATCGGTGTTAATGCATTGTTCGCAGCCACTGGTGCCCTCGGCGCATTCGTCGATATCAACGCATTTGTCCGAGTTGTCGCCGCCAGAGCGATAGCCATCTGGGCAGATGGGCCCACTTTCAGCAATGCGCCGTATGGATTGATCATCTTCCTCCTCGGTCTCCACTATTGGTTCTACATCTTCAACTGGTGTGCCTACTGAAGCATCTTCTTTGACTACTTCGGCTGCATCATCATCATCATCGGGTGTGTTCAATGCTGGTATGCAGTGGTAAGAACCTGGCGTATTCTCGCAGCCACCAGCGCACTGGGCGACCACTTCAGGTTGGGCGCATTCGTCGATGTCTAAGTACAAAGCAAAAAACAGATATTAAATTAATGAGGTCAGAAAAGAGATTTTGTGATTAACTAGCAATAAAGGAAACAATTTGATGCAAGTGCGACGAGCATTTCAAATGGATTTAAACATCTTTTTTACTGCGCTTTGCACTTCGGTTAATTTGGCTGCTATTAAGTAATTTTCGTATCAATTTTCCACACTACAGCGCTCGCACCTTCACAGTTCTTTCCATCCGCCGACAACAGCCATCCGCTTGGACACAGGCAATAGATGCGTCCCATGGAGGAGAGGCATTGATGGGAGCAGCCGCCATTGGCGATAGCACACTCGCCAGCATCTTCACATGTGTGATTATCTTGGGATAATTGAGTGCCGGCTAGACCTTCACAGGAGCACCTGTAGCCGCACCATTCATTGTGGCAGGTGTCCTGGCAAGGCCCATGACCGTTGCGCAACAAGCACTCGTTGATGTCTGCGGCAATATGTGTGTGTATGTATGTAGTTATGAATGTATGTGTGCAGTCATGTCAGATGGTTGCGTGCAATACAATACAACAGTTGGCGAACAAGCGGGTATTTAACGAGGTGGGCGGGTGATGCATGCAGTTGTATGAAATAAATTATATAAGTAGAAGCATTTAAATTCCACAAATGCGAGCACGCACGAGTGACTACCTACCAATGCAAGTGTTTCCCGTCAGCGTATCGATTTGCAAACCCTGCTCACAGGCGCACTGGTACGAGCCAGGCAAGTTGTTGCAGATCTGCTCGCAGCCGCCATTGTTCAGCTGGCATTCGTTGATGTCTTTGCAAAAGGAAAACAAGTGGATAAACTTACATGCACAGCGAATACTTTCTACGCTACACTCTTACCATGACAGCTTGCATAGTCGTTGGGATCTAAGCTGAAGCCTTCAAAGCAAGAGCATTTGAGGCGTGGCTCATTTTCGCCTGGGAAAAGCAAGCGCTCGCATTTCTGCTCGCAACCGCCTTTGTCCGGACCACAGTCCTCATCAAGCAGACGTGGCGTATATGGATCTTGCGTGGGTGCGATGACAATATTGACATCGGTAACAGGCATGGGTTCTGAAGCGGGCGTTACACTCTCCGGTTCAACGTTATACGAAGACTCGATGTTTTCTTGCGCCACGGATGGTTCAATTTCATTGCTGATTTCGTGCTCGGCCGGGGCTTCTTGTACTGGTGGGGGTGGTGGCGGCGGTGCTACGCGATTATTAACGGATTCCTCGACTACCTCTTGCTCCCCCTCTCCATCATCTTCATCTCCATCGCCCTCAACGGTTTCATATTCGTCGTATTCTAGTGTTGACAAAGAATTAAAGCATGCACATATCCCAAGCACAACACTTTTGTAGGCACTCACCTTCCTCATCCACGTCGGTATACTCGCCCAGTGCCATGCAAGTTGGTAGTTCTCCAACCCATCTGCGTTGACTGCAGTACAATGTGGCTATTTCAGCATCCTCCAGTTCGAAGTTGTCATTGCAAGCATAGAAAGCCACCAAAAAAACATGGTCGTCCTTGCGCCGCCGATCGTACTTCTGTACAAAGCCATGCCGTATTTCGGGTGCCTTAACTTTAGCCTGCACGCAAGACATATCCAGTGAGGCAGCCATCTCGGCGGACACGTGTCGATCTTCCACTATATCCTGAGGTTTCTTTTTTCTAGCGCGCTCAGTATTTGCAGCGCTGTCCAGCTCCTTCGAAGTCTCAGCTGAAATTGTATTTTGTTATTGTTATTTGTTATTCTGCATGCCTCCGTAAGCTTTTCGTTTTTGTGTTTACTCACCTTTTGCGCATATCGGCGGATCGGCATCCCAGAGATCTGTATCCAAATCGCATACCAACTCTGTGGTGCCTCGCAACTCGTAGCCCTCTTCGCATGTGTAAATGACTCGCACTGTATCCTCTTCATCGATAATCTGTATGGAGGAATGCTCCACCACGGGCGCATTCTCACAATCCTCATAACGCGCCAGTGACACTTTTCAAACAAAAAAAGAAATAATAATAATAAATATTGATTTAACGGTGATTTTCATGGCATTCACAAATAATCTAAGAGAAATAAACATATTTACGTGCGTGTGTACGTGTGTATGTGTATATGTTCATGTTGTGCTAATTTAAGTATAGTGAAATAGTGCGACACCCACTCACTGCTGTCACACTCATTCTCTCTGTCTCTCTACCCCCCAAGATCGCTAAGGCCACTGAAGCACTTTCTTCGGCCAATTGTCTCTTTGATTTATGCTTTGAGATTTGTAAATTATTTAATGTGCTCTATTATGAAAACATGCCGAGCTGCGACCGAACGAACATTTACACACACGTTTGTATGTATGTGTAAGCGCATACATACATACATAGATACTTATTGCTTAAGTTAGTTGTTTGCCGGCCGGCCGGCTCATTCAACATTCGAAAATTTTATGGCTTTGCTGCAGCAGTATTGGCATTATTTTTTCAATTAGCCGCAGCAGATGTCATAAATAAAAAAATTCAAATTTGAAAAATTCTTTATTTTTATTTTTTCTGTATAGAAAAAGGAACTTAATGAAGGAAGGAAAGATGATGGAAAAATTTAATATTACACATGAATTAAACGGAAACTGTAATTATATTATATGTATATAACCAAAGAAATTTTTAGGTTTGCGTAAAACATAAAATCACATGCATGCATACACTTATGCCCACATAATTAAGTCACTTTATCTCTTTACAGTTTTTGCAATATATTAGGTGCGCAACTAAGTTCTCGCTGTTTGTAAGTAGACAAGAATGATAGAAAGAAGATTGCGCCTATCAGAGAGTGCGTCACGTCACATTTTTCCGAGTTGTGCAGTATTGCCAATCATTTGCTCTTCGCAATAAATTTAGTGCTTTTTTATACCCAAAATGCGAAAATTATTAAGTTTCGTGTTTGTTTCTTCTTTTTATTTAAAGCTACCGAAACTTTAAGTTAAAAAAAACTGTATTATTATGCAAAAGAAGTTTAAAAAGGGCCACTTTGAGAAGATTTAAGTGCTAATGAAAACTAGTTGGTTCTTATAAAATTTGATATTTTGAAAGTGTGAATTTAATTTTTTGCTCCTTTTAAGGTATGCAAGAATATTAAATGTCCCTCTCTCAACTCTTCTTAAGATTTAAAAGCTTTTTGCACATTTTAAAAGTCGTTTGAATTTACTGAAAACAAATTAAAGCCATAGAGGTGTAATCGTTTCTTCCGGCCATCAATCCTTAGTGGGACATAGGGCATCAAGAGTGTATTCATTGTAAAAAAAAAAGCTCCAAAATACCAGAAAATACTAAAGAAACCATAACGACATTTCTACAAAAAGAGTACCTTATCTAGTTACATAACCTCAAATATAGCAATTAAGTAGTTCCCTTAACAAAAGAGTCTCGCTTAACAAAAAACACCATAAATTAAATTGTACATAAGCATAACACATTTATTTAAAAAAGCGCACATTTTAAAGTCAATTTGTCACGCATACGAATTCTTCAAGTAATTCAATCAAAATTTGGTATTTTATTTTCTTTAAATGGGCATTTTAGTGCGTTTCTATATCCAAAGCTAGGCAACACTGCAGTAGCGAGAGAGAAACTTGACTGCTGAAAGCAGAAGAACACCAACAACAACTGCAATCGCGGGCAATGCTACCAGATGTTAAAAAAAAGTAAAGGTAAATAAAACTGAGTTAATTATTGAAATAATTTAAAAAAATATATATATTTTACAAACTTATAAACATTACATTACATTTTAACTAAAACAGGCTAGAAAAATGTCATGGAGAAAGAACTAAAACTTCGAGAGTAGATAACAAAAAAAAGGTAAACGAAAATGGTAATCTGGCCATACTGGTGCTAAAACGACGTAACTCATTGTCAAATTCGCTGAGAACAAAGTAACGGTACCACGATAGGCGCCATCTCATTATTCTTTCCATCATGGTCAATAGATGCCGCCAGCAGTGAAGATGATTTTAATGTAGACGACTGTCCGCGTGAAAGAAGACCAAAAACCAGCGAAGACGCTGAGTTGGAGGCATTGCTCAAAGAGGATCTGTGTCAAACGCAAGAAGAGCTTGCTTCAGTATTAGAAGTTACCCACCAATCCATTTCCAAGCGATTCCATGCTTTGGGAATGATTCAGAAATAAGGGACTTGGGTTCCTTATGAGTTAAAACCAAGGGATGTTGAACGTCGTTTTTTCGCTTGTGCACAACTGCTCCAGTGGCAAAAAAGGAGGGGTTTTCTTCATCACATCATGACGGGTGATGAAAAATGGATTCATTACAGCAATCCAAAGAAAATAAAGTCATGGGGACTGCCCAGTCATGCTTCTACGTCGCCGCCTCGGCCGAATATTCACGCTGCGAAGGTTATGCTATGTATTTGTTGGGATCAAAACCAAGCAAAACCATCACTGGGGATCGGCATCGACTTCAATTGATGCGATTGAGCCGAGCACTGCGCGAGAAGCGCCCGCAAAACGCGGAGAGGCATGAAAAAGTGATTCTACAGCATGACAACGCTCGGCCTCACGTTGCCAAACAAACCCGTTAAAACCTACTTGGAACTGAAATGGGAAATCCTACCCCACTCGGCATATTCTCCAGATATTGCGCCGTCCGATTATCACCTGTTCCGATCGATGGCGCATGGTCTAGCTGACCAGCTGTTCCATTCATATGAAGACGTCAAAAAATCACTGGATCCGTGGATATCCTCAAAAGATGAAAAGTTGTATTTCCATCAAAATATGCACTTAATATTTCATATTAAATTTTTCCGTAATTTTGTTTTTTAAATACACAGAGAAGGACTTAAATCTACAATTTGCGAATAACGGTACTTCACAGCTAACTTTTCAATGCTTGCTTTGCTTGTGATGGATGGAATCAGATGGATGTATGTAGACTTTTGTAATACTTTTTTTGTTGTTTTGTTGAACTACATCAACAGTTCTTCCAATTATTGTATACTTTCTGGGAAATAAGAAAATATGCTGCTGTACTCAAGTTTTTCACTGAAGTTCATTGCCTAATATAAACTGTATAAACCCGATTTCCAAACATTTTGCTAAATTCACAAACATTTTGCGAATTCAAAAAGGTGTCATCAAAATATGGAACTTTTTAATCAGAACTTTTAGAAAACTTCGCGGTATGCAGTTTTAAAGCCTATTCGGTTTTAGTACAACAAAGTGTAAGTTTGGAGTCGCTCAAGAATCGTGTTGATTTTTGGCAATTTTTTTTGGTTATGAAAGATTTCCCCAATGTAAATCGTACGTCTCTTGCATGGAAGAAAATGCACTACACCCCATGTAGCATGGAAAACTATGACTGCGAATATTTTAAAAAGACAAAGACAAAAGTATACGTACGCTTGTCTTATTTTCATAAAATATTTTTCGTCAATAGAAAACTTCATTGTATATGGAAAAAGAGTTTTTACAAGACAAAAGTCCAAAAATCTTTCGCAGAATCCTTCCCCAAACACTCCAAGGAACTCCTCATCGGATATTGTCATTGTCCAAGCTTCGGACAATTGCCTTTACCTATATGATACTAAGTCATCTGTGTTGCCCATCAGCTACAGTGTAGTATTTTTATGTGAAAGACATTCCAAAACTATTTATTGGTAAAAGTGCCATCTAACGTTTACTGGCAAAGTAAGAAATTCAGATTTTGTTGTGAATTATATGTTGTTCTCACCACATTACTAGGTTCTTCAACAAGTTTTGCGGTTCGATAAGAAACACAAAACTATATGATTTGAAATACCCTTTATTATTCAGTATAGTATCCCTCACCTTTCGACCTAAAACTCAGCAGGAAGGACCTGAGAGTGCTGGTGGGTGTAATCACAGGGCACAACGTATGTGGTCAGCATATGGCTACCATGGAGGTCGTGGACAGCCTGATATGCCTATCCTGTCTTGAAAATGACGACAGTACAGAGCATTTTCTCTGTAGCTGTCCTGAATTCTCCAGAATCAGACTTGGGATATTGGGTTGCGATACACTGAGTATGGACAAAGTTCATACTCTTCCTCTTCCGGATCTCCTAAAATTCATCAATGAATCCAAAAGATTTGTGGAAGAGTGACCTCAAACTAATTTGTCCGTCCATCGTCTTTTTATCTTTCCTATCTCTATTCTTTCTACGGATATCTATCCGGGTGTAGTACAATGGTCTACTGACTGAGTGCTTGGTTTTGTCCAACCCCCACACAAATCTAATCTGATCTAATAGTATCCCTGAACATCAATATACTTGTTCCAAAGAGATTCGAATTTATGAATTCCATTCTTAAGTGATAAATTGAATTCTCATCATTTCATAAAAAACGTTTTCGCCGCTTGAAATTTTTTAGGTCTGAAAGCAGATAGAAGTCACTAAGAGCCAAATCTGGTGAACACGGTGGATGCTCCAATTGACAATTCGAACTTCAATTTATGGATTTTAACTATCGTCAAAATGACGCAGTGCTTTGTCCTACTGAAAAATATTGTTTTCTTTTGCAAACTGGGTATTTTTTCACGAATCGCTTCCTTAGCTCGTTTAAAAACCTTTTTTAATATTCAAAATTTATCGTTCGCCAGTTTCCGAGTAATCAGCAAACGAAATTCCTTTCGCATCTTATGAAACTGATGCTAACACCTTCTTGGTCAATTTCTGAGCACAAATCCGGGCGCTTCTGGTAATTGCTTAGCGCAGTTTACGCATAACTTGCAGGCAGTGATGGTAAATGTACGGAAAATTCCCTACATGTAGGGATTTTTATCGAAAAATGTGGGTGTAGGGAAAAGAAGGACAGATTTTTTTTAAATCTGTAAATGTGGGGAATTTTCAAGAACGACAGAAAAAATTTTAAAATAGCGGAGTAAAATTAAAAAAGTTTATTTAAAATAAAAATCCGCATTTCATGCCAGACTTCTTTTCCTTATGGTAGCATACTTTTAAAAGCGTTAATGCGGCAACATTGCCGTTTTTTTCTTTGTTAACGTTAGCACGATTTTTTCTTTGCGCGAAAACTGTTAGTTGTCCCACGTTTTCTGGTTCTTTTCACTTTTGAAGTAACTTTGCAATTATTTTAGTTTTGGCTTTTTTTATATTTAAAATGCATATATTTTACAGAAATGAGCTCCTCCTCTTCGACTGACTCTTCGGAGGAACACCAGGAAAAACAATGCAGACTTGTAAACAAAAGTTTAATAACAAGTGGCTTGACGACGAAATTTTAGTGGCTAGTTTGAAGCTGTGGCTAACGATCCATTCGAATGCAAATGAACTGCGTGCGACAAAGTTTTGAGCTGTGGCAAATCTGATTTATAGAAGCACGCCGAAACAAAAATGCACCAAAAAATATGAAGGCAATTAAAAAGATATCTAAAATAAACAGCCTTTTTTAGAAAAAGCGAGTAAACCAAATGGTTCCAGAAACTTAGCATGTTCTTCGCTGAGCATAATGGCGCGCTGCAAGTGGTGGACCATTTAATCCCACTCTTAAAAGAAATCGTGCCCGATTCTGAAATAATAAAAAACTCTGAGCTCGGAAGAAAGAAGTGCACCAGCATAATATGAAATGAATTGGCAAAAGAAGAAAAAGACAATTTAGTTAAAAAATTAAAAGTAAACAAATTTTCCATAATGATCGATGAGAGCACAGACATTGGACTCAATAAGCATATGTGTCTCATGGTGAGATTTTTCGACGAGGAAAGCGGCTTGTGGTTAAGCTGCTGGATCTAATTCTAATAAGAACTGATTGCACTGCAGAAGCTCTGAACGGAATTTTTAAAAAATCTTAAGCAAACAATTCAATTTTGACGTTGCAATTGCCTCATTATAGTGTAAACACAGGAGAAAAAAATGAAGGGAATTTAGTAGGGAAAATTTGTTGTAAGCGTAGGGAAAAGTAGGGAATTTTTTTGAGCTGTGTAGGGATTTTTCAAAAAACCATTTACCATCGCTGCTTGCAGGTGATATTCCTTATTGACCGTTTTACCCTGTGGCAAGAACTCATGATGCACAACGCCCCTGCAATGCAAGAAAACGGTAAGCAAAACTTTTACATTCGACCGAGCATGGCGCCTTTTTTGTCTTACTTCGTTCGGCAGCTTCCATTGAGATGATTGAGTTTTGGTTTCCACGTCATAACCATAAACCCACGATTCGTCACCAGTTATCACCCTTTGGAACAGATTTGGCTAGTCGCAGACAGAGCCCAACATCTCATTAGCAATGTTCATGCGATGCTGCTTTTGGTCGAAATTGAGCAGTTTTGGTACGAATTTTGCGGCGACCCGTCTCATGCCCAAATCATTGAGGTGCTCCACAACTTCTCTAACTACGATTTGACGATTGGCCAATACCATTTTCTTCACTTCTTCAATTTTTTTGACTGTTGTTGAAGTGATCGGGCGTCCGGCATCCGGTACGCTTTTCGTCGTTCACATCTTCTCGGCCTTCTGGGAACATTTTGTACCATCGATAATCGTTGCTTTGGTCCAAAGTAGCTTCTCCGTATGACACAGTCAACATTCAGAGTGCATCCGCGCACTTAATATCATTTTTCACACAAAATTTTATACAGGTTCTTTGGTCCATTTTTTTGAATAGATAAAAATCGTAGACGATCCGAAACACGTGCAAGCAAATCAGCTGTCAACAATTAACTCAACATTCAAAATGGTGAGTGAGAGACAAGAGTACCAACATATCGCCATAAAAAAATCGAAATTCGAATATACGTAACCTGCGAAAATTCAAAATTCGCGATACCTTTTGAGCACACGTCGTACGTCTCCCAATACAAAAGCAGCCTCGAAAATGACGTCCGAAATTCGATGCTTAATTAACGAGGAGGGCCTAATACTTTCGAGAGTTAAGTTACTTAACGATGACCCGACCACTAATGATGTTTGGAGAGTTGTAAAGATTTTAGAATTGTGCCAACGTGATGAAACCCGGATTCATCATATATAGTATCTAATGCAGTGAATAAAGGCAGGAAAAAGTGCAGCAATGGAATTCAAAGTGGAAAAATCGACGTCAAAAATTCTGCTTACCTTTTTTAGGGTAGCGAGGGAACTGTCATCATTGAATATTTGCTCAAAGAGTCTTCAATGAATAACCAGCGACTATGCTAATTTAATAATCTATCAATCATATGGATCAGTACACCGTAGCCGAGTGGGTGGGTAGTACCCGGGTTCGAAGCGCCAGGCATGAAACACCAAATGATAGAAAAGGTCTAATAGCGATCACCTCACGGCAGCCAGTGACAAATCTCAGAGCATATTTCTGCCTTGAAAAAGCTTGTTATAAAAGTTCAGCTGCCGTTATGAGGCGTGATAAAGTAAATCTCAATACCCATACCCGAAGTACAAGGAGGAGCTCAACCAAATACCAAACAAAGGTTGTAAGAGTCAATTTATATTATTATTATATAGGGTGTTTTTTTTTTGAGGTTAGGTTTTCAAGATGAAATAAAACGTATATAATTTAATGTTATGGCCAAGAATTTAGCTTTATTATAAAGATAAGGGTTTGCCATTATGTTTTAAAAATATTCATTCCATTCAACCAAAAGTGAGCTTCATCGCTGAACAAAATTTTCTTCGATGCGTCGCGCGAACCGAACCATTATTTTCGTAATAAATTTGCACGATTTGCAAACGTTGTTCAGGTGTAAGTCTATTCATTATGAAATGGCAAAACAAACTGAGCATAAATCAAGTGACAGCTGTCAAAAAGACCATCTACAAAAAAAGTAGTGCCAACTTGAAAACCTAACCTCTAAAAAAACAAAGAAGTTGTAAATTAGCGTGCGCAGTGTTGTGGAGTTCACAGAAATTGACCACGCGCAATGTAGTCGCAGCGAATTTTTGTTCTGCGAAAATTTGAAGTGAATCCGACAAATTCTTTTCGAGTCATTCAAGAATTAACAAAGGACGGTCGGGCGCTCCGGAGCGTTCGTATGCTGAAAAAAATGGGTGGTGCACGCGTTTTTCTCAAAACTCTGTTTTTTGAACTGCTGATCACTGTAACTTAAAAACCGCTTAGTAGATTTCAATAAAATTTATACTGCTTTTGAAAAACATAGAAAACTCGTGCCTGCTCGAAGGATTTTTTTTTTATTTCAATTTTGTTTTCAAAAAGTTCGATTTTTTTTTTTCAAAAATTTTGATTTTTGTTTAAAATAAATTGTCGGTTTTTTTCTCGAAAATCTGAAAAATATTTCCTGAGGCCGCCATATTGTTAATTTTGAAAAAAACAACACAGGTGAATAATTAGTATTTATTTTTTAGTTGATTTTTTTTATTTTAATATAAAGTGTGGTTAAATTTCAAGGGCCGATGTTGAATGTGAACCACACCTAAACGTCAGCGACACCATTGGACTTATTTCTTTGGGGTTATTTGAAAGAAAAGATGTACGTCGATAAGCCAGCAACAATTCAAGAGCTAAAGGATGAGATAATTCGGCACATTAACGGCATAGAACCTCAATTATGCCTCAGCGTCATCGAAAATTTGGACCATTGGATGGAGGTGTGCCGCCGTTGTATTTATTCAAAATCAATATCGGCCCTTGAAACTTAACCACCCTTTATATAAAGCTGTAGTAGGAATGATGTAAGCAACTATAGACCAATAACTAAATTAACAGTTTGCTCTAAGCTTTTGGACGAGGAAGTTGAAGAAAAACAACTTTCGCTACAAAATTTATTTTAAAGCCGCGCCAACATGGGTTTGCCAGTGGGCGTTCTACTGTCACCGTTTCCTCTGAATATTGCCTCTCAGCCTTTAAAACCGGTTTTCAAATTGACATCATTTGCACATTTTATTGCATTAACTCGAAAGGATCGGTTTCCACTCCGTTTTATCCGTAAATAAAATCTTTCGAACAGGTTATTATTTGTTGTAATAGGAAATTACATGCTGGTTTAACTGTATAGCATCCTCGGGGGCTTGGTAGTACTCTTGAACCAACTTCATTAATTCCTTTTAGTAATGAATTTAGTCCAATTTTCTGTTTAAAAAATTCGAATTTTCTACTTTATGCCAATAATTTGAAGTTCTATCCTGAGGCTGTACTTCCGGTGAGGCTGATATTCATCTCTTGCAACAAGGTTAAATAATTTTGCTGATTGGAGCTGCTGCAATAAATTATCGTCGCATATTAAGCAAATTTTCTATTATTAAATGCCTATTTCTAGATCCATCGATGTTCGACAATTAGTACTACACACTGTTTAATCACCAACTTATTTCTGTAAATGCTTTGGTTTTGTTCCCTAAACACTTTACGTTTTTCAAAAATCATATTTGCTACGTTCTTCCAAAGGTTTACGGTAGTCTAGCATTTTTGCATCGCTACTCAAAAGATTTCAAAGATCCGCATACCTGGAAGCTTCTCCACAAATCTTTAGTTCGCTCAAAACTCGAGTATGCCCCTAATATACCCAGTGCATGATTGCCATGCTACTAGAATAGAAAGCGTGCAACGTAAGTTTATGCGCTTTGCACTCTAGTCGATACATTTTGAAGAGCTACTCGCACTCACCTCTTAAATTCACACTGTATTCTGATTAGTTTAAAGACATTTGCAAGCAGAAGAATAATCCAACGTCTTATGTTTGTGGTTATGACGTAGTCAATGGTTCCATTGACTGTTCCGAGCTTCTCGGACTAAGTAGTGTTAACATACCCAGCAAAGCTCTACGTGTTCCAAATCTATTCCACTAGCAGACAATTATCGCTCCGATACCGATGTTTGAGAAGGGGGCAGCTGGATCCAGTTCTGCCGCCCCCTTCCTGGCAAGCTCATCGGCGATTTCATATCCCTCTATGTTCCTGTGCCCAGGAACCCAGATGAGGGAAATGTTTCCTGCACGTTCGAGACGTTTGAGTTCCTCCTTACAGGAGTTCACGAGAAGAGAGCTGCAATACGGCGACAACAGTGCCTTGATTGCAGCTTGGCTATCGGAAAAAATATTAATGTCTCCCTTCCAACAGCGATCCCGAAGCATTTTTCATGCCCGCAGGATCGCGAAGACCTCTTCTTGAAAGACGCTGCTTGTATCCGGCAGTTTAAAGGAGACCGAAATGCTGGCTGATTTAGAGTAGACCCCCGCTCCCACTCCAGACTCCATTTTGGATCCGTCAGTGAAAACAGAGGCATCTTTATCCGCACCAACTCTCCCCTCTTTCCAATCTTGCCTGCTCGGAAAGATAGCCCTAGCACAACCCTCAAAGCACAGTGTGCGGATGGAGAGGTCGGTGCGAAGAACAGAGAAGGAAGGAGAGATCTGCTTCAAGATGCTACTATGTCCTACAGGAAGTTGTTTCCAAAGGACAATCTCCTTCAGCCTAATAGCACTCTGAGCAGCAATGGATTTGTTTTCATAATAAGTCTGAATAACTTTAACGCGTTGCTCGATTGTGTATCTTTCCACAGTTCAAATTAAGTTAGTCTGAAATTGAAAAATGTCAAATCAGGTGTGGTTCACATTTAACATCGGCCCTTGAAATTTAACCACCCTTTATATAGGGGAGGGGGCCCAGTTGTGACGCAGGCCCAGTTGTGACGCAGCTAAATATTTTTGACATGCGGTATGAAAATGACAGTTTGAGCCCTGCCAATCATGTTCGTTTGACGTTCAGCAGTTTTTGTGCAGACACCAACGTTAGTAGTCGCATTGTGTATACACGCACCAAACATCGTGTTGAAAATCGTGCGAAAAAGTTATTTTGATTTTTTTCAAAGTACCAAAATTTTGTGAAATTAACAGTGAAAAGGCGAGTGTAATGCATCAAAATATTGTATTTGCCGTATATTTTGTGATTCTATATGGATTTATGTGATTATGTGGTGTCTATAAAAAACTTGCTTGTCATACACAAAATAGCATCGTGACCCGGTTGTGACTCAGCGGGTGGCCCAGTTATGACGCACCTTTTTTTTGCACTACGATCATATCATCATTTGCTTAAAGCTGTTGCCGCTGAAATTGACCGCTGCCAACTCGATCAATTGCAACGTATGCAAGCGTCCAGTTCATTTGAAGTGCGCCAACATGCAGGCAAGTTATTTCACTTGCAAACACTGCGAAAGTGACGTGGACGACGACTAGGAATATTTAGATGACGATGATGAATAAAAATCGTTGTCATTTATGACCATTGAAGGACATTTTCTTTTGTATTTTTCATTATTTTTGCCATTGAAAGCCTTCAAAATAAATAAATCATTAAATCACAACAATTGGTGTGACATTCCTTTCATATTTTCTCATTTCCAGTAAATTTCTTGAGGTGCGTCACAACTGGGCCACTTTTTTTTTGTCCTAAAAAAAGTTATCCTGAAAAAATTTGTTCCAAAATTTTTTGAGTAACTCAAATAAACATACTTTCTTTGGAGAAAAGTTGCGTTTGGTTAATAGTTAAATGTTAAACTTCTTCATTTTTCAATTTGCGGAACTGAGGGAAAAATTTTAATTTTTTTCAAAACCCGCGTCACAACTGGGCCCCCTCCCCTACTCGTGTATTTGGCGCTCACACCCTTTTTGGGAGTTTGGCCGAGCTGCTCCTCTAATGTACGGTGTGCGTCTTGATGTTGTTCCACAATAGGGGGGGCCCTACAGTTTTAAGCCGTTTCCCAAGCGGAGAAATTTTTTATGTATATTTTTCATGATATAAATACACTCGGAGGATTGCCATTGCCAGCCGCTATTAAAAAAAACTTTTTCTTCATTTTGGTGTTTCACGGAGATTAGAGTCTACGTAGGTAGTCACGGATCAACCCATTCGATAGAGTTATGAAATGATTTATTTTATTAGAGAAAGAATGCCAGCTACTCTTTACCTTAAAACCAAAGAGATGGTCACTGTAAGTGACATATTGAAACCTGTTTACGACAAGCCTTCGAGGAATTGTTAGCAAATAAAGAAAATAAATATACGCCATGAATTTAAATGCGTCTTCAAATGGTTAGACGGTATAACAACCAAAGGGCAGTTAGATTTACGGAACACATTTTTACATTTACAATTTAGGAGAAACTAAAGTCGTAATCGAAATTCTGTGGAAGAAAAATCAAGAAGCCAGTTATAAAAGCACTGAAGTGTCGATACAAAAGATGTGTAGCAAATAAATGTTTCGAACATTCGGGCACAGAAACCCGCAGTTTACTATAAGTATCATTGCGTTCTGTTTAAAAAATATGTCATTGAATCAAAAATTATTCATTTATTTTCTATCAAAAAATCACTACTTAAGCGATATTCACTTAGTCACACTTATAAAGCCGCACACTTTCGAAAATTCAGAGTGTAAAATCCAAAAGAAGAAAGAAAGGCGAAATACTCACCGCTAATTAACGCCACGGCCGCCAGCCAAAAGAGTTGACAGCGCGCCGCCATGCTGCTAATCCTTTGGATTTATCCAATACACAAACTCGGCACACAAGAAAATGGCCAAATCACTTTGTTAAGAACACTTTAATGCGTTGGTGTCAGCAATGCTAAAACATTGTCAGATTTATCGGAGACACCTTGAATTCTACAAAAATTGGAAAGTGAAAATAGCACACAAATAATATTCTTCTGATCTGAAAGTTTTAAAAATAGTTGCTAAGTATTTAAATGGGGGAATAAGTTGATCACGACAAAAATTTCCAAGTAACTTTTTGTATTTTATTGAAAAAAAAACAGCAATTGCATTCACATCAAAAGAGTTGGCTAAGGGCAAAGGCCAATATTTAAATACGAAACGATTTTAAGGGAATTTATATGTTTGTATGCATATAGTTTTACACACAGATTGTTTTATATATTCTGAACACTTCAGTAGGATATTTTGACCGACATTTTTCTGCAGCACTACTATTTTACTTACGCACTACTTTACTTAAGCACGGCCGAGAAAAGACTAAAGATTTACTCCGCCACATTATTTTTCACAACCACCGCCAGTTCTTTCACATATACTTGCATTAATACACACACATACATACGTGCATACGTACATAGAAAGATATAAATGTTCGCATGATCGGCAGCCTGCCGCCCTCAAATGCAAAACAAAAAGGAAACATTGTCTCCAAGAATCATAAAATGATTCATTAAATGGATTTTCTCTCAGGAGTCGGCTGCTTTGACTCTACGCAGCAGCTTTTCACAGCTTTCACGCACCAGCAGCAGCATTGCCAGCATCACGCCCTGTGATGCATGTTGCCCTCACTCAAATGTACTCGCATGGAAATGTGTATGTGTTTGTTTCGCCGGCGATCAAGCCAAAGATCTCAAAGATTTTTCGCTATTTATGCGACAACTGCTATTTTTAGTAGATGTGTATGTATGTATGTATGTATTTACATACATATGTACGCATGTATACACCTTATAAACGAGACTGAACATAATTACACACATGCATACATACATATATAGGTATAATATGCTTGGTGGTGTGTGGGGCATTCGGGAAATATGAGTGAATATAAAACAGTCATTAAATACGGAAAATAATATAAAGGAAATGGTTCATTCGTCTCGATCAGCGTTTGTCACTTGGCTGACAGGCTGCTGCTACCTCTGCTGCTGAACTATTCGCCACGCAAATGCGCAATGGCAGTGGGCGATGGTGTTTGAAGTGATTCAAATAATAATCTGTGAAAATTATTATGATTTAAATAAATAAACCTGAATTTATTCTATACATCAAACTGATCAAAGTACTTTCAAGTTCGTCCACGCTAAAGGTGCAGTCAGACATGACAAGTAGAGAGCAAAGAAACATCGACAACTTGTTATGCCACCAAAAATTTAGACCTCTAATTACCAAGCTAAACCAGTAGCAACAATTGTTTTGAACCATTTTTCAAGCATAAATATTTTTCATAGGATAAAAAAAAAAGTGATGGTAATTTTTGCATATTTATTTAAAAAAAAAATTAATAATTCTTTTGCAGTGACCGATATGTACATATCTATCATGCCCTTATTATTGTTATTTATTCTATACTCCTTTAGCCTTTAGAGGCTTAAAGATTCAACAAAATTTTTTCAAACATTTCTCTTTCTAGTCATAGGTTTCAGTTCATTAAACGATTTTCCAGTTTCATTGCGAATAGTCATCTGCCAAGTTATCAGTGATCGGGCTCTTCTTCTCGTTTCTTGCGAGTTCACGTCAAGACGGCATGCGGTATTTCAACGTAAGGCTTTCGCAGCGTACATCCTATCCGACCATATTTTCTCTTCTTTATTTAGTTATTGATGCTTTTTTGGCGTGTAATTCTCCAGAGCTAGTTTGTTATTACACTTTACCATATAAGTAAATGCTTGCAGCTTTGCGTTTGTCGGTCGATATCACAAGCCAAGATTCAGATCCATACAACAGCTTATGACGTTTCGATGTTTTGGGAGCGCCATGATGCTTTCCATTTCAATTCAACCGGGCTACTCGGGTCATGTTCTTCGATTTCGATGTAACTTAAATATGTTGCTCTCTGGTCAAAATAATGAGACACGTATTTTTTTGTTCGCCCGAAAAAAATTTTTTTCAAGAGTTATCGGCAATTTTGTTTTTTGCCTCAAACTCGATTTTTTTTAATTATATAAGAAAAAAATTTTTTGAAATGCCCATAACTTAGTCAAAAATGAACCGATTTTAATAATTCTGGGTTCAAAATGATCGTAATTACTTACACAAGCGACTTCATGTAGAAACAATTGCAAAAAAGTAGTTGAAAATTTTTTATTTAGTAAAAAAGAAAAAAAATTTAAATTTTTTCAAAATTCAATATTTCAAAAAGGGCATTTTTTTTTTTATAACTTTTTCCAAATCAAAAAAACATCTCAAACTTTAATTGAGCTGCATGCCTAGTAGCTAAAATGCGTTGTTTTTGAGTAATGAATTTTTAAGTAAACACCCTGTTTCGCACTTTTTGTTTTTTGCAAAATAAAAAATTTTCAACTACTTTTTTGCAACTATTTCTACATGAAATCGCTCGTGTAAGTAATAACGATCATTTTGAACCCAAAACTATTAAAATCGGTTCATTTTTGACTAAGTTATGAGCAATTAAAAAAAATTTTCTTATATAGATTATTTCCATTTCAATTCAAAAGGGCTATTCGGGACATGTTCTTCGATTTCGATGTAACTTAAATATGTTGCTCTCTGGTCAAAATAATGAGACACGTACTTTTTTGTTCGCCCGAAAAATTTTTTTTCAAGAGTTATCGGCAATTTTGTTTTTCGGCTCAAAATCGATTTTTTTTAATTATATAAGAAAAAAATTTTTTGAAATACTCATAACTTAGTCAAAAATGAACCGATTTTAATAATTTTGGGTTCAAAATGATCGTTATTACTTACACGAGCGACTTCATGTAGAAACAATTGCAAAAAAGTAGTTGGAAATTTTTTATTTAGTAAAAAAGAAAAAGTGCGAAACAGGGTGTTTACTTAAAAATTCATTACTCAAAAACAACGCATTTTAGCTACTAGGCATGCAGCTCAATTAAAGTTTGAGATGTTTTTTTGATTTGGAAAAAGTTATAAAAAAAAAAAAAATGCCCTTTTTGAAATATTGAATTTTGAAAAAATTTAAATTTTTTTTCTTTTTTACTAAATAAAAAATTTTCAACTACTTTTTTGCAATTGTTTCTACATGAAGTCGCTTGTGTAAGTAATTACGATCATTTTGAACCCAGAATTATTAAAATCGGTTCATTTTTGACTAAGTTATGGGCATTTCAAAAAATTTTTTTCTTATATAATTAAAAAAAATCGAGTTTGAGGCAAAAAACAAAATTGCCGATAACTCTTGAAAAAAATTTTTTCGGGCGAACAAAAAAATACGTGTCTCATTATTTTGACCAGAGAGCAACATATTTAAGTTACATCGAAATCGAAGAACATGACCCGAGTAGCCCGGTTGAATTGAAATGGAAAGCATCCATATACTATATTTCGAAGCCATGGCAAATGCGCTAAGTGCTTTGTTTGTTCGGTTGTCACTTTTTGCGCCACCGTCCATGGAGATGATACTTCCCAACAAACCGGTGTTACATGTTTTGATACGCATAAATTCCGTCTTTTTTATATTAATTTTGAGTCCTGCGTTTGAGGACTCTTACTGAAGCAAATTTACTTTCATCTACTAACGGAAATGCGAGAGTAAAACAGCGTCATCTGCCCACTCCAGATCTTCGAGACTGTTGTTCACTTAGAAAATGCAATATATATATATACTTTAACGACAATTAGCAGAGTGGACAAGACAAACCCTTGTCGGACTACAGTAGTGCAGAACCTTCCTTATGAAGAACTCTACAATTCGCATCATTGTAGGTATTTCTATCCTATGGACCTATTCGGCTATGATAAGACCTATTATCACCTATGCATCATTAGATGCTCTGATTGGTTTGCCACAACTTGTTGCTTTCATCCGAAGAGAGGTCTTGAAGGCCATCTGCAAGCTGAAACACAATAGGAACTGGTACGGCCCCGGTCTGGCATTGGAAAACAGAGAAAGCATAGACTTCGATCCAACGATTCTCTCCATGCCCTTTGACTCCATTCCATCAAGAGTCATACCTGAAAAGGGATACAGTGCAGTGCTGCCAGAGGCTCAGTCGTGGTCAAACTCTGAAAATGAGTCCGGCAAACACTGTTTTCGCATTTTCACGGATGGCTCCAGGACCGAGCTTGGCTCCGGCTCTGGGGTCTACGTGGAATCCAGCAGGACAAAACTGCATTTTGCTCTTGGAATGCATGCATCTGTGTTTCAAGCGGAGGTGTATGCTGTTCAAGAAGCGATGAACTTTGTTGTGGAAAGCCGATGGAGAGGCAGATCTATGTGTGTCTGCAGCGGCAGCCAAGCTGCGCTTATGGCCTTAGACAGCCCCCCAACGATATCAGGGGTAGTCGAGTCCTGTAAATCTAGGCTGAACTATGTCGGTAGACATAACAGCCTGATGCTAACATGGGTCCCAGGTCACGTGGGCGTCGGGGGAAACGAGACCTCTGACTCCTAAGCTAAGATGGGCTCTGAGGCGAACTTCTTTGGCCTAGAGCCCGTTTTGCCACTCCCTTCTGCGGCCATCAAAGCCACGGTTAGCAAATGGCTAACTGCCACCCACAAGCGAGCTTGGCAGGCTGAGAGAAGTTGCGGATGGACTAAACTGATGTTACCTCATGTCATGTCCGATCGACTGTCGCATACCCTCCTGACATTAAGCAGAAGAGAGTGCAGACAGCTGGTTGAACTTATGACGTGCCACTTTCTGTGCGCGAAGCACATGGAAAGGTTGGCTATCTCAGACAGTGCACTCTGCCCAGCTTGTGGAGAGGAGGATGAGACGGCGGACCACTTTTTGTGCGCCTGCCCCGCCTTCGCTCGAATCAGGTTTGAAGTCATTGGCACTGATGTGTTACGAAGCGACCACCTTGGCTCCTTGGCACCACAAGATCTATTCAGATTTCTTCGGAGATCTGGTAGATTTAAAGAAAATTACCAGGGAATCCAAGTGAAGTACAATGGACTTAATTAATGTTTGAGTGCTGCACTTGCTAGTTGTCCCGACAAAAAAAAAAACCAAAAATAAAGGTTTTTCTAATACCCATCCTCTCTATGAAAGCCTTAGCAAACGAATGCCATACCCACCCTATGTTTTATTCAAAACACTGCTTAATTATTACTCGGATAGTTTTGATGTTATCGATATAGGAGCGGCTTTGCTGGATCCCAGCTTATTGTTTACACAGATTACTATTTATTGGCTCAACAATGCGGTCTGAAATGGGGTATTAAATATTTCACCTATTGCCGGCAACAGTGCAATACCCCTACAGTCATCCGAGTTACCCTTCTTGGAGAATTTCAACAATATCGCTTCCTTCCATTCGTATGGGAATACCGGCTGCCTCGAAAAAGGAGTATACAATTTCAGCTGCGGCATTCGTGTCAACTTTTAAGCACTCAGCTGGACTATTGTCAGTAGATAATCCAGACTTCCCATTTTTTTGTGATCATACAGCCTGAAACACCTTTTCTTTACAAGGATGATCTATGCAAATGTTACGTAAAGGTCGTCTGAGTTGTGTTGCGATAATATCACGTAAATTTCTTAATTTTCAAAAAGTAAGTGGCAGGACCAAGTGAGAATATTTTTTTATTAGACCTTATTCAAACACATTTCACTTGATATCTACTTATTTAACCTACTATTCCACTAAAATGTGTGATAATTGATAGTATATACCTTTGAAATAAGACTTTCAGCTATTAGTCCATAGATGTCGCTAGGATATTTTTAAACCTTCCCAAATGTCTTGTTTTTTCGTCTGTCATCTGTCAACAATATTCAGTTCATTGTTTGTTACGTTTCACACAACAATGCATTTTTGTCGCTCTTAAAAATGTCGAATTTCGTGCCTTCAAACTACGATTTGCGGACATCGTTGATTTTCTGTTATCAATTGCAGAAAAATGCTTCTCAAGCTCATCAAATGCTTATAGAAGCTTATGGTGGGCATGCTCTAAGTAGAGCACAGGGCTTCAGGTGGAGAACGAGGACCGTGACCGGCCACCGAAAAAGTTTGAGGATGCCGAATTGCAAGCGTTGTTGGATGAAGATGATGGTCCAACGCAAGAAATGATGGCAAAGCAGTTGGGAGTAACCCAAAAAACCATTTCCAAACGTTTGAAAGAAATGGGCATGATTTTAAAGGTCGGAAGATGGGTGCCGCATGAACTGACTGAAAGGCAGCAAGACAATCCAAAAACCACTTGTGAAATGCTGCTCTCCCGGTTCAAAAGGAAGTATTTTTTGCCTCGAATCGTTACGGGTGATGAAAAATGGTTGTACATATTTCTCCAATCCCAAGCGTAAACGATCGTATGGTCCGCCCGGCCACAAGCCAAAACCAACGGCTAAACCAAATCGCTTCGGCCACAAGGCAATGCTGTGTGTTTTCTGGGATCAGCGTGGTATGATTTGATACGAGCTATTAAAACCATGTGAAACAGTTGACGGTGCACGCTACCAACGACAATTGGCCGATTTGAACCGCGCTATACACCGAAAACGCCCAGAATATGCCCATCGGCGTCACAAAGTAATTTTTCTTGATGACAATGCACCGCTACATCGAACAAGAGCGAACCGGGAATTGGTGGAGACGTACGATTGGGAACCGCTGGTGCATGCGGCTTACTCACCAGACTTGTCGCCTTCCGATTATCATTTGTTTTCATCGATCGGCCACGCACTTTCCGAGCAGCGCTTTAATTCTCACGAAGAAGCCAAAAAGTGGCTCGATGATTGGTTTGCGGCCAAAGACGGCCAATTTTTTTGGCGCGACGTCCACAAGTTGCCTGAGAGATGGGAAAAATGTGTTGCTAGCGATGGCTATTATTTTGAAGATTAACTTTGAAACCATTTTTTGTTAATAAACGTTTGAAATTGAATATATAGGTATATACCTGCTCATACTATGATATAAATTATTTGTGTACGATCGCTAAACATTCGAAATCGAATTGTATATGAAAAAATATACTCAATAAATAGAGCATAGAAAAAAAGGTCCGAAAGGTCCACATAATGATAACTTATTCCAGAAATTTCTGAGAATATGTATACAGATTTAAAAGAAAAACAAAAAACATTTTTTCAAAATGAATTTTAAAATTCATTCCATAAAATCATTGAGTGTATTACTGCCATGAAAAAAATTCTCTTAAAATCCATCAGCTGTTCAGAGACGACGTTAAATAGTTGGTCCCATTACTTGTGGATAAATATCAAGGCGCATAACACTAATTGGAGGAGGAGCTCGGCCAAACAACCAATTAAGGCTCATATGCAAGGGGAAGTCCAAATTAAACACGACTGAGCTAAAATAGAAACAACAAAAGCTTTGTTCTGATAACTTCGAGTTTATTTATTCAAAATCGTCCCCTCTGTCCTCGATACACTATTGAGCGCGATCTAAAAACTTTTAGAAAGAGTGTTTCAGGTAATTGAACGGAATATCCTTCAGGATGTCGGTACAAGACTTTTGGGTAACCTCTACCGGCGCAAAACGTTTTCCTTTCATGACCAAATGCAATTTCCCTAATAGACAGAAGTCACAGGGAACCATATTAGGCGAATACGGTGAGTGATTGATAGTTAAAATCCGATTTCTAGTCACAAGAGTGAGATGGTGCATTATCGTGCAATAAGCGCCAGCTTCCAATTTCGCACTATTCAGTGCGAATTCGACGAATATGATACAACACACGCTTCAAACGCCAAGATAGAAAATTGCATTTACCGGTTGGCCCATTCGCACGAACTCCTTGTGGACAATTCTCTTGGAATCGTAAAAACAAATGAGCATCGTCTTGATTTTTGACCTCTCCAAAGGCGATATTTTGGGTGGTGGCTCGTCTGGGGCCTTCGATTCGGCACTTTGACGCTCAGTCGACGCTTCAGGCTCATGCTGCAAACACCACGTTTCATCATCAGTTGCAGTGTTGCAAAGGAAGTTGTCGTCGTTTCTCGCCTCTTTAATGAGGTCTTTCGAATGTTGAATTCTGCCCAATTGTTGGTTCTCAGTTAACTTGTGCGGAATGAAACGTGCACAGACGAAAAGTCTGTAAGCCCAAATGATCAATTAAAATGCGATAAATCGGTGCTTTGGAGATATTCAACTCTGATTCCATGAATTTGAACTATGATTTCTTTTCATTTTTTTTTGATAAATTTACAAATAATTTCGTTGCAGTTTCCGGTGTTTACTGATTTTTGGCGGCCCGTATGTTCATTGTCAGTTATGTCCTCACAACCATCTCTGAAACGTGTAAACCAGTCATGAACTTTGGCAGGAGATAGACAATCATCGCCATAAACTTTTTTCATCAATTCAAATGTTTCGGTAAGCATTTTACCGATTTTAAAACACAATTTGATATTAACTCTTTGTTTGAAACTCATTTTTGTACCGATTACACAAACATACTGACACTTTAGAGGCAATAACTTCGCTTCCACTAAACCGAATGTCACCAAGCTTGCATTGAAAGTCAGCTAGGGATGTAACTTCCAACGCACTAACTCATTAAAAAGAAGGCGCCATAAAAAACTTTTTTATCACGCCAGTCTTGTTTATTTTGGACTTCACCTTGTATATCGACTGGCTCAAAAAAATTTGTATTAACCTGAAAATAAAAGCAATTTAAATTAGTTCCCTGAAGTAAATTTTATGTTACTTACAAAGTGTCATCAATATTGGCAGACTTGTTTGCATATATTACCATTTTTAGCTGAATTTAAATTATAAAAATACTTCAACAATTTATTCTCTAATCCTGTGTACTATAGATTCCCCTCTAGTGGAGTTCAGCAACTCGTCTTTTGTTTAACAATTTTAAAGGGTGGTTAAATTCCAAGTTGAATGTGAACCACACCTAAACGTCAACGATACCGTTGGACTTCTTTCTTTGGGGTTATTTGAAAGAAAAGGTGTACGTCGATAAGCCAGCAACAATTCAAGAGCTAAAGGATGATAAAGAAAGGACGGCACATTAACGGCATAGAACCTCAATTATGTCTCAGCGTCATCGAAAATTTGGACCATCGGATGGAGGTGTGCCGCCGATTGGCAATATTTTGCTCCATACGTAATTGAGCCATACCAGTATTATCATCAAACAGAAGTGACAATAATTTCCTAAAAAAATTATACTTTATTCTAAATCAACACCGGCCCTTCAAACTTAACCACCCTTTATAACCAAATATCAGAAAGTTCGAAATCGCATTACAAATTCGCTCAAATTCCTATAATTCTTTCCTTGTAAATACTTACTTTTGAGTCCAACAACTTTCAAATTATTGCAATGGAATCTGGCGGTAATTTTGTTCAATTTTGCATGGATTCGGCGATGGGGCTGAATATTATATGTAAGTGAATAATATTTATTATAACGAAAAATTGCCTGTATTGTCACTAATTATTTCACATAATGACCTGTAGAAAGTATTTTTCCAGAACAATTGCCTTTACTTTTTCCATACAAATCGGTACTTCTTTAATGTTTGTAAATGAAATGCAAGCATATCAAATATAAATACGCATTTACATACATCAAACCTTCACTTCCCAAACTATCAATGATCAGTGATCGACCTTAGGCGACGTAATTTATTTGTCACTCAAGCGTTAAGTGCCACCAATAAATTGTTTTGCTACCTCTGTATGTTGTTGCTATCGCCAATGCTACAAACTCTGCGTTCAATATTTGCTACGAGATTATTGTTAAGTTTCAAGCGACGCTCAAAGTATTCGCAAACATTTTTCTAAATGGTTTCCAGTTGTTATTGTTGTTATCTCGTATTTTACTTCCAATTCTGTTTATTTATTTTTTTCAATTCGCTAAATGCGTTCTATTCTCAAAACAAGTCACACTCTGCGCATGTATGTGCAGATGTATGTGGTTTGTTTGTGCGCGCGCGCTTGTTGCCAAATAAGTAGTTGTTACGTTGCTGGCGCGCCCACCTACGCGTATACGCGACTTAATATAAAACAATTCAAGTTGAAGGCACAATTCGCGAATAAAATAAAATTAAACATAAATTAATTGTATGAAAATAAATATGTACTTAAGTACATATAAGCGGAATGGAACTTGGGGAACGCCTTGTACTTAAATATTTGTGGGTATGCGTTTGTGTTAATATATTTTATTAAAATTTTTTTCTCCTACAATTTTTTTATTTCTATTTTTATAAATTTTTTAATTTTTTTTAACTATTATATATGTAAACTACAGCGCACGCTCGATAACGTGAACGCTCTAAAGCGTGCACATCCCAAAACGTGAACAGACATTTTTGTGCATTGACTACTCTAAAACGTGAACAAACCCAGAAAGCTCTAAAACATGAACAATAAATGTTAAAATTATTTGAATGTAGTTTACATTGATCTCAAGTAATTCTGAGATTGGGGAATACCCTAACTATAAAATAGGCATTTTATTCGTAATTGCATGTAAGGAGTAAAATATTTCAGTCGCGGTTTTGGTTTTGCAAAGAGTGTTTCGTCTTATGTTTTCAGGTGAAAATGAGTTCTAAAAAACCCGTGTGCTTGACATTAAAACAAAAGACTAAAATTCTCGGCTTTTTAAAAAAAGGCTCATCTGTCACGATTTGAGCAAAGAAATATAATGTTGCTAAATCAAGAATTTGTAACAATAAAGCGAAAAAGAAAGTGATTTTAAAATGCGTAAACAACCTGGAAATAGAAAAACACTGCGTTCTTCAGAGTTGCAGCCCAAAATGGAGAGAGCTCTTTGTCGTTGGTCTATCCGAATGCGAGATAAAACTGGCCAGTAAGTGCTCTAATGTTGAAAGAAAAGGCAAAAGCACTGCATGCGAAATTTAAAGAAAATGAAGCAAACTTCTTCGCTAGTGATGGATGGCTCCAAGGGTTCAAGAGAAGGTACGGTATTCGTCTTCTTAAAGTATCAGGCGAAAAACTGTCTTCACAACCTCAGCTAGTGGATCCTTTTATGGAAAAACTTAAAGCTAAAATGGCCGAATTGGAGTTGTGCAACAATCAGTTATATAATGCTGATGAGTCGGAGTTAGTCTGGAGACTTTTGCCAGAGAAAACGTACGCGTCAAGTTTGGAGAAGAGAGGCCCAGGGATGAAGTCGGAGAAGGAGCGAATCACGTTTTTATGCTGTTCAAACGCCACTGGATCCCACAAGCTTAAGCTTTTGGTAATTGGAAAGGCGAAGAAACCACTATCAGAGCTCGAAATGCGCCTGGATGACGTCGGCTATTTTCAAGCAATGGTTTCATGAGTCATTTGTTCCACAGGTGAATATTCCTTTTAGGTTTTGTCCGATTTTTAAAGTTAACATATTTTTTAAAGCAGAAATCCTTACCAATTAAAGCTCTGCTCCTAATCAACGTAGCTCCTTCTCACCCAAATGAAGCTGAACTGACAACGGAGAATGGGCAAATTTCGGCAATGTTTATGCCACCAAACGTCACTCACCTCATTCAACCGAGGGATCAGAATGCAATAAAAATCACTAAGTTGCATTACAGAAACAGCCTCCTAGCTTCAATAGCAGCGACAAAGTAAGATTTGCTCGAGTCGTTGAAAAAAATTAACTTAAAAACAGCTATAAATCTTTTGTATGCGGCTTGGTTTCGTGTTGGTGAAGCAACATTAGCTAAGTGCTAGAACAGTATTTTAAAATTTGCGGTAAACAATGATGATCCCGAAGAGAATGTTGCGTTGGCGGTTTTAAAAGAAAAATGGGAAGCTGAACTTCGCACCTTGATGAGCAACACCGTCGATCGCCTTAGTAGTTTAAATCCTGAGGTTCGTTCGTGTTCGCAGATAGGCTCAAAGATATGTATGTGGGTTGTTGAAAAAACTTTTTTTATTAAAAATTTCAGATTGAATTCACGTTACCAGCCATTCATGAATGGAACGAAGATATCGAGGAGGGTAATGCAGAAGACTATCATCAACAAGAGGACAAATCCGATGATGATAGCGTATCAGAGCAACTGGAAGAAATTAAGTCGACTGAAGCAGTTGAAATTTTCAACAAGGCGTTAATATGGGCTGGTCATCAATTATATGAGTGTGCTAAGAGAGTTAATGGGTTACATGGGTTTCGTTGGTTCAAAAAATCGATTTTTTTTTTTTGGCTTTCTACAACATCTCAAGAATATTATACTAAATTTTCAAGTCGATCCGTATAATAAATTCGGAGATACAGCCTTTGGAATGTGTGCGCTCCAAGCCACTTTTATTGTTACTCAAAACTTTAAACGCGTTCTTCTCGGAACCGTGCTTTCAAAGTCGGTTGTCAAATGTTCTCGAAAACTACTCAACCGATCTTGATGAAATTTTACACAGGTGTTTGAGATACAATTTATTCGTGCATGGATGAAAGATTTTTTTTTTTTTTTGTTTTTCAATTACAACTATTTAAAAAAAACAAAATGTCAAGCAAATTAGACCGAAATTTTCATTTTTTTGGAAAAATGTCTGCCGAAATTCCAATTTTTACTTTTTTTTCTTTCCTTCGTTCAAGCACGAGTTTATGGTCTTAACTAAAACACTTATTTTTGGTTTTTCATTTTTGATGAGTCTGTCAGGAGTTATGCTGACAACGCGGACACACCTTTTTTTCGAGCGGTCACCGGAAATGACGTCACAATGGAGGAGTTTTAATTTTTTTTTTTTTTTTTTAAAATTTCAGAAATTATTCTTTAAATATGTATCTATAAGACAGAAAAAAGTTTGAATTAAATAAATAATATTTTTCATAGAAAAAAAAATATTGAAAATAGGCCTTTTTTTACCCGACGAAACCCATGTGAAAAAATATATCTACTTAGCCTTTATGGGCATTCCAAAACGTGAACACTTTTGTTAACGTGAACTGTCTCGGTTTGAATTAGTTCACGTTATCGAGCATGCGCTGTATATCTAAGAATTTGATTTTTTTATAGAAAAAATACGCTTAACAAATTCAAAGCGCGAATTAATATAATCTGTAAAAAAAATTAATTTATTTTATTGAGATTTTTTGCACTCCAATTTTGAAAGCAAAAGGGAAACAATTAATTAACTAGCAATATTTTTTTATATTACTAACACAACTATTAACGTTAAGTTAACGTTACAAAATTTAAAAATATTATTCATTAAAAGAAAAACTCACTAATTTTGCTCGATCTCTAGATAATTTTAAAGAATATCAAATATCAAAAAAAAAATAATAATAATGTAAAGGCCTATAAATATATTTGTGAGCATCCAGCAAACCCACTTTCTTGAACTTAAATCTTTTGCGTCACTCACCGAAACGCGCGATGTGCTCAAAATTCCCTGCGTCCGTAATACTTTGTGTTGGCAAGACTTTTACTGTTTGTTCTAATGAAAAAAAATGTTACAAGATTACCAAAATCAATTATTTTTTATTAATTATTCCTCAAAGTTTAACAAAAAAATAATTTATTGCGGATTATTCCGCTCTTCATGAGAGCAGCGAGTTTTTGTTCACGGATTATTCCGTCAAATGATGCAAAAGGGTTAATAATTTCTACACTGTTAAACATAAAATGGCTGGAATCAAATGCAATATTTATAGTTTTAGAATTCATCACTGGTAATCTAAATCAAAAATGTTTCTATCAAAATTTATTTACTTAGAAGCAAATCCTGCTCAAGTCAAAGAGGGTCTCGAGTAAGTAAGTAAGTGCGGGCAAGGAATTGTTATTCCTTTATGAAGCCTTTTTCTTCAGCATAATTCGACGCATCTGAAAGTATATTTGCTTATTATCAACTCACGGTGTTATCAAATAGAAAAAAGTCATACCGTTAGACTCATTGTCATGTTCGGGCAGCTCCATCCTTCATGCTGCAAGGTGCTTTAAGGCAGTAAGGAGTCCTTAAAATTATTTTTAGTGGCATATTATTTTGAAATTGCATACAGTGAAACCTCGATATAATTAAGTTAATGAATTTAACAAATATAAAAAATACTTTGCTATATTGGTAGTTCCGTTATAATAGAATTTTAAAACTTTAAGAAAATTCTGTGACAGTTTTTATCTGCACGCTCGAGAACATAATATTGCCTCTCTCTGAATATCGTCTATAAATAAGATTAAATATTGAAAATATGATAGGAATGGCTCCTTCGGCATATTCCTCTCAACAAACTCGCGAGTTTTATTCGCAACACTAAAAATTGATTGGTTAGATTTTGATTTCTATGGCGAATGTCGTTCGAAAGCTGTACACCTAGTATAGGAATGGTAGTAAGTACCACCATCCAAACCATCGAACAGAAGCTTTTGTAATTTATCAAGTTTCCGTCTTTCTTAAAGTACCAAATTTGTTGGTTTATACTCGTATTGAGAGCATCCAATAACTTCAATTTGTGATTTTGGATCATTTATGTCTACTAAAGTCCCTAATCGTAACTAAGTTCTTTTGCAATTAGCGACATAATGATGATGTGCCTGAAGACTTCTACTTAATCCTAAATGATTTCCTCACATTCGGAGAATTGCTTTTGATAGATAAGGAAGGTTATAATGGCGTCGATTAGTTGAATTCCTCCAATAATATTGATGCCGATTGCCTGTCAGTTATTTCACATATAAGTTGTGCTTCTCTGGCCGAACCTTTGAGACGCATTCTCAACATGCCACTCTCTGTGGGAGCTTAACCCGATGACAGGGAATTGACTTTTTCCACGTCATACTCAGAAGTGAACATAAAAATTGTATTACGGACTGTAATTGAAATGTAGGCCAATTTTCAAGCTGTCTTAAAACTATTTGAGTTGATTGATGATATAAAATTTATTTTGCTCTCGAACATTTGTTGTGCCACAATCAACGTAACCGATTAAGTTGTTTTTTCGGAGTGCTATTTCAAATGTATACCAAGTTAATGCCACTTATAATCATTTTTCTAAGGTTAATGATAATATATTCCATCGCATATTGATCGCTAAACTTGTGGGCTGTAACTTTCGTTCTAAGTTTTGGATTATGTCTTTTTTATGTAATAAGCTCTTTGTTGTTGTAGTTGCTAATCTATTGCTCCATTATTGGTTGGTTCTTCTGGTACTTCCCAGGCCAGTATACTTCTTCTTCCTCATGATTTGTGCTCTTCATTAATGATATTTCCACATTTTTTCTAAGTGTAACTTTCTTCAGTGCGCATATGAGTTTATCCCTCTCGTCTAAGCCAACACGTTACAGTCGGCAATCGCGAGTTTGAAGCTGTGAAGAACTTTGTTTATATAGGTACTAGTGTTAATGAACGAACGACGTCAGACTAGAGATTAAACGAAGTGCTTAGTAAGCAATTGAGAAGTACCTATAGTCCTCTCCCGAAAAACGAAAACAAGGCTGTACAAAAGTCGAATCATCCCCTTCCTTGTATGTATATGGTGCAGAAGCTTGGACGATGATGAGAGCTGATGAGAGCAGCCTAGAAACGTTCGAGGGAAAAATTCTCCGAAAAATCGTTGATCCTCTTCGCGTAGGCGAGTATAAGTTCCATGTCCGATGGAACAGCGAACTGTAAGAGCGTTACCGAAATGTGACCATATCTCGACCATGAACGAAAGTGCTCCGGCAGGCTAATCCTTCGAGAGGGAACCCACTGGTAGACGATGAGAAAAAGGAAGACCTCATCTTATTTGGGCAGATCAAGTAAGACAGAACCTGTCAACACTGGGTTCTCCAACTAGCGCCAGAGAGCAGCAAACCGAGCTAGATGGCGAATTATTTTAGATTCTACCAAAACGAAACACGGTTATAGTGCCATCTAAGAAAATATCATAAGTACTACGGCGCAAACTATCGGACTCGAGTATTCGATCTTCTTTTCTGACCCCAAACCTATCTATGTTTCGAATATATGTAAATCGTAATAACTCGACTATGACGCCACCAAATGAAATTTTAGCTCTAATCTCGGGTCGATGGGTCGTTCGTGTCCGGCCAATTCGTTGTGAAATCATGAAATTTTTATGAAACTACTGCACGGTGCATAACAACAATTTGTTTATGATAAAATATTATTACCATAAAATAAATAATTTAAAAAAAATATCTGCGGATATGCTTACCTTAATCTTAGAAGACACCCTATAATTTTTTTTTTCAATTTTTTGTTGGCGTGATACAGTAGAAATAAGTGCCGAACGCGAACGACCCATCGACATGAGAATAAGGTGCCAAGGAAGTTTGGATTAATTAAATCAAATATCACAAAAAATGAAGCAATTCATTAATAAACGTGAAGCTTAAATGGCTCTTCATTCCATCACCTTTGGCACATCTATTTCCATAGCTACGCACTTATGCCAACACACCTTCTTTCAAACGTATCCATCCTCAATGTCCTGCACAAGTTTTTTTTTTTTTAATAAAATTATCTCGATTTTATTTAACTACGATACATTTTTTTATTATTCTCAAAAAGTTTGTGTTAATTACAAAAAATTTCCAAAAAAAATGGCAAGCTATTTGGTGATTTCGTTTTTCTGGTTTTGAACAGAAACTCAAAGTGCAATTTAATTCGTAAAAAATAAAAATCGAAAAGAACAAAGACAAAAAAACGAACTCCTCGCGATTTAGTATTGTGCTAAATCATAACAAATATTTTAAAAACTACGTATAAACAGCAGCACACGTTGAACCTTTTTGTGTTCTTCGCAAATTTTGGTTAACAAACGCAGACACACACAAGCTACTCGCACGTGTGCTGGTGTTAATTACAATTACTGCAAAACCATGAATATCCTTTCGCCTTCCACTCTAATCCTCATCAGTTCTTAATGCTCAGATATGGCAGACCCACTTGACGCACATAAACGCTCCGTTCAGCCTGCGCTGGTGGTGGACATTTTACGGACAAAATGCCATCGGAGGAGAGTTCGGAGCGCACATCGTTCGGATAGAAGCCGCGTGGCAGGACGAAACGCTTAACTATATGACGTCCAACATAGTTGTCACCGTCTCGTCGCTTCTCGTGTTTCGCCTCCACCACCACAGTGTCGCCCACTGTCTTCACTTGAATTTCATAAGGTTTGAAAGGATGCACATCGACGTTCGCCTCGAAGCCGTCTTTGCCCACAACAACACGACTTAGATCTGGCGAAGAGTTGAAGCGTGCCAAACGCTTCCAGTACGGCAACTCCCAGTCGAAGAGATCCTGGTCACGCCACAGGCGACGGCGATAATCCCAATAATCCCAATCATTGAGATTAGTAGATGAAGGAACAACGGCCATTGCGTAGGCACCAAAAGTTTTATTTTTATTATTTTTTTTTTTTCCTTCACAAACGCACGCAAGGATTTGTGTCGAAGATATTTCGTTACTTTTTCTTTCACTTTTCTTGGCGTAACAATGAGGAGAGTATATTTTCGCTCTGATTTTTGTTCTTTTTTAGTTTTTTTTTTAAGTAGAAGGGGAATGTTCGAAACTGTTTTAATTGAAATAAATTCCACACTTTTCACGGATGCTGATTTTATGCTCGATTGCGTTTTGCTCACTCCCGGGGATACGGATGAGTACGTCCGTACACGATTTCCGCGCTGTGCAAATAAACTCGGATTAGATTGGGCGCAAGCTTTTTATAGGCACACATACACATGTATGTCTCTGCGTAGACGTGTGTAGCGATGGAGCTAACTGCGAGCGCCACTGTGAGGGTTTTCGAGCGTGATTATATGAATGGGTGTGTATGCATAGCATTTCTATAATGTAAGTTCGCGTTTTAATTCAATGTCGATTGGAAGCGCGCAAATTACGTTGCTTGGCCTCTGCTTTAGTTCCAGCAATTTACGGGCATGCTTTTGCTGTTGTTGTTACTTTGCCTATGTACGCGTGCACTCATACTTAGATGTACAAAATTGAGTGTTCTAAATTATTTTTCAATAGTTTTAGATAGATAAATAGATTTTATTAAAGTTAAGAATTTTCATAGAATTAAAAGAAAAGAATATCGTAAGCCACAATTCGGGTTGAACTAGATTTTTTTCTATTTTGAGTATTTTGCTTATAGTTTGATTTTTAAAATAAATACGAAAAAGTATAGAGGTACTTTTGCCAATAGAGTTTTTTGATAGATCGCGCGTGACTACTGTCAAAGTAAATACATAATTTTTTTCAGTATTCATTGATATTTTATCATGGAAGGACTTGCTCCTCAACAACGGTTACAAATTGTGCAATTGTAGTACGAAACTCGACGCTCTGTGAAAAATGTTCATCGCGCACTCAGGTCAACTTATGGTGATCAGCGATGAGTTCCATTTTTGGCTTAATGGCAATTCGAAGCTATTCAAGAACAGCCATTACATCCGTTGCAAACAACCGTTTGGCGGCCGATGGGCTGGAGGAATTATCGGCTTATATTTCTTCAAGGACGAAGCTGGACGAAGCTGGCGCCTAAGTAACAGTGAATGGCGATCGCTCTCCCGCTTAACAACTTTTTGCGCAGATGCAACTAACATTTGAAAGGGATTATCTTAAAAAAAATAAATGTCCAATCGATTTGAATGTTCGTTGTTTTATTGCAATTTAAAATCCGATACCATTAAATTGACAACATTTTATATCTTTTATGTTATAAATAGTTTCAGCTATCACAGCGGCTTCTTATGAAAATCTTCGCCCAGCAAAAGCAAGCCTTATCTCTCTGCACGTCAATTGTAGCTGATTATTAGCATGAAACAAAACCTGAGAGCCCTTCCACAGAAAGAAATGGAAACAGTAAAATTGCATCGTCGAGGCAGCCAAAAGGTCGACATTTTTGGAGATGATGATGCAGAATCGCCCATATCCATATATCCCATACAATACGATTTTGATGAGTATTATCTACATGAATCGGAATGTTGAAAAGTTGAGGGGCATCTCGCCGGAGCGACATCGCGCCAGAATATAATGCTGGACGTGACCACCAGCCCTCGGCGGTGGTGTAGATGCTGTAGAGGGAACGGAACTTAATTCCGACGCCATGGAAAACGGAGGATTTTAAAGTTCACATTTTAGAGTTCACTGCAAACATCTTCTGATCCCTTTGTGGTGACGGTGGACTAACGCCAAATTGCAAGTAAAGTCTGATTTTATGTCAGCTCAAGGTGAAGTTGCATTGTAACTGGGTAGCGAAACTGCCGTATGACAGAGGTTTTCGATGGGACTCAAGCTTTAGCCAGATGACTAGTTTCCATTTCTCACTGTTGATTTGATTGAAAATGTTTGCATTTTAGGGCGCAACTCGACGCTTTACTCGGGTGCGCTGTGCTTTGGAGCAACTTGAGATAAGACCGACGTCAGCAGGTTCACACGTAAAATTATTGAGTGCTCAATGTGAGTAGAAGTAGAACTGCCAAACTTATAACTAGAATCTTTGTCATATTCGTATTATAAGAATATATAACACTTGGACCGAAAGGTTGCGGGCCTAACAAAGGAAAACTCCCTTTTTTTATTTTGTTCAAAATTAGTTTTAGTCATCAACAGAATTTCCATCAAGACTTTAGGTGGCCATAACAACCTCTCTCCAGACGCCTCTGCTCCGCGCGCGCCTTCTCCAATTCTGTACACCAAGCGAGCATAGGGTTTCCTCCACCTGGTCTATCCACCGGAGCAATGGTCATCCCCTGCGTCGGCCCCCTTGGACTTCGCCCTCGAACACCTTCTTCGCTGGAGCTTCTTCACACATACGTACGACATGCCCTAGTCAACGCAGGCGTTGGATGGCAATGCGTTGAACTACGTCAATGTCAGCGTAGAGCTCATACAGCTCGTGATTCATTCTTGAATGGTAGTCTTCGCCAACGCGCACAGGACCGAAGATCTTACGAAGAATTTTTCTCTCGAACACCCCAAGAGCGGCTGCATCGCTTTGTGACACTACCCATGTCTCTGCGCCATAAAGCAACACGGGTATGATGAGCGTCTTGTCAAAGTGTCAGTTTGGCCATGCGAGAGAGGGCTCGACTACTCAATTGCTTACTTAGCCCATAGCAACACCTATTAGCAAGAGTGATTCTCCGTTTGATCTCCAGGCTGATATCGTTGTTGATGTTAACGGCGGTGCCAAGATAAATAAATTCTGGCACAACTTCGAAGGTATAGTTGTCCGCAATGCCGTGCGTTCCTACACGCCGTGTATTCCGCGTTGTAGACAGCATATACTTCGTTTTACCCTCGTTCACCGCCAGACCCACTCGTGATGATTCCTTTTCAATAGCAAGAACAACTCAGCTATTCTAGCGCCGCTCTAACATTTCAACACCACTTTTGTAGGAAAAATCAGATTTATGCTATGAACTGAATCATAATTGAATGATAAAAAATGTGATGAATAATCAGTGACCAATAAAAATAAATAATCTTGGAAATATGTAAAATTAAATCCAATGCAACAATTTTACTTAAAAATAAATAAAGAAAACACGAAATAGCATAAATCTGATGCACGAACTGCAAAATTGCGCCATATTGAATCCGCCATATTGGATCCGCCATTTTGAATTTCAAGAAGTGCCACTTTGCTTTCGAAAGTAAACATAATTACCTACATTTTAAGCCCTCATAGACCTCTTTTCGTCAAAATCTATTCTGGGGGCAGGGGGTCTCACGTTCAGAAAGAATGCCCCATATATATATATATATAATAGGCGCGTACACCCTTTTTGGGTGTTTGGCCGAGCTCCTCCTCCTACTTGTGGTGTGCGTCTTGATGTTGTTCCACACAAATGGACCATAATAGACTACTCTTGTATAAAAATATGAAAAAATGAACACATAATTAATTATTGAAAAAAGTGCTTTTTTCGCTTTTTTTCAAAAAAGGTGTTAAATAACATTAAAAAATTAAATATTTTTTTTATTTTGTTAGTTAATTAGTTGCGCATTTTAATTATCTTTATATATATTATCGGTTTGAAACGATTACTTTCGTCGTTTTGTTTAATCTTACACGTCATTTTCAAAAACATGGTTTTGAGAAAACGTCTTTCAAAGTTTTCAGAAGGTAGACAGTATACTCACAGCTACAGAATGTTACTCAGCTGTACCCGCCCCACAGAGTACTCCCTCAGATTCCTCGATAAAGTAGTCTTGGGCCAGTTGCTCCTCTCTACGTGTCGTACGAGCCTCTTTAGGTGCCACAGTAGCGCGCTTGGCCGCGCGCGCCAGTCGATCGTTATCCATCGAGTCGGCTAACATCTTGCACTGCTGGCCTATTATCAATTTGAGCGAGACCATCAACATCAATATAGCAGAGTAGCCTTCGTTATAAACCCCAGCAGCAATATACGTTGCAATGTCCAGGATTTTCTATCCAGAATTCAGGTGTTTTGGTGTCATACGCCACGACTCTGGTGGCGTTGAAGGATTCGTTGGCATTTTGAGTATGCCCACACAAACATTTCGTCAACAAATTTTCACTCGACAAATCTTCGTAGATGGGGAGAATTGCTTTTTCGATTTTAGGTGAAATGGCACGGGGAGGGTGCCGGTAAGTCTTCAGTGTCCGTGTTGCTTTGGCTTTTTGCTATTGACACCAGCTGTCAGCGCCCGTGGGGCAGTTACTGTGTCTCGGTTTCTTGTCAGTTGAGCAGAAGTGATGTAACGTCCCCATAACAGCATTTTTCATATTCGTCACTGAGTCAACTTTTCTTGTAATTGCTAGTCCGTAATATCTCTTCAGTTTTTTAATCAGTACGTCTGTCAATCGCCCTCCAAGTTTTTCTTTTTTTGTAATGTTTCGCACCCATTCTCTTCGACACATCACCCACACACTCGCTTTTTACAACAGGAAAATCATTGCCATAAGGATTATTTTTTTAAATTTATGAGTACGTTGCCGAATCCCCGTCCCCAATTTAATTTAAATATTTGACTCCAAATTTATGTTCTGACCTTTGAAATATCTCGTTTATCGCGTCAACTTCCATTTTCCGTGGCGAACGCTCGAGATTATTGGAGCAAGTTTCTTTGTGTACCTACCTGCTCCCTGCTCTAGCCGTATGGAGTGAGCAGCCCGACTCGAGCTCACCTGTCGAGGGACGGTACACGGGCCTGTAACTCCGAAATCACTTTGAATTCCACTATACAATTTTGAGGGCGTATTCTCCTATAATATATCTGTATAATATTGCAGTAAAAAAAAATCGATTTTTTGAAGCCGACTGATAAGATAAGATAAGAGGGGCCCTTGGGCCTTTGCTAAAGAAGCTGTGACTATTTACTGTTCATTAAATGACTTAGCTCTGTACAGATATTTACAAGCAGTCAATTTAATAACATATTTAAACTTAAGAAACTTGAAAGCTGCCGATTGAATAATTCACTGGTACGAATTTGCAGATATTTCTCATATCAGAAGTGGGCGTGCTCGTGTTAGCATTGCTCGTGTTAATGCAAGGGGTAAATGCACATACATACACACGTAATAAAAGAAAATAATAACTTAATATATTTTACTGCGTCATATCCAAGTAGCTGATAAGTGCCACTCACCGATATTACCAGTTCTAATTCCCCTTCACATTAACTTATCTCTCTCACACTTTACATCTCTTTCTTTTTCATCCAAAGAAAACAGAGCCATAAATATCATAAAAGTCCAACCGAATGATGTGTAAGGGGTTTATTGGTAATTTTAAGCCGCCACTTAACAATCTTAATAGCGACTACCTGACATAAATAGCATAAATGGCGGAAACACGGGCCTTCAAACAATGCTAAAAGAGAAACTTCATTATCTCTTGCGACAATGGACTCAAAACAACAAAGTAATTATGTATGTATGTGCCAGAGTGCATATACTCATATGTATGTATGTATTATTTTATTGGCACAAAAGCGCTCACTGCCAGATACAAAATAAAATCAATTTGCCCATTGTACAAATATAGACAAGCTGTTACATGCCACATATTAGGGCACACAAATACACATACAAGCATATGTAAGTATGTAAAGACACGTAAAAATGTATATCCATTTAAATGTGTTAATATATGCGTATAAGTGTGTATGCACATAAGTAAATTTATTGAATATGCAAATGGAGCAGTTCTAAGCTACTTTGTAGCGGTTGGTTCTGTTTGTTATGCCCAGTTTTATTTAAATTTATCTTTGGCGTTTTTAATTTACGCTCTTAAATCTTTTACTCAGTAGTCAGTAGTCAGCGTCAATTGTCAACAGCCATGCATAGCAACATTACAGATATGGATGTGACCCGCCCACGGAAAAGCTGTGACGACACTTGTCAGCTGTATTGTTGTTGTGTTTGTCATATTACCGCTGGCATTGCTATATTTGATGAGCTGATTAAATATTTTGTATTGTAATTAACTCAAATATAATTTTTTTTTTTTCAAATTCCATTGTTTAGCTTTACATCTTCCTTAAAAGAATTTGTATGTTATTCAATATTGCAAACGCTGTCGTAGCCAAATATGCCAATATGTGGCAAACTGGTAGATGGGTCTGGGGTCAAAACCCATTAAGAAATATTAATTGGCGTGTACATTTTTGTTAGGTATTTGGCCAAGCTCCAACTTTTATTTGTGGTGTGCGACCTGATGTTGTGCCACAAATGGAGGAAGCTACAGTTTTAAGCCGACGCCGAACGGCAAATGTTTCTTAGGAGGTTTGCCATTGCCTGCCGAGGAACGGGCGCTATTAGAAAAAACTTTTTTATTATTTTGATGTCTCTTGCATGGAGAAGCCAGATATAAATCATCAGCTGATGTATATACCTATGAAATGAGACTTTTTTTCTATTTCAAACATTTATTAACAAAAAATGCTTACAAATTTAATCTTCAAAATAAATGCTAGCGACACATTTTTCCCATCTCTCAAGCAATTTGTAGATGCCGCGCCAAAAAAATTGCCCGTCTTTGGCCGCAAACCAATCATCGAGCCATTTTTTGGCTTCTTCGTGAGAATTGAAGCGCTGCTCGGAAAGTGCGTAGCCCATCGATGCAAACAAATGATAATCGGAAGGCGCCAAGTCTGGTGAGTAAGCCGCATGCACCAGCGGTCCCCAATCGTACGTCTCCACCTATTCCCGGGTCGCTCTTGTTCTATGTGGCGGTGCATTGTCATCAAGAAAAATTGCTTTGTGACGCCGATCGGCGTGCACCGTCAACTGTTTCACCTGGTTTTAATAGCTCGTACCACGCTGATCCCAGAAAAAACACAGCATTGCCTTGCGGCCGAAGCGATTTAGTTTGGCCGTTGTTTTTGGCTTGTGGCCGGGCGGACCATACGATCGTTTACGCTTGGGGTTGGAGAAAAACACCCATTTTTCATCACCCGTAACGATTCGATGCAAAAAAGACTTCATTTTGAACCGGGAGAGCAGCATTTCACAAGTGGTTTTTCGGTTCTCTTGTTGCGTTTCAGTCAGTTCATGCGGCACCCATCTTCCGACCTTTAAAATCATGCCCATGTCTTTCAAACGTTTGAGAATGGATTTTTGGGTCATTCCCAACTGCTCTGCCATTACTTCTTGCGTTTCCCCCATCATCTTCATCCAACAATGCTTGCAATTCAGCGTCCTCAAACTTGTTCGGTGGCCGGCCATGGTCCTCGTTCTCCACGCTAAAATCACCATTTCGGAATTTTTCAAACCACCTGAAGCACTGAGCTCTACGTAGAGCATGTCCACCACAAGCTTCTATAAGTATTTGATGAGCTTGAGACGTCTTTTTCTTCAGCTGATAACAGAAAATCAACGATGTCCGCAAATCGTAGTTTGAAGGCACGAAATTCGACATTTTTAAGAGCGACAAAAATGCATTGTTGTATGAAACGTAACAAACAATGAACTGAATATTGTTGACAGTTGACAGATGAAAAAACAAGACATTTGGGAAGGTTTAAAAATACTCCTAGCGACATCTATGGACTAATAGCTGAAAGTCTCATTTCATAGGTATATACCAGAAAAAATTAGATTACTGATGTGAAGTTTCAGATGTACTGGGCTGCATTAGCAGATAATTTCAAGGATAACAGCTTGGAAAAATTTGGAAAATTCCTACAGTTATTGATGCATTGAAAAGCGATGCTTCCCTCAACGATTTTCATGCTGAATAGGTTCTATCTTACGATGAGTCTGCACATTGTGGAGTATTAAAATCAACGGGATTACAAGCAGTTTATTAGCGAGAAACCATTGCGTTTGAGATACGAAATTTTGTACCAAGGATATCTTATAAATTTTCAGATTCACCAAGCCACCAATCTACGTATGCCAGCAGAGTATTCAAAATGTTACGGTAAAAACTCTGCCCTATAGTTTTCCATACCTGAGGAACCAGCTGACGAAAAAGAGCAGTTGCCGGACCACATGTATTTTGATCAATTCAATTTATGTTTTGCTCGGTTTGAGATATAGCAGAGTTATCGTGGTACCAGCACAATTGGCGCAGGCGAATTGAATATAGAAAGCAGTTACTTCAGTTTTCGCGAGAGCTTAGCGATGTAATGCAATGATCTGTAAGTCAACCATTATTTTCATTAGCATGATTTGAATGAAAATTCACTTACTGGATACGTGATATGACAATAATTTTGTAGTATTTTAGGTGCACACAATGATGTGACTGCTTCCGAGCAAAAATAGCCCATTTTTAAAAGGAAGTGGTATGTAATCACTAGCAAAGAAATCATAAGCATGTTGAGAATTGAGCGCATATCGACTAAACGAGTGAAATAACAAGTTATAGTTTAAAATAAATTTAATAAAATTAATGTGGTCGTATTTTTTGGTAGGATGTTAGGCTTTGCCATTAACGAAAAAATATCAAAATACCAACTAAGTAATTGCGGATTTTTTTAGAGAATCAAAGAACATTTTTTCATGGAGCTAAATAACTTTATTCTGTTATGTATGGCACATTTTGATCAATCACCTTTTGCCATCTTTCAGGCAGCATCATAATCCCTTGTTCATAAAACTTCTGGCTTTTATTAGCAAAAAACTGCATCAGGTACTATTTGACATCATCCTCATTATCGAAATTTTTACCATTCAGGAGTTTTGTAAAGCTCGCAACAAAAAGTAATCAGATGGTGCATGGTCAGGACTATACGGTGGATGTAGCTCCAATAATTTTTGCCGACTGGCCAACGATGTGTGTGGCCTTGCATTGTCATGTTGGAATACAATACTTTTTCGATTTGTCGACTCGGGCCGCTTTTCTTCAACTGCATTTAATTTCGTTAGTTGTTCAATGTAGACATCAGAATTAATCGTTCGGTTGGGTAGTAAGAGTTGAAGGTAGACAATTCCTTTGTAATCCCACCAAACTGAAAACAAAACCTGCTTTTGATGAATATCAGCTTTTGATGTTGTTTGAATTGGTTCAAGTGGCCTGCTCCTCGATCTTTTCCTCTTGATGTGGTAGTAAACAACTCATTTTTCATCGCCAGTTATCACTCGTTTTAAAAATGGATCATTTTCATTACGTTCCTTTAGCAAATCGCAGCTGTTAATGCGCTGCGTGAAATGCGCTTCTTTCAGTTCGTGATGAACCCGTTGAATTTCGAGTTTTTGAACATAGCCAAGTTCTTTTAAGTGATATTTAGTGCATGCATGTGATACATGAAGCTCCTCTGCAGTCTCACGTGTTGTCCTGTGACGATCCGAATCGATTATTAGGGTGTCATCAACTTCAACTGTACGACCAGAGCGTTTTTCATCTTTGAGTGAAAAATCACCGGAACGGAATTTGGCAAACCAATTTTGACACTGCCGGTCTTTTCTTCTTCTTCTTCTTCTTAATTGGCGCTATAACTGCTTACGCGATTTTGGCCGAGTTTAACAAAGCGCGCCAGTCGTTTCTTTCTCGTGCTCACCGGCGCCAATTGGACACACCAAGTGAAACCAAGTCCTTCTTCACCTGATCTTTCCAACGCAGAGGAGGCCTTCCTCTTCTTCTGCTTCCACCAGCTGGTACCGCATCGAATACTTTCAAAGCCGGAGCGTTTGTATCCATTCGGACGACATGACCCAGCCAACGAAGCCGCTGGATCTTTATTCACTGCGTTATGTCTATGTCGTCGTAAAGCTCATACAGCTCATCGTTCCATCGTCTGCGATATTCGTCGTTGCCAACGTGCAAAGGTCCAAAAATTTTACGCAGAATCTTTCTCTCGAACACTCCAAGCGTCGCTTCATCGGATGTTGTCATCGTCCAAGCTTCTGCGCCATACGTTCGGACGGGCATGATAAGAGTCTTGTAGAGTGCTAGTTTTGTTCGTCGAGAGAGGACTTTAGTACGCAAATGCCTAGTTTGTCCAAAGTAGCACTTGTTGGCAAGAGAGATTCTACGTTGAATTTGTAGGCTCACATTATTATCGTTGTTGCTGCTGGTTTCTAAATAAACGAAGCCGTTCTTTTAAGCAAAAAAAAGCAAAATATGACGAAAATGTTCCTTTTGAATTTCCACTTTTCAACGAACGCCAAACGAAAACTACACAACCGTTCAAAAAACTTTTTTTACTGGTTGACAGCTGAATTGCCAACTATCAAATAACAAAAAACAATTACATTTGTACTACGTCTGCAAACCTAAAAATTCAACTGAAGCCATCTATGAGTAAAATCCGCAATTCGTTAGTTGCTAACCCAATAAATGGGAGGAGCCACAAGCAGCGTAAAGCTACGGGTGCGGATGGCGTGCCGGCAGAGCTCTTCAAGAACGAAGGTGATGAGCTAACGCAAAGCATGCAAATACTCATAGAAAAAATATGGTCGGATGAAAACATGCCCAGCGACTGGCATCTCAGCGTTCTCTGTCCAATCCACAAGAAAGGTAAGCCTGCGAATCGCGCCAACTAGCCTGTGATAAGCCTTCCCAATATCGCATACAAAGTCCTATCAAGCAGACTTTGTGAAATGCTGAAACTTTCCGTCAACAAACAAAAATGGGGTTGCAGACCTGGTAAATCTACCATGGCACCAATTTACCTACCAGATTTTCCCATTAAGCCTAATCCTGGAGAAGACCCGAGAGAAGCAAATCGACACCTACCACCTTTTCGTCGATTTCAAAGCTCCGTATCGTACTGTCGAAACGATAATGGATTACCTGTATGTCGCCATATCTGAATTTGGCATTCCCGCAAAGCTCATGCAACTTTGATGAAAGACCCTAACAAACACCACCAGCGCAGTGAGAATTGCCAAAGATCTCTCTGAGCCTTAAATTTGAGAAGACCGTGTAACACCGTTGGGGCGAATCGTAACGGAAGCAATGGTTCACCTCGAACTGTGATGCTATGATGATAAACTTTTCCTTCGAATTAATAGCTTTTTGGAACCATAACTAAATATCCCAGAGGCCACATCACGCATACTCTTCTCATTACTGCACTTCTAGCGAATTCAACAAGTAATACTATAAATTTTATTTTATTAACAAAAAGCAATTGCCGCTAAATTTATCGGCAAGCCTTATGGGAACGAGAAAAATATTGTAACATAATGCAAATTTTTCAACCTTAAACACCAGCAGCAGCTGTGTAGGTTTTTTTATAAAGGCTAAAATACATAAACCGATCCAGCACTGCTTTACAGCCGCCATAAACAACTTTCTTTGCTACCCACACACATATGCATACACACATAGGTAATTGCCCTGTAGAGAAAACCAGCTCTGGTGAAATGAATTTCTGGTTTGGAATTGATAATTTTTTTGGAAGTACGAGTATTAGGTGCACAAAAATTGAGAGCTGTGGCAATGGTTTGTAAAGAATTTGTGTAAAAAAAGTAAGCAAACATGTCTTTTTCATTATATTTGTAAATTTTATAGATGTTTTCTTGTATTCACCAGAAAGGCTGCGCTCGAAGCCGTTCGATTTTCCTGTAGGGCAATCAATACAAATTATTACTAATATGAAATGTCCAAAAGCAGTGATAGAAAATTCAAATGCGCATTCTCGTATTATCTATGCATAATCAAGCGCTCAATGAAAATTCCATAATTGCAACAATAACAACACCCACAGTTAACAAAACAGCAAACGAGCAAATTGCATTGGAATTTCAGTGAGAATTTAGAATCTGCAACATACTCGTACGACGAAGGATAGAAAGGCTGGTCTGAGTACTGATCCTCATGTAAAAGGGCATGAAACTAGTCCATTCCTAGGTAGTACTGACACGCGCTTAATTCCAAGCACTCGAACTCATGTTTCAAATTATTTCATTTACACTATCGCCTTATTGATTGTGACAATTTTCTTGCTCTGTGTATTTTTGTATTAGTTGCGGCTCGGTTTTTATTAGCAATTTTTAGAGTTATGTATTTTATAAGGCCGGCGTAAAAAAAAGAGTAGGTAACAAAAAACGCATTTGTAAGTAAATGTCTTCTTCTTCTTGAGAATTGGTCCCTCTGTAATTAAATTTAAATTTATAAAATTACAGACTCTAATTCTAGATATATTATTAGGCTCTCCGGTAGCCACCCTTTTCCCGAATTCTATTTCACGAAATCCTTTGTACCGACAACCTTTTCCCGACAAATTTTTTTCTTTGTTTAGACATTTTTATATCATAACCTTCAGGTTTCTTTATAAACTTGTAATTTGACATTTCGAATCAAAATATTTCTTCACAATTTTTGTTTTAATTCCAAAATATGGAGTCGTTCGGTAAAACTGTTGCAAATTAATCATTAACGGTTACGTACCATTGGTATATTGGGTAGTCCGAAGGTGCAAGGTCAGGGCTATATGGTGGATGCATCAAAACTTCCCAGCCAAGCTCTCGCAGTTTTTTCCGAGTCATCAAAGATGTGTGTGGCCTAGCGTTGTCCTGATGGAACACGACGCCCTTTCTGCTGATCGGTTTTGTCCGTTTTTTTCGATTGCTTGCTTCAATCTCATCAGTTGTTGACAGTAAAGTGTAGAATCAATCGTTCGAGCAGACTGGAGCAGCAGCTCAGAGTGGATGATGCCTTTCCAATCCCACCAAACACACAACATAACCTTTCGAGGCGTCAGTCCTGGCTTTGCGACCATTTGTTGAGCTTCACCACCCTGCAGCATGATCTTTTTCGCACATTATTGTCGTATTTGATCCACTTCTCGTCTCCTGTTACCATTCGCTTCAGAAATGGTTCGATTTCATTTCGTTTCAGCAAAGAATCGCAGATGTTAATTCGGTCCATTAAATTTTTCACAGATAATTCATGTGGTACGCAAACATCGAGCTTCTTTTTGTAACCAGCATTTTTTAAATGGTTCAAAACCGTTTGATGATGAATGTTTAGTGCCTTGGCGATGTCATGGCAGCTTATGTGACGGTCCTGGTCAATCTTTCCCATAATTTCATCGACTTTTTCAACGATAGGTCGACCGGAGCGAGGTGCATCTTTCACACCGAAATTTCCAGAACGGAAGCGAACGAACTGATACAGCATCGTCTCCGTAAACTTCACAAATTTCGTTGGTGGCTTGCGTGGCGTTCTTCCCTTTTTTATACAAACATTTCAAAATATAGCGAATTTCTTCATTATTTTCACTCATTTTTGAACAGCTATAACTTTTTTTCAACTTCTCCGAATTTAATTTTTTTGTTTGGTTAAATGAAGCTTAAAATGTCACCTTTCTAACACCATATGATATGACACAATGTGATTGGTAGCACTGGAGATAGATGACTCCAATGACATCTATTGACAAAATACGAAAAGACTTTTTCGACTACCCAATATTTAAAATTGAGGGAAAGAAATGGAAAAACCTTTTGGAACTGAAATCGATTGCGAAAAGGTGAATGCAGTGCAAGAGCTGTAACGGTCCTGAATAGTGAGGATTTTATCATACTTAGAGGACCTACACAATCGAAACACGACACATATTCACCGAATCGTGAAGAAGGTACAATACCGGCCATATCCCACCAAATAGACAGAACAATCTTCTTGGGGTGAAGGCCATCTGTAGGGGTCGGATCTGGTGTTTCATCTTTATCTAACCATTGGCGTTTGCGAACAGGATTATTGTAAAGGACCCATTTTTCATCACCAGTAACGATACGCTTCAAAAAATTTTCATTTTCAAGCCGTTGCAGCAGCTGAAAACACACATTCACTCTCTGCTGAAGGTTGGCGACGGAAAGTCTATGCGGAACTCATTTTCCCAGCTTTGAAACCTTTTCCAACGGAACCAGGTGCCTGGTCAAATTTGGCTCAGCTTCCACGAGTTCGAGCAAGGCGTCGGAGTTAAAGACTTCAGGACGACCAGCGCGCGGGGCATCCTCCACTCGCAGTTACCACTTCGGAATTTTGAAAACCACTTTGGCGCAGTCCTTACACTCACGGTATTCTCTCCGTGAACAGTGTTTATTTCTGCAGCAGCAGTTGTTGCATTTTTACCACTTTTATAAAAAAAATACAAAATATGCCTCTTATACGCGTTCGAAGATTCCATTTTATTTTTTAACAACACCTGCTTCTATCCGCAATTAAAATCTCCTGTTGAATACACAATAGGTATATCAAAGAAAGTATAAATAGTTCCGTTATATTCCGCGAATAACTTTTTGTATGCAAAAATCGTACAAAAGTGAAATTATGGGTAAAATACGCACGAAATTAAGGACTAACCTGATATTATGAACTTCTGGAACCAAACCAGATGATAACTGCTGATTATTAGCTATCAAACCTGAATGAGGCACTTAACAAAAATCGACCGTCTTTAGTGAACAGACGCAAAGTTTTGTTTCACCACGACAACGCAAGACCTCATACCGCAAGGCAAATATTAGGGAAGCTGAACGAGCTCGGATGGGAGCTAATGCCGCATCCCATATGAGTAATAAGAACTACTTCTCAAAAGAAGCTATAAAAAGGGATATCGAAGCGCATTTTGGCTCCAAGGACAAACAATTTTTTGAGCAGAGAATTAAAAATTTGCCTAAACGTTGGAAAGACATTGTAAATAATGAAGGAAAATATATTATTGATTAGTAAATACTTTAGACATCTTTTTTATTAATATTAAAACCACATTTAAAAAACGCACGAACTTATGGACTGACCTGATATTTCATTTTGCGTCAAGTTTTCTAAATGTAAATAAAAATAATGTCATAGGTGAAGCAGAGGTTATCGTTGACCGACTAAAACGAGTTGCTTCTTCTCACCCTGAGCATCCCCACCTGCACAAATAATTCAAGCAGAGCTTGCAGATGTTCCTGTTCTCCCTGTTCTCACTCAATTACCGGAACGCCAGAATTTGGCGAAAGCAATGCGGAAACATAGACGCAAAGATTTACCTGCCATACCGAAATCTTTGGAACATTTAGGTGAGATTCCTGAACGTTTTATTCCAACAAGCACCAAATATTTTTCAGAGGACTTTACGCTCTATACCATTTCTCTTGAAAATTAAACGATCAATTTTTGTCGATCCCTTACATGGTTTGCTAGTGTTTTAATTTCCACTGAAAGAAGTAAAAGTGTTTAATAAAATCGTGCCTTTGCTTATTTGTCAGCTTCTAGCGAATATGATGACTCTGACTGCGTGATAGTGAAGTAGTCTGGAACCAGAAATTCGCGGAAATACAAATTAAAGTTCTCTCTCAGGATTCTGTTCGAAGAATAAAAGCATATCTGAGCCCTCAGTGGCATTATAGTAATGCTAAGCTAGATAAGGTTAGGTTAGGTTAGCCTGGTTGGCAACAAGCCCTACCTCTATGAATAGCTAAAGTAGACATCATGTAGGATGTCAGCACTTTTGGCGAATCTAAGCAGCGCTGGGAGATCCGCTTGTGAGACGTCCTCCAGACCCTCAAATAATAGGGTTCCCAGGCATTTTAAACGCGTTTTTGATAATGCCGGACAAAAGGTGTTCTAAAATTTCCTCAACATCCTCTCTGCATTTCCTGCATTTGTCCGTGTTAGCAATGCCTATCTTGTACACATTTGCAGCCAATAGATTATGACCTGTTAGCATACCTATGATAGTTCTGCAGTCCTTTCGCAAAAGCGTAAGTACGAATCGAGTCAGTTCTTTGTCGTTAGTTCTACACATAGCTTTTGCTGTTTTGCATGTGGTCAGATTAGTCCACCTAGCTTCCACTCGCTTTTTCATGTAGTCGTCCATTTCATTGTATATTGTATTTAGCGGTTTTGGTATGTCGTTCTCTTGTTCAAGTGGTAGTCTAACAGCGCTTTTTGCTATCTCATCTACTATTTCGTTCCCCATAATGCCTTTGTAACCAGGTACCCAGTAGATATGCAGCCTACTGTTTGCGGCTAGCTTTTCTATGGCCTCCCTACTCCGTCGAACATTTTGGACTTAATACAATAAGAGCTTATTGCTTTTATTGCTGCTTGACTGTCCACGTATATATTAATTGTTGAATGCTTTCTTGTGTTAGTGTAGGCTAGCTCTGCGGCTTTCCCTACAGCAAAACCTTCCGCTTGGAAAATACTGCTGTGGTCTGGCAGCTTGATAGGCTGCCTTATCCCTAGTTTTGAGCAGTAAATACCTACTCTCACTGCATCTGAAGATTTAGAGCCGTCTTTATAGATGAGAAAAGCTCTATGGCCAGGCTCTATGCCTTTGTGCCATCCCTCCTCTTCAATTGTAGTGCGAAACCATCTCTCCCAACTATAGTACGGAGTCTTGAAGTCTGTGCAACTAGAGCTCCACTTTCCAATTGAGCTGTGACCGAAGGTTCTGAAGGTGAATACTCCCACAGCCACCAACCTCCTCGCGGATTTCACTGCCCGTTTTTCCGCCATAAGGTCAATAGGTGGCATGCTGAGAATCATTTCCAGCGCCGCCGTTGGAGTGGTTTTCATCGCACAGAGCAGCGAGTCGTTGAATACTTTCTAGTGGCATTAAGTAAGGTAAAGCGGTTGCCGTTGTCGAATGGGTTGGTGCGTGACTATCATTGGGCATTCAGAAAACGTAGGTTCGAATCTCGGTGAAATACCAAAATGAAGAAAAAGTTTTTTCTAATAGAGGTCACCTCTTGGCTGGCAAAGGCAAACTTCCGAGTATATTCCTGCCACGAAAAAGCTCCTCATAAAAAATATCTGCCATGCTGAGTCGGCTTAAGACTTTAGGTCCCTCTATTTGTAGAGCAACATCAAGACGCGCGCATAAATAGGAGGAGGAGCTCGGACAAACACCTAAAAAAGGTGTACGCGCCTTATATATATAATATATAATCTAGATAAAAATTTGCTGAAATAATTAAGTTCCGTTCTGCTGCATAGCCGAGGCGGTACAACAGGCAGTATTCAGAATGTTTTCGGCTCGTTTCTTTATGGATTTAAATAATGTTACAACTTTAAAGTGCATTGAAAGAGTGCAGTGAACGTCGGGGGTTGCCTGCACTATCGCCTTTAGTGAAAATCACATTTTAGAACCGCTGCAACTGACTTTTTGGCATAAAACCAATCTTTAGTCCACATAGTCCCGTTTTAATTACCATCGCGCAGGCATTCGATTATTTCACTTTCGCTTATAGACATACATAAATACATACACACGTATACCTGTATTCATACTGGCAGCAACTATAATGCACTATTTGACACAATTGTCAAAAGATTTGTCCGGCAAAGCCATAATTTATTCGATATTAAAAATAATGGCAACATAAACGCAACAGCAATAAAGCGCCACATAACAAAACATCAATCAGTACAACAACTTTAAGATCTTTTGTGTACAATAATGTGGACCAACAACACATAATTCCCCATATGATGCCAAGGAAATGCATGCAACATTTTTTTATCGCCTTCTCCTTTGCATGTCGAATTCCTTGGCGCTTTCGTTACTATCCGACCGCCGCCACGTCACCGTTCTTTTATTGGCGCCGATGCTTTGAGCTATCGCCAGCCAGGCATGTTTGTTCCATTTAAATTGTAGCAGCTCGTTTTTATTTGTAGTTGCTTCTGTTGACACCGCCACAAATTAGTCATATCGATGGCATACACACATACACATCTACATAGTAGGAGCCACTTCATCGCCTGCCGACTAGCTGAATGATTTTGAGAACGACTTGCGCTGGGCAGCATGCCAAGTGGCAGGTAATAAAACGGAAGATGGGGATATCATGGCATTCAAAAATTGGTCAGAAAACAAAAAAACGAAACAACAACAAAAAATTCACTTATGCTGCGTACTTTTTGCTCTTAAGAATTATACCAGAGGCAGGAGCAGCAGTGGCAAAAACAATTCAAGTTAAAGCATACATAGATGTGTATGTGTGTGTATGTGCCACATGTTGTTGTTCTACTTGTTGCATTTGTTTCTATTTTGTTGTTGCAAGCAGTTTATTTATATGAATAAAGATTTTTCCAGCGGATTAAGTTATTGACACTGCTGTGTCGCGTGTTTTTTGTTTTGTTTTTGTAGCCCACTCGACGTTGTTTGCTCTGTGTGTTGTATGTTGTTGGGAATTTATGACTGTTAAATTCTAGTGGTTTTGCGGAATTTATTGGCTTACTTTTTGACACTTTTCACTTTATACTACGCAAATAAAGGGTGGTTAAATTTCAAGGGCCGATGTTGAATGAGAACCTCGCGTAAACGTCAAATTGTTTTCCGCATCTCATTCGACATTTTTCAATTTCAGACTAACTCAATTTGAACCATGGAAAGTAGCACAATCCATCAATGCGTTAAAGTTATTCAGGCTTATTATGAAAACGGGCGCTCAAATCAAAATGCATATCGCGCACTTCGTGAAGAAAATCATCTTCAGTGATGAGGCACATTTTCACCGCAGTGGATTCGCCAATAAGCGAAATTTCCGCATTTGGGCGAATGATAATCCAAGAGTGATTGCCGAAAAACCAATGCACCAACAAAGAGTGACTGTTTGGTGCGGCTTATGGGCCGGCGGCATCATTGGGCCGAATTTTTTCCAAAATGAGGCCGGTCAGGCAGTTACTGTGAATAGTGTTCGCTATCGTGAGATGATAACGAAATTTTTATGGCCCAAATTGGAAGATATGGATGTGGACGATATGTGGTTTCAACAGGACAGTGCCACTTGTCACACAGCTAACGAAACAATGGCTCTTTTGCGCGAAAAATTTGATGGCCGAATAATCTCACGTCGCGGCGATGTCAATTGGCCGCCAAGATCATGTGATTTGACACCGTTGGACTTCTTTCTTTGGGGTTATTTGAAAGAAAAGGTGTACGTCGATAAGCCAGCAACAATTCAAGAGCTAAAGGATGAGATAATTCGGCACATTAACGGCATAGAACCTCAATTATGCCTCAGCGTCATCGAAAATGTTGACCATCGGATGGAGGTGTACCGCGGCGGCCATTTTGCCGATATTTTGTTCCACACGTAATTGAGCCATACCAATATTATTATAATAAAGAGAAATGACAATAATTAAAAAAAAATTGTATTTTATTCAAAATCAATACCGGCCCTTGAAACTAAACCACCCTTTACATACAGGTATACATACATGCAGTCAACGTCAAAATAAAGTGTACACCATATGCATATGACAATCTTTGGCTTTTTTTTTATTTTAATTAATTTTATATGAAATATAGTTCATACTACGAAAACCATATAATACAAAGTTTCAAACTTTCGGCAAATTTTCATAATAATTTCCAACTTTTTGGTCAGAATTTTTAGGAAAACTGTTAGTTTCAAGTAAGTCAAAAATCACACTGTTTTTTTCAAAGTTTTTTTAATGATGGTTTTGGGTGTTTTCTTCCATATAAAAAAATGTAGAGCAGGCGTTAAATGAAGGAAATGCACAAGACTGCGACCAAACAAAATTTGGCGCAATTATTTACCTTTTATAAATTTGCTTTTTTATTATAAGGAGCTGAAATTTTTTTCGAAAATTCGGAAATTTTGATGAAAATTTGCAAAATCTTTATAAATTTAGTACAAGGTTTGAAACTCTGCGTTATATGATTTTTATAATAGCATGAACTACGTTTTTTAATAAAACTAATTCAAATTAAAAGGTAAAGTTTTTCAATATATGGTGTGCACTTTGTTTTGCCGTCGACTGTACATTTATGTACAATAGGTAATACGAGGGGTGCCTTGTATATGTCTGGATTTGGCAACCCTGGTGTTGTAATCTGGAAACTGACAGCTGTATCGCAGAGTTTGACATTTTTTGGCTTTTACGTACTCAGAACGTTTTGAAATACCAGCGCTATTTGTGTTGTTTACAGTAACTTAAAAGATTCATCTCGGTCCAAAACTGAAATTAAATCGTGAACATTTTCGTGCGATTCTTTTTTACAACTTTCGACGTGGATTAACTCAGCAACATTGCATGGATGAGCTTAATTCAATTTTTTGCGATGAAGCTCCATCAAGGACCAGTGTTTATCGATGGTATGGTGAATTCAATCGTGGTCGTAGTTCACTCCAAGACGAATTTCGTGAAGGTCGTCCAAAATCAGTTGTTGTTCCGAAAACCATTGATGCTGTGCGCGAACTGATATTGCAAGATCGTCATGTGACCTATCGTGAGATTGAGAGAATCTTAGGCATTAGTGGGACCAGCATACACTGAATATTGCATAAACATTTGCCTGTCAAAAAAATTTGTTCGCGTTGGATCCCACACAATTTGGCAATCGCTCAAAAAAAGGCTCGTGTCGAGCCCGAAAGTAAACAGCAGTCGACTGTATGGGTGTTTCAAGATGAGCCAAATCCAACAAAAGTTGTTCGAGCACGAAGCACTTCCAAGCAAATGGTCGCCTGTTTTTTCGGAAAAACTGGACATGTCGCAACCGTACCACTAGAACAACGCAGAACAGTAAATTCTGAGTGGTACACAACCATTTGTTTGCCAGTTGTCTTCCAAGAAATTAGGAAAACCAATCGCCAAAGACGGATCACTCTTCACCAGGACAATGCGAGCTCTCACACATCGGCTCAAACAACTGCATTTTCGAGCACCCAAAACCTCGAATTAATGGGTCATCCGCCGTATAGTCCTGACTTGGCACCGAATGACTTGTTTTTATTCCCGTACGTAAAAAACAAACTGAGAGGTCAACGTTTTTCGACACCTGAAGAAGCGGTTGCGGCATTCAGAATGCATGTTTTGGAGGTACCTCATTCAGAGTGGCAAAAGTGCTTCGACAATTGGTTCAAACGCATGCAAAAGTGTATAGATCTTCATGGAGAATATTTTGAAAAACAATAAAGTGATTTTCGATGATTAAAATTTATATTTGTTCTCTAATCCCGACGTATAAAAGGCACCCCTCGTATGTGTATAGGACACAAAAAATTATATGTCGCTGCCGACAGTGGCCTGTAAATGGTTTTCCAATGAAACTTTATCATCACTGAAGTGTACTCGACAGATTGTGATTGCTTGTTGAGGGGCAAACACCTTAAACAAAAAAACAATTTCATCAAATTGAAGTGGACTTCGAACCCCAGCCTTACTACCTGAAAGACATCTACAAGCACCGCTGAGGTGGCGCCCGTTTGTTACAGATCTATGTACATACAGGGGTGCCCAATATAATAGCATGGCGATATTTTGCAAAGTTTTGTCTAATTTTTTATTTCACGTTTTATACTTTTTTATATTTTATATACTTCCTACCTGTACCGTACGCGTTGCTACGCCAACAACTAAAATAAATGTAAGAAAAATTACTTTAAAGAAAAATCAGTACACAAAAATTCAACTCATTCTAAACCATTTTATTGATTTTGTTTATTTCGAAAAAATAGGTTGAACGGGGCAGAAGTTGTTACTCTGCAGCGCCACCTGGTGGTGAGTGGCAGCAATGAGCATATTCTACAAACCTTCTCCGTGGAAAAATACATATACCTATATACCAATTTTTATAATAATCGGTCTAGTAGTTTTTGAGTTCATCGAGAACATACAGGGAAATATTCATTTTTATATATAAAAAGAAAAGAAGATGCATACATTTTTTTAAATACAGACTTTTTTATATCCTTGCTCACTTCACTCGCGAGCATAGGTCCTCGACAATAATTCTCCATCCTACACGGTTCTTGGCGCGAACACCGCTCTTGCTTTGTTTAGCTAGGAGTTGCCATCTTCGTCTGCTCGGCCATCTGTCATGACAGTGCAGCCGCGGTAGCAGAGCTTTCGACAAATTCCACCGGACACCCGTAAATCATTATAAATCTTGCTTTATTGTTGTTGACTCTCAAAGCCTTTGTCTTGACCATGTTGGCCTCCAGTCGGACAGTGCATGCCAGCGTGACTAGTCTGTCCGCCTTCGCTTACATGTCAGTGAGTTTGAAAGAGGAGGCAAATATCATCGGCGAAATCAAGGTCCTCAAGATGCCTACTGAAACTCCATACGATGCCTCTTTTGTGAAGGGTCAATTGGCTCATAACGTTGTCTAGGACGATGGCGCAGAAAAGGGGCGACAACTTTGCCTTACGCCTGCGTTGGTGGTGAATGGGTTGCTGATGTTGCCGTTGATAGGCGCTGCCAGTTCGAAGTTCTTATACAGGGCTCTGATGAAGCGGATTATCTTAACGGGAAATGTCTTGCTACGTCAGCCATATAGGTTATCGTTTCGTATTGTGTCGAATGCCTTTTTAAAGTCAGCAAACAGCATGCAAAGCGGGAAGCGCCACTCATTTGATTCTTCTGCTATGATGCGAAGAGTGTTGGCTAGATCAACATAGCTTCCGTGAGGGCGAAACCCAGCTTGTTTGTCCCTTAAGGGGGGAAGCTGGTCTAGAATTTTGAAAAAATCGAAAAATTTTTTTTTTGTCTTAAAAGGTGCTTTAGGGTCTTAGAAATAATATACCAAATGAGGGATGCCAGCAAAAATGTCTAAATGCCCAAATTTTTCATTCGACGGCAGTGCCTCGCAGGTATGCCCCGAACGCTACTTACAACTTTAAACGCGTTTTTCTCGAAATCACTTTTTTTAAACTGGCCGAAGACATAACTCGAACAAATCTTTACCGATTCTTACGAAATTTTGACAATACATTCGAAATACCTTTCTCCGGAGACGTACGTAGGATTTTTTATTTATATTACATAGTTTTTTTTTTAATCAACAATTTTATGTCGTTCTTTATAGTGAAAATTGTAACTTTTTGTTCAAACGTGCACCACGTACGTCTCTTTCTGTTGTTATATAGAAACTAAAAAAATTTTATTTTTTGATCCAGGACAAAAATTAAGGAGTTTACGTCTTCGGCAATGGACCCACTAGAAAAAAAGGCGCCTTAGGAGAACTGCTGGACAGCGGCCATTTTGAAATTAATTCAGGCGAAAAATTTTGCATTTGTACCCATTTTTTGCGCTCTAAACCAGCTTCCCCCCTTAAGGAGCGTTCGATACATTGGAGTCTGCCTGTATGTTCGTGGCTAGAATTTTGTAGGCGACGTTGAGCAGGATTATTCCTCGGCATTTGCCGCAGTCACGTAAATTGCCTTTCTTGGGCAGCTTCACGATGATTTCGATGATTTTTTTGTGTCCAGGACGGAAACAGCTTTTCATTCATCATACAGACTACTGCACAACAAAAACCATACAAAACAAAGTTGCACATTTTGTACAGATACAAAAACCAAAAAATTGTCATGAAAGCCCAAACTTTTCACCAAAAAATTTAAGATAAATTCTGGTTACGCAGTTCTATAGCCCATTCAATTTGAGTATAGTGTTGTCTAAGTTTAAAGTGGCTCAAAATTCGCATTGATTGTTTATCTTCGTTTTCTTGAAGGCGTTACGCATTTTCTGCCATATAAAAAATTAATGTTTCAATCACTCGTTTTATGGAAGAAAATGCATAACACAAATTAAAATGCAAAAACCGAAAATCAGCCTGAATTTCAACTCACCATACTAAATGATCCAAAATTTTTCTAAAACGTTTGACTAAAAGTATAAATAAAATAATAAAAAATAGTCAAAACTTTGCAAAATGTCGCTGTGCTATTATTGTGCGCACCGCTGTTCGTGCTACGCCCACGTCTTTATATTTAACTTCGCCTATAAGTAATGCATGAACCGTTATGCTGTCACATAACATAGCGAGAACTCATTTAGTTTTATGTTTTTTGATTGAAGCTCATTTTCACACAATTATCGGTGTGCCACAAATGTCAAATGTTGCCGCCGCTTCTCTGACTAAAGTTATTTGATTGCTTTTTACGTTTTTTATGTGCATTCTATAAATTTATTCAGTTGTGTATGTGGTAAAATTTTGGTTTGAGAAAAGCTATGTAAATACAACAAATACTACTTTTTCCAACGAAAAAACAATTTTTTTTTTTTTTTTTTTTTGGGTTTGAAAATTATTTGGTTTTTAAGGCATTGAATACAGATACTCATTACAAATCAAGCCAGGCCATCACGCCGGTTTGCACTAGGTTTAATAATTTCAATATTCACTGATTTATTCATGTAACATTGCCCTAGATCTGGCTTGTTCGTAGAACTCATTCTGCCAGTTATGGTTCATTCAAAATAATTTGTATATATCATCATCAGGTATTAGCGTTACACCCCGAGGTGGGCTTTAGCTAACTCAGCAATCCCCCTCCATTCAACGCGATCCAGCGCTAGAGATTTTCATTTGTTGACACCTAAATTTTTCGGTACAATATCGTTCGGTAATTCGCTTTTTGCTTTTGGATGGGAAAAAATGCGAGAAAATAAAAGAAAATTCAACGCAATTTCAGTCGAATAGTTTTAATCCATACCCACAAATTGATATTTAAAAGATATTTGCGCAATAGAATGCGTTTTAACTTTTTTCTAACAATCTAATATCAGTAAGGTTGCCAAAGGCCAAAGCTCGACTCGCGGTAAAATTTGGTAATTTTACTTTCAAAGGTGCTACGTTAGAAGTTTATATCATAAACTAAGAGAATAGTAATTATTTAATTTAGAATGATTTTATTCTCTTCTTAGCCACTAATGTATTTCGATAGTATTTTCGCAATTCAAATGCTTTTGATATGAAAAGTAAAAAAAATTTTTTTAGTATAAAATGTTTTGATTTCAATATTTGCCTAAAGTTTTTTTCGCGTCCGTAAAATTGAATCGAAATGGATCAACTGCACCCAATAAACCATTTCAACCCTTTTCAACAATTTAAAGCTAACCATCTCAGTGCTAGGGCATTTGCCTGCTGGGTTTTTCAAGAGCAACTTATATTCATACATGTACTCATACATATTTGGTATGTACGTACGGGTATACGCATGTTAATATTTTTTAATAACAATATGATTACGCCTAAAAATATACAATTACCAAGGGTTAAAGGTAAATAACTAAAAAACGTCGGCAACAAGTACAAGGTGACCCAAAATTATTCAACCAATTTTGTTTTCAAATAACATTCTTACTCAATTTTACCTCTACGCACTCCACTACTTGTCTGTTTGTTTACTACAGCTGTCTAGTTTACAGGTGTCAAATCTAATTGACCAACGACGCAATATGAAAAAATGTAAAATCTTTCTTTATTTATTTATTTATTTCATCAATTAAAGTATAACTTAAATAGATTACTAATACTAAAGCTAAAATATAATGTATGGTAAACAATACTGTGAGATACATTAGTCACAATTCAAAAAGTGTATCTCCAGTTAAATTTTGCTTTGAAAGTCTCTCGTGAGTTAGAGAATATATCCAAATGTTTGCATAATTGGTTAGACTGTCTTATACAACGTGCAAGCGGTTCATTTCGACTAAAATTGGTCTTGTGATAAGGTAAATGGAACATATTGCTGAGTCTTAGGTTACGAGTGGGACAATTAAAGAGTATTAGCTCCAGCAGAAAGTGACATTTGATATGATTCGTAACTATGTCCCTTATAAACATTACCGATTAAGTTTTTCTCCGCATTTCTAAAGTTGGCAATGCTAACAAAAGACATCTACTTTTATATGCAGGCAAACTGCAAGGCCAACGAAGTGAATGAATAGCAAATCGAGTGAAACGTTTTTGAACCTTCTCTATTCTTAAAGATTAACCCATATAGAATGGATCCCAAATGCTGCTGCAATATTCGAGGTTTGACCTCACAAGAGAGAAATACAAATTTTTCAGCATAGAAATATCCTGGAACTCCCTTGAATTCCTTATTACAAAGCCAAGCATATATCTAGACTTGGCAATCATAAAGTCTATATGTTTGGAAAACGACATTTTCGATGTAAATATGACGCCCAAGCCTTTCTTTTCGTAAATTTTTGTGAAGAGGGTAGTGCTCAACTTGTAATCGAAATCAATCGTAACTTTTCGTCTACTGAATGGCAAGTTCTGGCATTTACCACCGTTAAGAGGTAAGGAGTTATCATCGCACCAAGCTTCCAATCTTGTTAAGTCTTCTTGAAGTCTTATGCAGTCGGTTACGTTCTCTACCCGACTGTAAATTTTCAGGTCATCTGCATACATCAGAAAACGTGATGTCTCAAAAACGTCTGGAATGTCATTAACAAACATTAAGAACAATAGTGGCCCAAGATGACTACCTTGAGGTACGCCTGAGGTAACTTTGATGGCATCAGATTTTATGTTATTTATACGAACGAATTGAGTTCTATCTGTTAGATAAGATGCAAGCCACTTGAGTAAGCTAGGATGAAGACCAAATGAACCCAGCTTTTTAAGTAGGATACTATGGCTGACTCGATCAAACGCTTTCGAAAAATCGGTGAATATGACATTTTTGGCCTGTTTCAAATTGGTTTAAGACATAATTTGTAAATAACCCCAAATTCGTAACAGTAGATCTACTCTTAACAAAGTCGTGCTGATAGGCGATATGAGATTTGAAATTTGGACGAAAATCAAATCATAAACTAGCTATTCAAAGAGTTTGGGTATGCAAGAGATTTTGCAGATAGGGCGATAATTTAGGACTTCCGACTTGCTTCCACTTATGTATCGGTATGATAAACGATTTTTTCCAATTATGTAAAAACTCACCAGAAGCTAGTGATTTATTGAAGATAATTGTTAATGGTTTTGCTAGCGATGTAGCACAGTTTTTTAGTAAT